>CM054930.1:30776193-31102591 GCA_029168755.2 Tillandsia fasciculata
GATCGTTCGAAGACGTTGCTTAATGCATGAAAATAAAGTTATAATCAAATTAATTGAAAAAAAAAGTTATATTTCGAAAAAAAAAAGGACCAATTAATTAACACGATCTGAAAAAGAAATTAATGTTTGGTGGAGAAAGTGTCCACTAACTCAACCTAACAATTGATGGTATTATTAATTTATTGTTACTTTTATTAACTATGAAAGATTATTGTGTTAGTTGGAAAAAAGATAAAAAATAAAGTTGGGATATTTTAGTAGAACTTGGCCGTTTATTTTTGTCTTGTTGGAGATGAAAAATTTTATATGGGTTTGTACTTTGTAATATATTTTTTATCTTAAATTTATAGACTTACTTTAACTTTAAATTATTGTTGCTATATATTGGATCTAGTAGTAGTTTGGTTCGGTTTTCTTTTCCGTCATTTTTTAATATATCACTTATATAATACAAATTTTAGAGTTTAATTAGATTAATAATTAGATCCTAAGTTAATTAAAATAAATAAATATTTTTTGAAAGATAAATTAAATAAATTAAAATTAAAATCTAAATTATATTTAGATCGGATATGTTATTATTATGGTGTACAGCTACGAGGAGAGTTTAATTATGCCGCATAAATAGCTACGGCTAATTATGGGAGTTTGGCGGAGGTGTACAGTTAACTATATATAAATATATATATATATATATATATATATATATATATATATATATATATATGAAGCACGGGTACTTCAAAATTCATTTCGTATTTATTTTGAACATGCTATACAAAAGTAAAATATTTAATAATTTTAAAAAAATAAATAAAAATATTGAATATGATTCGGATACGGAACGATACGATTAATTTTTTTTTAAAATCTAAAATGATTAAAATTTATTTTTTTTAAAAAAATCTGCATTCTAACTCATTTATTTTTTTTTTTAAAAAAAAGAATTAGAAAATTGCAAATATCTTTTCAACTTGCCATTTTTTTCTATTTTTTTGCTTTTAAATAGTTGAAGGCCCTTTCTTTCTTTTATTTTATTTTCACACAGTATTAAGTTATGATTCAATATTTTACCGTTTCTTTTTTACTATTTTTCATCTAATTTATCAATTTAGAACTAATTAATAAAGACTAGAGACTAATTATTTTTTTTTCTATTAAATTGTTATTATATTTTCTGTTATTACTATTTTATATAATAAAATCTAATAAAACATACATATATGTTGAGTGACTAATTATTTGGTTCGTGCGATTAAATATATATTATTATCATTTGATCAAATTAGATGATAGTTAGTTAATACTTTTTGAATTATTATTTTATATAATTCATTAAATTTTTTTTTATAAAAAGATATAAAATAATTATACAAGTTAATATATATATATATATATATATCAAAATATATTTTATAATTATTTTTAATATATTATTACATATACTCAATATATATATTTAAATATATTTAAATAATATGTATTCAAATATATTTTACGTATTGTATTTTAAAATTTTTTAAAATTATTATATTATAGTCATAGTCGTATCTCCGTATACGTATCTATACGGCTACTAATTTTCGACTAAGCTACTAGAGAGATCCAGAAAGAGTAGGCGCCTCTATTCTAGAATGTCAATAACTAGTATTAAAGAAAATGCCAGCTTTACAATGACCGTGTAAAATTGATATTGCTGTTGTTTATTCTTCTAGAAGCACGCACGAGGTTTTAATGCTCTACTTTTATTTTCGATTATTGAATATTTTAATTTACGATTGACTTTATTAAATTTAATTTATATTATTTAAAATATTTTAAAATTAATTTTTATAATTTTTAATATTATTAACTTAGTAATTAGAAAATTTTAAATTTTAATTATTTTAATAATACAAAAGTCTAAGTTTAACACTAACATGCATGCTAAGATGAAAGGTTTTAATCGAACAGCTAGTGCATTAAATGAGGGCAATATATAGTACAACTTAATTAATAGAGTAATAATTATAATACTCAAAAAGTAACAAATCAAATTTGCCAAATGTGCTTCGGTGATTCGATAGGAATAAAAGGGTTACTGAGAATTTATGTGAGGTCACAGTGAGTACACATGAGATGCACGAGAGTGTGATATGTTTATATGTAGAGAGAGAGAGAGAGAGAGAGAGAGAGAGAGAGAGAGAATTAAAGGGTTACTGAAAATTGGATGGTTTCTTTCAATTATCCGTGAACTCAATAAATTTACTTAAAAAATGCCCGTACTTTTAAATGGTAAGAGATCCTATTTGCATAATACGAACTAATAATTAATTTTTTTTTATTCTTTTTCCACTCATTTGCTAGTGCATGTGACGTGTACGTACGTTGTGAGTTTTTTTTAGAGGTCAAAAGTTAAAATCCCGTAATTTGATAATATTAGTTTGTGCAATACTTTGAACATGATGGTCAATAATCAATTTGATCATAACATTAATTTGTATAATATTTTTAATATAGTTGGCTTATCAGTTTTGTATTAAAATTATACTGTATTATTTTGTAGCTAAATTAAATTTTACTTTTATCTCGTACCTGCTGCTATATTTTTTAATTGATGGATCATGAATCAATTAACTATTCATCCATCTAAAGGCACCACCCGATCAATTGGGCCAAGTCGGATCGAGCCATATCAGCCCAGTTTGGTCAAGCACGACACGGTCCGTGATGGACGCAGGCCCTGGCTAGTGTGCAGTGTCCACTTAGCCCATATGATCACCCAACGTAAACTTTAAAAACTTAAATTATTATAAAATTATACGTTATAATTTTATATGTATGATCACTATATTCAAAAAGTCAATGAAACGTACCTCGAGCTACACGTCCCTATGTTCATTTAACACATAAATTGTATAACTTACATTAATTATCATGTGTAATCATATTCAAAAATTGTTCTTTTCGAATTTGAAAATTTTTGGACATTGCCCCTATATATTATGATCAATTATAATAGCAAATAGCTTCATATATAACACGTACGAACAGTTTTTGAATATATAAAGAACACATATGAAGGCCTCTGTGGCAGAGGTATTTAGTCAAAGAAACCAAAAAAATGATAAATACAACTGAACCGATCGATGTTTTATTAATCAATAATATTTATATGATGTTTTTAAAAATTAGGCTACTAAATTATTAATAGTATTAAGTTATTGGTGCTATTAATTTTTTTGATTATTGGATAAATGAATGTACGGATACAATAATAATGGACCTATAATATTTAGTGGATGGTTACGAAAATATATGATTTAAATAATAAAAATAATAAAAAAGATAGATCTAATGCGGAAAAATTTCGTAACACTAGATGCTATCAACAGCATAATAACTTAATTATATATATATATATATATATATATATATATATATATATATATATATATATATATATATATATATATATTCTGGTGTCCCGATTTTTTCGTAAGACCTGTCTGGGTGGTCGGCGGTGAGGAAGCACCTATTATTGGTGTATCGAGCCCGTTGTGCGTCAAACGGATGCAAAAAACGGACTCAGCGCACGAAAACGTTAAAAATCAGCTATTTTCGGGCGAAATGGGCCAAACTGGCCGATTTCTTGCGTGGGCCGGTCCACGGCCCACTTAACGTGCACCGGGACCAGTGAAGACGGCGGAGTGCCACGTGGCGCTCGCCGATTGCAAGGTCAACGCACGCGCGACAGCGTGCGTTCCGCGCAGAGCGCGGCGCATGGTGGACCGCGCCAGGCCACGTGTCGCTCATTGGCGGGCGCAGTGACCCGGGCGGCCCGTCGTGGACCGCGCAGCCACGCGGTGCGCCGCGATTGGCGGACGCGCGGGGCGTGGAGGGGCCATGTGTCGGCAGTTGCGCGTTCCGGGCGTGAGTCGCGGGCCGGGCCGGGACGTTGGGTTGTGCACGGTTGGCGCCCGAATTCTTTTTCGGGCGTCCGGAATCAGGGCCCAAAAGCCCAATAGCCTGGATTTTTGGATTCTTTTGGAGGGGCCAATAAATAGGCCCCTTAGCTCGGCCTTTTAGCCTTTTTCCCAAGCCCCCCTGTGGTTGAGTGCCTTAGAGAAGTTGTTCCTTTTCTTGTGCTGCATCTCTCGAGAGAGTTTCGGAATTTTTGGAGGGCGCGGCATCGACGGCTTCGGCGATTCGGTGTAGTGCGACGTTTCTTCTTCGGTGGCCCATTTCCGTCACGTTTCGGTCCACAAGGTCCACAGAGCTACTCCGATGGAAATTTTGGACGATTTTCACTGCGTCGGTTTCACGAGAGGTAGATCTCTGTTTTTCGTGTTTACTGCTCCTCTCAGTTTTGGATTTTTATTGGGGTTTATGGAACATCTTTGAACCACTTTCCTGCTAGTGGTTTTTCTAGACAGCGGAGTCTTTTCAGATTTTTATCTCTGCGCTCGGGTATCGGATTTTAGCCTATGAGGACTCGATTGACATCTACGCTTCGCGATGATCGCCGTCGTATTTTTATTAAAATTTTTGGAGATTATCTCGCAGGAGGTATTTAAGCATTTTCTGGACTGATTTTACAGCAGCATGTATTTGTGGGAGTTTTTGCTTATTGCAATATTTGGACCATATCTTTGTACCTAGGAGGAGTTTTCTGGTATTTTTGGGCTCGTTGGAATTATGAGAACTTGAGGATTATCTCCATTCTGTTTCAGCCCTTTTGATCTTAGATTGACGCGCGCTTCAGGTGGGTTGCTTCGTCTCCAAAATCGGTGGACGGTTTATTAATTCTGTTGTATAGAAAGCATGCATGATTGTGAGATATGTTAGAATGCATGTTAGAGAGATGTTGTCTTTCCTGTGTTGTTATTGAAATCATATTGGTTAATATTTCCTGATCTTGCTTTACTTAACTAAATGCTACTATTGGAACTTGACCTAGCACCTTGTCATATATTGCATGAGTAACCAGACTAGTAGAAAATCGTCACTTGGGCTAGATTCATTTATGCTCTAGACATTCACACTTCTTATTCTATTGTTGGACATAGTGTTTTCCTCGCCCGGGTAGTGGGCTTTGTGGTCGGAATTTCTCTTAATATGGGATGCATGTTACACTCGTACTTGGGGGCAGAGCGGAGTCTGGTAGATGTAGCTGGTCTTATATCTGTGGCGGGAGCCGTTTGGGTAAACGGTGGTCCCGGGATGTCGTGTTTCTCTATTTTATGTGTCGTCACTGTGTTAGTGGCAATAATATATCAGTGATAGCAGGACCTTGAACACAGAATCTTTTTTTGAACACGCATGATTTTAGTGATCAACCAATATTTTTCTTCCAAACATCGAAGGATCGCCGGAGTCTATTATTATCTGATTGGACGAAGGCATTAGCCCTTCGGGGTTTGGGAATCAAACTGGTTTGCTAACTGTTTTTCCTAAAAGAACTATAAATAATTAAAAATAGGTTTTCCTCAAATCAAGATGGTTTTTCAAAAAAGAACTACTTTTAGTCCTCAACCCGTGTGTGTTTGAGTGAAAAATAGTTTTCAGTAATAAATGTCACATTTTTCCTGTAGAGTTCCCCACTCGAGAGGATTCGAGTAGTCTGGGTTCTAAGGGCTGCATTTTCTTTGGGTCGAGAATAACGAGAGGCTATGCATAGAGCCTGTTCCTTTTTGATTTGGGTTGTAGGTTCTAGTTTTTCGGGGTTTCCGGACCCTTCATTGTGTAGGCTGTGGAGTATACTCGGCTAGTGAGTTTGCATGTTGAGTTGATGTCCTATATAGGGAGCCGTTGGGTTGACTGCGGTCCTGACTGTTCGAGTATTTTTTCTGTTAGTGAGTTGGAGAGGTGATTTGGGTACTGCCGATCTTGTTGATCGTGGATTTGGACTATAGCCTGCATGAGCCTCATTGAGCTCGACAGAGATGCGCGGATACTTTTCTCGGTGGAGTCGCGCCCTTCGAGTGCCGCTCCGGAGCTAGGCCTGTTACTTTGTTATCGCGACTTGTCGACGCAGTCCCTCTGGCTGGGCCAGTTTTGGCAGTCACGGACGCCCTACGTAAGTCCAGTTCTCCGTGGATGTAATGGCAGTAGATAGATGCAGGTTTGATTGGACCCCATGTGGCAGTCAGTGTAGATTGGGTGACTGTATTTTGAGTGTTAGTAGATGCATCATGTTTCCATCTGTATTACTCCTTGAGCATTTAGATAGAGACATAGTAGCTGTAGAGTTATTTTCCAACCCTTTTCCTTTCAGTATTGCATTTGTTACTTTATGCCTGTAGTAGACTTAGTGAGCAGACCATCGGGCTTGGAGGCGGTACACACTGAGAACTACTGTGGGATGTAATTCACACCCGCTGTGATGATTTTTCCCCAGGGACCTGTTCTCCTGTTCTTGCTGCTCCTGTTGCTGATCCTGCTGACCGAGGTAAGGGAGTTGCGAGCTAAATCACTACCAATCTTCTTCCAGAGAAAATAGTTGTCCCCCTTTTGGTGATGTATTAGTACTGTTAGTGATTTTGGATGTATCTTGTACTTTTACTTTTGAGAGCTTTATTATTTTTGGAGAGACTTATATATTTGTGAGGATCTGACATGTACTATTTGGAGTTGTATATTTATTTCAGTAGTTTACTTTTTCGCTCTGATATTTGTATAGCTATAGTATCATTCTTTTTGTAGGTTAGATGCTTCGTCTATACGGGGCTTCCCGTATGGGCGGTGGATCTGTTGGTGGGCCCGGGTCGCAGTTTCGCCTCCGGGGCGTGACATATATAGTCCGACTTGTTAGATGTGACTCGAAATCAGAATCGCTTCGATATTATGATTCTGGTTCGCTGACGACTTGGCGGTGCGACGAGAAAATTTATGGTACGGATCCGATCCGCTAAGAAAAAACACTCTTTTCCTTTTGTTTTGCCCTAGAGAGAGATCGAGCGATTTTGTACGATCAAAAACTTTTGTATTTCCTTTTTTCTACATAGTGAAATTTTTCTCTTTCGCCCGTGATTTTTTCCTGCAAAGGATTTTTCACATAAATCTGTATGTTATTTTTCTGTCGTGCATTTTGGATTTACTTTTGTGTCATGATCGCCAATTAATTTTGTTCGGTTTGTAATGTGCAAAACCATCTCAATTTCATGTTGTCATAAATTTACTAAAATTTCTATCTTCATATGTTTTGCACTATATATATATATATATATATATATATATATATATATATATATATATATATATATATATATATATATGAAAAAGGAAGTTAATTAAAGCTATTTTCAGAACTTAATTTTCCTATTTGATTAGCGATATATTATGCACCCCTGAATCGCAATATGCATATGAATGATCATGAACAAAAGCTCTAGAATATTTGCTCAATAATTAGTAAACCAACTTTATTTAATTATATATGTATATGTTTTTATATTATTCTTTTATTTTCTGAGTCCAATCGCGTGTAACATCCTGATAATAAACAAAGGACATGGTTGAGCATGTGGTCTGTGCTCATCAGCATAAGTCTCACATGTTAATTAGTTCTACAAGAAAAAACAAAAGAAGTACCTTTTATTGTTTATGTACTTGTTGAGCTCGATCAAAATTAAGTTTATTTGATTTTCGTATTGTTTTCTTATTGGTCCCTACTAGTCTTTATATATTTAAAGATCGGTATGTAACATACATATATACGACATCTTAGATATGATACGCCTTATTGAATTGATCAGATGAATTGATATACATTTGATTTTGTTTGCATGCAATTCCTAATTAAATAGTTAATTCTGATTTTCATAGACCTCATCTGTATCCATGTTTGAGTGATTTATTATGCGTTAATTTGTCTACAGTTTTGTGCTTCTTGGAGATTAATCTTAACTTGCTATTTACTGTATCACATTCTTTATAAGTTTATGTAGGTCTAAGCTGGGTCCATATATAACTCTTGGGGTACTTGTGTAAAGTAATCTGATGCGATTGATCAGGTTGAAGTGTAGGATCTCGGATGAGCGCAGGTTAGGACTCGAGAAGCGCAATTTATACGTATGAATTCACATGAATTTCTAAATATTTCAAATTATATATCGTATCAAAATGATGTTTCTAAATCAAGTACACATCATTTTTCACAAACAGAAATTAATATCATCATTAGATATCAAATATTAGAGGCGAACTAGAATACTTTAATTACTAAATAGGGTAGTATACTGATAGATAATTCGGGTTGATGAAAATTTTGAATCAACCGCTCATACGATTAAATATAATATAAAATTTATAATTTTTTTTTTTTTTTTTTTTTTTTGGGTGATTAAGTAGTTTCAAACTGTCTCAAACAAAAGTGAACAACTCCTTACGCCCCGTTTGGTAACGGGGATAAGGAGGGAATAACCCCCTTATCCCCGGTTTTATATCCAAACGGGGATTAGGTCTATGAGAATAGCTATTCCCATCAAACGGCAATAGCTGGGATGGGGGTGGGAATTGGTATTCCCACCCCCACATGGAATAAAATGGGTTCATTCTTGTGGCACGGGAATCGAGGAAATTGACAGGATTGTCTCCTTCATTTTTTCGGACTCCATCTTCTTCCATTCTTCATCTTCATCCCATTCCATCTTCTACCCATTCTTCATCTTCTCCGATCTCCGATCTCCCTCGCGGCCCCCTGCGGCAACCCTCGTGGCCCCTCTGCTTTCCCCTCTCCGCGCCGCGGCCACTCTGCGGCAACCCCCTCCGCGCCGCGGCCCCTCTGCGGCAACCCTCTTTTTTTTGTTTTTCTGTTTATTATTTATTTTGATTTTGATGTGAATAAATTTCATTACATTCCACACAAAATCAAACATATTAAATTAAATATTTTATTATTAATTAAAAATATTTCTAAATTATTGTATAAAAGTAATTCTAATTCATTATAAAAAAAAAATAGAATTTAAAATTTAATATTTAATAAATTTTTAAAAAAAGACCGAGTGTGGTGAAACTTCAGATTCATAATCTAGAAAAAAAAAAAGAGTTAATAATATATGAAGCAGAGTTAAAAAATATTTAAAATATTTAATAATATTTAAAAATATTTTAAAAATATTTTTTTAAATTTATTTTAAAATATTTTAAGAAATATTTAAAATATATAATAATAATTTAAATATTTTATTATAAAATTTTCTATCATTTTTAAGTATTTTTAAATATTTATTATTTATTTTTAAATATTTTTTAAATTTTTAAATAATAATTTAAATTTATTATTAGGTTGATTAATATCATAAATTATTTAATTTATAAACTATATCATAAATGACAAAATAGTTAATACACATATTTATCACTTCTCAATTCTTCGTATTCCTCTATACTCAACCAAACACAATTTTTTCTTATTTATCTTATTCTCCTTATTCCTATATAATTTACCAAACACAATTTTCTTTAACCCCGGTATAACTCTTAAACCCAATCAAACACAAATTTACACTAATTCCTGCTAATACCACAATCTATACCTATCCCCGGTATAACAAAATTTTCCTTATCCCCGAACCAAATAGAGCTTTAAAGTATTGTACTCTAAGGCAATGTTTGGTTCGAGGATAAATTTCTGAGGTATAAATTTTTTTATACCTGGGATAGCTTGCTATTCCGGGATAAAGAAGTATAAAAGTTAAATTGCGTTTGATTGAAAAGTTGGTATTCTCTGGAATAGCTAAAATTGTGTTTGGTTAAAATTATGCAATAGTGGAGGATAGTGAAAAAAAAAGGTATATATTTTTTCAAAATGCCAACTTTGCCCTTGTCTTTTTGTATTGAAAAATTAATTTTAAAAAATTATATTTAATTTGAAATAATTTAATTATAATTAACAAATTATATCTTACATTAAAAAATAATAATTATTTTTTTATAGTATATTTTAGTAAATGCAAAATTCAAATTTTAGATAGTTATAGATTGAAAAATAGTTCAAATTTTAGATAGTTATAGATTGAAAAATAGTTATCCCCTTCAAATTTTAGATAGTCAAATTTTAAATAGTAAATGCAAAATTTATTTTAGATAGTTATAAATTTTAGATAGTATATTTTAGTAAATGCAAAATTTCCATCCCCACCCCTATTCCACTATTCCAAGCATCCCATGGAATTAATCTTAACGGGTTATCCTAGGATAACCCGTTAAGAAGGGGATAAAATTTTTTTTTATCTCCTGTCTTTTTTCAATGATGTTTGGCAAGAATAGGAGGATAAAGGGGGTTATTCCCCCTTTATCCCCCAACCAAACACTGCCTAAGGGGCCGTTTGGTATTGGTACAGAACAGGAAATAGCGGGTTTATCCTCCTTATTCTCCCAAACGCTCCTGGAACCATCTAGTATTGCTTAACCCAGAACAAGAAGAATAGCTGGTATAACAAATTCCATCCTATTATTTTAATATTAAAATTTTTACCATATTACCCTTCTCCCCTACTTTATCTCATCTCAACATATTATTTTAATAAAATCTCTCTTCTCTCTCTCTCTCCTCTCCCCTCCTTTCTCTCTTCCCAATACACTCTCATCATCACAAATCCCTCTCTCTCCTCTCTCTCTTTTCCTTCATCCCACCTCTTTTCTCTCTTCCCAATACACTCTCATCATCACACATTAATATTATAAAATTTTAAATTTTAAAATTTAAATATTGAAATTTTATGTTTGAAATTTTAAATTTAATTTAAAAAAATAAAATATTAAATTAAATATTATTTTTAAATAATATAATTTAATTATGATTATAATTTTATTTCTATTTTTTTAAATCATTAATCCATTAATTAAAACGAGAAAAATAATTTTACAAAATTTTAATCACATAATAAAGCTTGAGGGCAAAAATTTATAAATATTTAGCAAACATATGATTTTTTAAAATTTAAAAAAAAATGTATGTTAAAAATTTATTATTTAAAATAAATATTATAAAATTTTAAATCTTAAAATTAAAATGTTGAAATTTTATATTTTAAATTTAAATTTTAATTTGAGAAAATAAAATATTAAATTAAATATTATTTTTAAATAATATAATTTAATTATGATTATAATTTTATTTCTATTTTTTTAAACCATTAATCCATTAATTAAAACGAGAAAAACGATTTTAGAAAATTTTAATCACATAATAAAGCTTGAGGGCAAAAATTTACAAATATTTAGCAAATATACGATTTTTTTTTTTTTGATTAAAGATATACGATTTTTTCAAATTTTAAAAAAATTTTATGTTAAAAATTTATTATTTAAAATAAATATTATAAAATTTTAAATCTTAAAATTAAAATGTTGAAATTTTATATTTTAAATTTAAATTTTAATTTGAGAAAATAAAATATTAAAATAAATATTATTTTTAAATAATATAATTTAATTATAATTATAATTTTATTTCTATTTTTTTAAACCATTAATCCATTAATTAAAACGAACTAATTAAATTTTAACAACTTTTATCACATATTAACTCTTGAGGGCAAAAAGATAATTTACCCATCTTATCCTCTTTATCCCTCCTATTCCTCATTATTAAACCGAACACAAATTCTCTTATCCCTGGAACCATCCCAAACGCGTTTTCGTTCTAGTTCCGTACTTTATACTTATCCCCGGTTTAGCCAATTCCAGCTTAACCCGATTCCAAACGCACCCTAACTCTGTATATTATATTTGTTTTTTATAGATGATTTTTTTTTTGAGGAATATGTCTAAAATATTATTAATAGTAAAAAAATAACATATATATATATATATATATATATATATATATATATATATATATATATATATATATATATATATATATATATATTATTTATTTATTTATTTATTTATTTATTGCTGAATATTTAAAATTTATTAGAAATTGGTGACATGATAATAATAATCTAAGTATAGAAAAGTTGATAGTAAATTAATAATAGTATACTAGTTTAATTCTGTTTTGGATATGCATTAATTATGCTATATATGAGGTTACTTTATAAATTAATTAATTAAAAAACTAAAGTGATGTGACGTGGAGACCCACGTATACAATAAAAAAAAGGTCCATCGATCTACGTGAGCCAACTAATGCGCTCATTCGTGATTTGAACAACCTAACAAAATATTAAATGATTTTTTTTTAAAAAATAATTAATTAGTTATATAATAAAGTTAAATTTGTAAAACTGTTATAAAAATTTGAACTGTAGCGTATAAATTTGAGTATATGTTGGAGTAAAAAGAATACATAAACTAAATTTTTAAGAAATGCTTTGGATAATGTTCAAATATTATATTTATATATAGTTAACATATAAATAAAAATTATATATAGCTAATTAAATAAATAAAAATTATATAAATAAAAATTATATAGTTAACATATTAAATTATATAAATAAAAATTATAGTTAGCTTCTTCCATTAAATAATATAAAATATTTTATTGAATCTGAAACCACGTGTACACGTGTCCTAATCTACCACCGTCCGATTTCCTTTTCTCTCTCATTAGATCCCTCGCTCAAATCTTTTTTTTTTTTAAAAGTCAAACCAAAATCCTGTACGATTCTGCGTACGGTGCTCCCTCGTTACAGGTTTCTTAACATCCAACCCTCCACGTGTCAATTATTCATTCACTAAAGCAAACAGTACACGTTTTTTCTCGATTGACACGTGTCCCTTAATCTCGCACACAATTCTCTCTCTCTCTCTCTCTCTCTCTCTCTCTCTCTCTCTCTCTCTCTATATATATATATATATGACAAGACGTCGTCTCCGTTGCCGCGGCGGTGTTTGTTCGTACTATCGGCGCACGTTAGTGAAGCATAGCGACGATGGAGGTGATGGCGCACGCCTCCACCTTCCTCCTTCCTCCTCCCTCGCCTCCCTCGGGGAGCAATGGCTACCCGCTAACGTACGCCCTCGTCGTCCTCAACCAGCGCCTCCCCAGCTTCGCCCCTCTCCTGTGGAGTCACGGTATGGCCCCTTCCTCTCTCTCCGCCTAGGGTATTTTTTTTCTAGGGTTTGTGCTGCGCGATCGATCTGCTGCTAAGTGCTATGGGTTGGGGGGGTTTCGGTTTTGATGTAGAGCAGCACGGTTGCGGGTTTGCGCGGATGGAGGGGCGAATCGGGTCTACGACGAGATGCCGCGGATCTTCCCCGATCAGGATCCCGTCGACGTTCGAAACAGGTTTAGATCGAATTTACTCACCTTGATTTAGGGTTTCGTAACTGTTTTGTTGATGATTAAAGGTCGCCGCGTAGTGTGGTTTAACTGGACTTTATAGTTTTAGCAAGATTATCTTTGCTTGTAGATGATGGTGTTTATCTTGCTGAATGATGTAACTATACTTGATTTAAGCTAGATTAAGGTTGGTTTTGACCTGGCTTGCACCTCCTATGTTCGGCCCCTTTTAATAAACGAGTTTGTCATGCATAATCTGAGCAGAAAAATGTCCTGGTCACGAGGAATTGAGTTTAGGGAAGTAGTAGTACTAGTGGCAGGTCCATAATTATTAAGGACAGATCAGATTTTGTCAAATTCAGTCGGCAAATTAGTGATCAAAATTAATAAACCTATATGTTAGTAGTAATTTTGTATATATTATTGAGTTTAACTTCTTTTATGCGATTGTGTAAAGTTGTAGTCTGACAGCTCTCTGCCTCTTCCTTAACTTATTCGTTCATTTTGTCGGCCCCCAGCTACAAGTTATAAATAGTATCGACAATTTCTAAGCTCTCTAGAATGTTAAAAGCTTGAATAGATTGAGCTTGGGAAAAATATCAGGTTTCTGACAAAAATTGCGTGATAGTCTCACCGACCATTTGCCTGTCCTGCAGTCTTGATAGATCATATTGTTGATTTTCCTGGTCCATTTGTCAATCTACTCTCCTGCTTTCAACCAATAAGTTATCTCCATTTAAACCTTTCTTGTTGTTAATATTCTTCCCCTGTCATTCTTGGAGTTATATAATATAGCAAAGAAATACTTCAGTTTCTGCAGAATCTGGTTTTGGAAGATGTTATATTGATTGGCTTTGTGGATAGTATAATATGTCAAGAGATGCTGACAGATATCAAAGAAACAACAGAAGTAAATGGAACTGAATGGGATTTATTTTTGTCCTCTCCAATTAGTAACTTAAATATAACCCATGACTTTTCAAATTATTTACAAATGAAAAAAGTTAAAAGAAAGAAAAGGAATGTGAAGGTGAGAAAATGCAGTAAATAGAAACAAAATAGAGTATAAAGAGCAACTAAGAGGCGACCCCCCAACTCCACCAAAAAAACTAGTTGTTTTATGGCTATATTTTTGCCCCCTTCAATTAGTAGTTTGAAGATAATTTACTTTTCTTCATGCTCTATTTAAGATAATAAGGTAAATACATGACAATATAAGCTTTGAAGTGCTTTTAAGCTGCAGTTAAGCATTCTCTTTTTTATACTGTATGTCTAAGAACTTACTATAATCTTGCTGATTTCTTTCTCCTGTTTTCATCATTTAGATACAAGCCTGATGTAATCAAAGGAGATATGGATTCAATAAGAGATGACGTGAAGGAGTTCTATTCTAATTTGGTATCTTTCTTTAGCTGTACTTCTTTTTTCGTCTAACATATATGCAAAATGAATTTCCTTTTCCCTGGTTGTTTTACTTATTGTCTTGTATAATTACTATATGTGAAACTAATTTCTTAGTGTGCTTGCAATAGTTTCCATGTGCATTTGAAACCATAATTAACTTAATAAAAATGGTTGATTTGATAACCTAAATTTTATCTTCCATGTTACAACATGATCTTGAAGTACAGGCACTAGAAAGACTTACTACTTTCAGATGCTTTTCAATTGTTCTGGCAAATTTCATTTTGTGTCTCCTTGACGAGCGATGTGATACCATGCAGTTCTAGATTTAATTTGGTAAGGGGGTGTTTGGTTGTATGTAAAACAGTGAAAAATAGTTTTCCATGGAATAAAGTTTTTGGTGGGAAAAGTTTACTTTTTGTAGTGTTTGATTTGTAGGAAAAAAAGTAATTTTTCATCCACATTTTTTTGTTGAAAGGAAAAAAAAATCCACATTTTGTTGTTTCTGTGGAAAAAAATGAATGAAATTTTTTTTATGCAGTTTGAATTTTCGTTTTCTGCGGAAAATTGGCGTAAAACGCAAACACTCCATTTTCCTCAAATATGTAAAAGTTGTTTTTCGAAACTTTTTTTAACGGCTAAACAAACACACAGAAAATAAAAATTTCAAGCCGAAAAGTAACTTTCAGTATATTTTGCGGCCAACCAAATACACCCTAAGAGATTGGTGCTATGTAGGTGCATGAGATTTTTGGAATAGTGTGTTATCTATAAAAAAAAGATGGTAAGAGTGTCACTGTCTTTCAGTATTTCACTTATTGATGGTAATTGTCGTGATGAAATGCTTAATCATCTGTCGTGTCACATATAAGATGTGGAAATTGTCCAGGAATTTTGTTTTTATTGTGCATACGTTTTAGCTTAATGACCTGTGTATGCAAGTAGTATCAATTACGAGGTCAGTTGCTAATATGCATCTGCCTGTTTTTATTTTTTCCAGGAAGTCAAAATAGTGGATGAAGCGGATGATCAGGATACTACTGATCTGCACAAATGTATAGCTTTTATCTGTGACAATAGACCTACTTTGGATAAATCTGATGTAAGCCATGAAGATTCTTTAGTTTATTTGCTGTCCTTTACTCAGACATTTATTGTACCCTGTTTAATTAGTTCTTTGCTTTTCTTCCCCTATGTTAAAGGTAAAGTGTGATATATGACGAAACCCCATCTTTACCATCCTTGACACTTGGTTTCATTTGGCATCATTTGCCAGTTTTCCGATTGCAGCCATCATATCAATACAAGGTTGAATTTATATATAAAGATGGGACGACACACCGGATTATTTGAACTTAGTAGCCATTACCTTTTGGCAACTAAAATTTTTACAAGGTTGTCGATTAATGAACTTATATGACTCCAAATAAATAAATAAATAAATACCTTTTGAATTAGAAATTTGGTTTTGTAAGTTCTTTTTACATTCCTCTTATTTTCTGCATAGACTTTGTAACTACTACATGCATATAACTTAGTTACTAACGCTCTCTAGCTGCAGTTGTGCATTCTTGTTGCGGGTGCGCTAGGAGGAAGGTTCGATCACGAGGTGGGAAACATCAATGTGCTTTATCGGTTCTCGAACATCCGCATCGTTCTCCTATCAGAAGATTGTTTGATATATCTTCTCCCAAGAACCCATTCTCATGAGATCTTTATCCTGCCATCCGTGGAAGGCCCACACTGTGGGTTGATTCCTGCTGGTGCGCCGTCAGCGAGCACCACTACCACTGGTCTTAAGTGGAATCTGAGTCAGTACATTATTTCACTATCTTTTTTATTTCATTATAAAAGAAAGTACAGAAACTCATTCAACTATACCTTTTTGTCAGATAAATCCCTGAACTTTACTTATTTATTTTTTAGTAGTTACTTAATCATTGCCTGCATTTCTTGGTTTTGAGCACTTCCATCTATTTCAGAGTAGCCAAGGCTAGACATTATGAATTGAGTTTGCCCCGGCAACTCCAACTCAAATGGAAGTGCTCAAATAAAAGAAAGGGTTGAGTTTATGAGAAGGGGTTACTGATAAAAAAATTTAAAGGAGCCTCTGTACTTCCTTTTAACTTAAATTTCATATTCAATTGAATACAGTGTCACCTCTTAAACCTCAAAATTTCTTTCCTTTGATTTTTCAGATGACACGGCAATGAGTTTCGGCGGTTTAATAAGCACTTCAAACATCGCTGTCGAGGAGAAGATCACGGTTCGTTCTGATTCAGATCTTCTTTGGACGATATCCATCCGACACCCAAATAAAAGGATTTAGTTCCTATTTTATCTACATTTTTTTTTTTTTTTGCAGCCTATCAGTGTCAACTTGGTTCTATCTGTAAGTCAGGTTTAGCCACCTGATCTGTCAATTTTGTTAGCCGCGGAATTCATAGTTCTCGTCGGTGTTTTGCATCATAGGCAGTTCATACTGTTAGACAATTTTCTGTTTTATTTTAAATTTTTTATATTCACTTTTCACTGAGACTGGTGAACTCTTGTAATAGTATTTATTAAATAATATTCTCGTCAAATTCTAATTTAACTATTAATACTTCCGGTATTTGAAACGAAAGTGGAGTTGCAGTTATAGTTAAAATTTAAAGAAATTAGAAGAAAAACGTTGATAATAAAGGATATATATATATATAAAAAAAAAAGGTACAATAAATAATATGATTGAGGGAAGTAATAAAATAATGGTGCACGAGTTGCTCGTTCTTGATGTTTTTACGTCCAAAGGTACAATTGTAGGGTTTAAAGCAGGCCCATTTGATTCGGGAATAAGTAGTAGTTAGCCACCTCAGACGCATCCGCGAGCCCAAATGGCGACTTTGTTGTACTCCTCCCTCTCCATCAAGCTCGCCTTCACCTTCTCCGTCGCCTTCTCCTTCTCCCTCACATCCCCCTCCCCCTCCCCCTCCCCCTCCTCCTCCTCCAAACCCTATCCCCTTCTCTCCCTCAAGCCCTACTCCTCTTCCTCTTCCCCTTCTCCTCCTCCCCAATCCCTCGCCGCCGACCTCCTCGCACTCCTCGGCGGCCACCGCGCCGCCTCCGCCGTGCCCTCCGCCGAGGCCCGCGACCTCCGATCCTGCCTACGGTTTCTCGTCCCCTTCCACCCCTCCAACGGTTCGGCGATAGTCCAAAGGTTCGGGAAGGTTCTGAGAAGGGACCTCCTCGCCGGAGTTGATGGTGGCGCCACCGCCGCCGCCGCCGACGAGTTGGTGTGGTGGCCTCCGGAGCCGGTGATGGAGCTCGCCCATCTCGCCGTGTTCTCCGGCGGCGATCCTGCGGAGATTCAGCGGTTGTTGGATCCGACCATGTTGCCTGTGAGTATAGCTAGTAGCGATTTGATTAATAAAAAGAGTTAAATGTGTGAATAAATTCTTTAATTCTTTGATATTATAATCTGTGTATGAATGAAACTATCTTAATCTCGTCCTACATGAACTAGAACGAAGATGCTATATTTGCAGGAAAGAAAGTTAAAATTTGGTTAAATAAAATCATAAAAGCTAATAACAGGTGTGAAATTGCAAAATTTAGGAATGTTCAGGGAAAGGTATAGAGTAGTTATAGGAAAAGTTCAGGAGCTAAATTAATTTTGATTTTTGAAGTGAGTAGTTCGGGGATTAAGTCCCAGCATTTTATCCTAAAAATCAATTTTACTAGTTTGAGTGTTTATATTGCTTGAATAGTTTGTTTTATCCTAAAAATCAATGGTGCTAAAATGGAAAACGATGCTAGGTGCCGGATGTGGAGGGATTGAAGAAGGACAAATGTGAGCTAACAAGAACACCATATGGAAGGCGCTTTGCAAATGACGTATTTGCTGCAAATTAATTGATTTTTTTTTAATGTTTCTTCAGGGAAAAGCTATAACTTTTTTGAGAAATTTTTACATTTCTTTAGAGACGAGATAAAATGATGCTGTACTTGAATTTTGTGTGCAGGAGCTCAACTCTTACCTTGCGTTCTTGTTTGAATTGATTGCTGCAAGGGGACCCTCACTAGGATTGAATGTGTCGCTCAATCGTTACGACTTGTTTCATGGCCACATTTTCCTTGCCACCGGCACCGGGAGGCTTGGCATACTGTGAGTATAAGTAAACTCTTTTGATACGTGTCATTCTGTACTTTGATTAGAACCTTGAATATAAGGGCATCAATACACTGTCACTGTTCTCTAATTGATGAATGAAGCAGGTTGAGACTTCATGTCTCTACCTTTCTCTCAAAAAAATACACTGTTCTCTGAGGACTGGCAATGAATGGAATTTTTGCAAGGAAGATTAAGATTGTGCTTGTTTTACCTGGTCTCTAATAACCTTTTGACTTTTCTGCTTTAACTATCTTGTGCTTGTTTTGCATGGTTGAATGATCTTTCTGGGATTCCAATGAGTGTTTGTTTTTGCATTGGCGCTACTTTATTAACACTGGATTATTATTAAGGGATATTTCTTCTCCAATGTTTGGCCAGTAGATCAGTTTTCTTTTGTTTCAAAATTTGCAAAATCTTATAACTTATTGATGCTGCACTGACTACTGAGAAGAAGAGAGGGCACTAAATAACTAGACAGTAAGTTCCTTGGGTGTCATAGAGGCGTGAAACACTTCAGTGCCAATAGGAATTCTAGAATGTCGAATGAACCACCTATCTATACAAAATCGTCTGTGTTGACCACTGCCAAAGACTCATTCACAGAATAAATTGGTTCCTTCAGTAGAGTACATTGACCTTCTTTCTTTTTTTTTTCCGGAAAGAATCTGAAGAGTAAATTAGTTGATAAACACTTCAAAGATTGTCTTTTGCCTTATCTATTTATTATTTGCAGGTTCCATGCCAGAGAGTATCCAGCCTATGAAAAGAACTTGTTTCCTTACAATATGGGTTATTGTCAGAGGGGTACATTGATGCCGATGTAGCTAAATCAGCTGTTTCCTTTTTCCAAAGACATATTTTTGCTCTTACATACTAATCGGTCAATGGATTTACATTATTTAAAGAGGCTCATTTATCTGTCAGGATCCAATGTGGCTTACGATGATTCTATGAACTTGAGGAATATCCTGTGGCTGGCGCCGATGCCTTCGAATATTACAAGAAGTTGGCTAGCACCAGGTATACCTTAATGCGACAGTTCACTATCGGAACTGCTTGTTTTAAAATCAGCCATCACATATTTCTGTCGGAAAATTTCTTTATCCCTTCTCTAATAAATGAATTAGGAGTCTTGGTTATCTTGGATGCTCATCCTGATGGCATCATATACAAGGATCTTATACCAGATTATGTGGAGTTTGCGCGGACAATTTATGAAGGTTTGGATTATTTCTCTTTTCACTTGTATGATTTATGCTTTAAACATTTGCATATCTCATAGAATTCTTTGTTGGGGGATTGGCCATTTTCTTCAGATGACTTTGGTGAGGTAGTTGCCGATGTCAATTACTTGAATGTGAACAACACTGCAGCAGCGGCAGAGAAAATCTTCATTTGCTAGAAATTCTTTCAAAGGTGTATCATTTTTTTTTTTTTTTTTCCTTTCAAGGATATTTTGTTGTATTTGATCCACATTTAAAATATTTATAATTTCTATATTATGCATAAATTCGATTCAAGGAAACCATAATTGTAAATAGGCCTTGTTATCCATTACTTGCTCCCACTCTTATTTGGGAATTGGGTCCCACATAGGACTCTCTTCATTAATACTAATCTCATCCACAGTTTACGCCCATAACGAAACCCACGCTCCGGGTTTCACAATACCGCACATTTTACTGGGGTCCACAACTCCCCTAGATTGGAAATTAACTGGTGAACATGGTGCACCACCTACCTCATCCTAAAACCGTTAAACAAAAGGAAAGAAGTTTGTGCGGTCCATGGATGACGTGGTGAACTAGTTTCAGGAAAATATTTCTCTCTTCCCTATATATATATTTCCCCTTCTTCTCGAACCCACCACCCATACCCTCCTCTCGCGCCGTCTCTCTCTCTCTCTCTCTCTCTCTCTCTCTCTCTCACCTCTCCGATCAAACTCGCCTCGAGTAAAAGCCTAACCCTAACCCTAAACCTACCCTACGTCTTCCTCCTTCCTCTTCTTCTTCTTCGTCGTTGATCTCCTCTGGTGGTGGAAAACGAGGCACCTGCGTCGCCGTTAATGGCGAAGGAGGAGTGGATCGCGCGTGGATCGGGCCCGTGGAAGGAGAGTGCGCACGCGCTGCAGCTCCGGATCCGGGACCGGTTCCGCGTGGCGGTGGATCGCCACCGACACTGGCGCGCCGAGTCCGATTACTCTGCGGCGCTCCAGCGGTGGGCGCTCCGACTCCGGAGCCTGTGCAGGGATCCTTCGTCTCTCGCTTCTTCTTCGTCTTCCTCTTCGGCTTCTTTTCGATTCTATCGCAAGAAAGGTTGGTTCCTCTTTCCTTCTAATGCGCAAGTAATTGATTGTAATCGTTTAGTAGAGTTTACAAGTAGTCAGTGTTATATTGCTTTCGCAGAGTCGAGGGATTTGATATAAGTTGTAGCAAAACTATCTAATTTTTCCTTTTATGATGAGTTAATAGTTAGAGTAATATTTTTGAATGCTTGAAAGAGATCTATTGATGTATATGAAAACCTAAAAATAGGTCTTTGAAGATCATTATATTGATTTTAAAAAGTCTGAGTTCCAGCAAGACAAGTAGAATATGTGTTGAAGTTTTTTACATAATTGCAGTTGGGAAGGACTTTGAATCCATCGATGACTCGATTATAGTCCGCTTTCTTCAAGCTTTGGCAGTTCCTATAATTGGCGGTGCTTGTCATGTGTTTATGCATGGCCTTAACTATGTTCAGGTATTTGACTTGATCGAGTCGAATATCCCGCTACAAAATTTTGATCCAATCTAACATAATTGTTTATTTTCAAGTTTTGCAGATATATGGTGCTGAAAAATTACATCAGGCGTTATTAAAGAGACCTAAGGGCAAACCCCTTATAACAGTATGTCATATTGCCATCGAAGCTTATTCCAAAGCATTGCCTTAACAGCTTGCTAAATGTACTAGTTGCTAATAGAGTAAGAGATGCATTATAATATGGAAATGGTTTGCCTACATTGTCGACAATAGGTTCTTTTCTGCAAATTGCATGATTTTTTTAAAAAATTGGCGGATGTTTGTATATAGTTGCTTTTCCTTGGAATGCTTAAATTGTCCACCAGCTCATATTTTAGGATGTTCTTTATGTAATTCATTAGTCTTCTTGTGCTTAATGTATGATGCCTCAACTGAACTCTGCGCTTTCTTGTTTTGAGATATTTTTAGGTTAGTAATCATGTGGCCTCCATTGACGACCCATTTGTGATTGCGTCTCTGCTTCCACCAAGTTTTATCTTGGATGCCCGCAATTTAAGATGGACTCTCTGTGCAAGCGATCGATGCTTTACCAACCCGATGATGTCTGCATTCTTCCGTTGTGTTAAGGTTTTACCTGTTTCTCGTGGTGAGGGCATCTATCAAGAGGTATCTCTAGATTTAGTAAGATTATGATGCTTGAATCCTTTTGTAGTTCCTGTTAACAGCTTGCTTTTATCCCATGAATGTTCCGTATTGTTTAATAGCATAGACATATAGCTTACCAAATTAGTATTCATAGTTCCATGCTCTTGTCCAAATCTGTATTCGCGGTCAACCAAATTTGCACTCAGGAAACCGAGCTTCATTATAAGATGGTCTGCTCCTAGTTCCAAGTATAACATTTTGACCTTAGAGAGAGAATGGTGGGTTAATGCTCACTCTTTTAAAGGTTGGATTTATTCCAATAGAACTAAATATTATTGAACCAGTGTAGTCATGCGCAGATTCGTAAGTTTAGATGATTGGTGCGAACCATTTGATTATTCATTAGAAGGAAGTTTTATTATCTTGTTATTTATCAATTTTGATGAAAACACTTTATAAACTCTACTGCTTGTGTTATATTAAAGGCCAATGTGTTTCTTAAGAGCTCTACTCTTTGCATGCAAATACTGAATTGTCAATGCTCTATTTTTGTGGGTCATACTTCATATTCTGTATAAAATATCAGCTTTACAATTTACATTCATGCATTTGTTCTGGATGAATTAAATTTGTTTTGATTGTATTGACAGGGAATGGATATGGCCCTATCAAAGCTAAACAATGGTGGATGGGTTCATATATTTCCAGAAGGAAGTCGCTCACGGGATGGTGGGAAAACCATCGGCTCTGCTAAGAGAGGTGTTGGCAGGTGAGGAATACATGTGATAATCTTTAGACAATCTTCTTTTAACTAGTTTAATAAACCAAACAAGTTACAGCTGTGGATTATCGGCACATTTGAAGGCACAAAATTTGAGTTGTAAAAAAAAAAAATGTGTTACCAAACGAGGCCTATACTTACAGCTATTTGGGAATGTTGGTCTAACACATCATATGATGTTGTCTGCAAAACTTGAGTATTCTTTTGTCTCTAATAATTGTAAGTCTCTTATAATTGTGCTACTGTAGTTTATTGACCTAGATTTAGAAGCTGTGACATCTATAGTCTTGGAGCTATCATTATTCTCTTATAACTGTACTTGCATCAAATGATTTTATACATATATGTGTGTGTGTATATATATATATATATAATCAGTCTTTCCCTTATTCTTTGCTTACTTTCTATTCATTGGTTGAGGTCTAAGAATGAAGAAGCAAACGGATGAGAAAGATCAAACTAGCGGCCTGTGTGCTGCCTGCTGAACTACTATTCTGTAACTAACTTCTTTCTTATTCTTTGAAATTACTTATCTGCATCCATTGATTTGTCCGGCTTTACAGGCTGGTGATGGATGCGGATGATACTCCAATGGTTGTTCCCTTTGTTCACACCGGAATGCAAAACATCATGCCAATAGGGACACACTTTCCCAAGACTGGCAAAAGGGTATGCTACATGTGAACTTTCTTTACACCTGTTTTTGTTCATCATTGGCTCATTGTTAGAAACATAGGAACTACCAGTTTCTTTGCAAATTCGGGCAGCTTTAATTGGTTTTGTTGTCTTTAGGTAATAGTGGTCATCGGTGATCCAATCAATTTAACTGATTTGCTGATCAATAAGGATGACCCTGAAATTTCTAGGGGGGCTCTGTATGATGCTGTCTCATCAAGAATTAGTCACCGGCTACAAGAACTAAAAGTCCAAGTTGACAAATTGGCACTGGAATACTCATCAGAAATACCAGATAATTATCAGATACATAATAAGGAATATGGTTATGCACTTTGGCAACAGGTAGATTGGGAAGCATTTGGCATGGGGAATCTGATCTCGTCAGAGGAGGAAAACAACTCACGAGCTGTTGATGAGGTTAAGGAGAAACCGTTCCCAAGCCTTGATCGTACTGGGAAGGCGAATTCTTTTCAAAATGTTAGAGTGGGGTTCTCTTATGAGGGCGGTATTGTGTCTCGAGTTCGTGGCTACATGAACCCTACTGAGCTTATGGGTTTCGCAGCTCGAGGATTATTCATGAATGGCAGATTATTGGACGAAAGCTTCCCCCAAGTTGAAGCCAAGAAGCCTCTGAATGCCTGGAAGCAATTCTTCGGGTCGAATGTTTTCTCCCAATGGAATGGATTATGATTCTCTCAAAGCCTCTGAATGCCTGGAAGCAATTCTTTGAGTCAGAATGTTTTCTCCCAATGGAATGGATTATGATTCTCTCGCCGTTATCCTATGAATGTTGGAGGACACAAGGCATGCATTGCAATTCGCCATCCAACTGTGGATTTGGATTCATGCATTACCATGCTTTCCCATGTTCAGAGGATAACCCTGTTTGTCCCACAAAAGTAGGCTACAGTAGCTTTATTTCATTTTCCTAGTAATTTGCGCTAAATTTTCCACTGTTCTCTTGGACCTCATTTGATATTCAGGATGGAAGTGGATAGTATAAAATGAGCAGGCATTTTTGGGGAAGGAGGGTTTTAGCAACTTGAGGCATCGGGAATCAAATTATCTTGCTTGAATGAAATTTTGAATTCTAGGCGAGAGATTGGAGTTGAATTAAAAAAATTTCTCTAGGTTGGATCTACCAGCTAATACCTCTGAGTCGCTAAATTCTCTCTCCTCCAATGTTGCTTCCTGGTTTTACTGTAACCAATCTGATCCTCCTCTGCCAAATATGTCAAGCCACTAGCACCTTTCCTTAATCTGAAAAACAACTGTTGTGAAGTTGTTTGAGGCAGTATTCTGCTGTTTTTAATCTAATAAAGAAACGCTGCACTGTTCTCACTCACTATTTGGTTTCAGGGAAATTGTTGATGTGTTCTATCTTTTGTTTGCGGTAGAAAAAGTTTCAAAAAAAATGCAGCAGAAATTCACTTGCAAACCCCAATGATACCGTTTGCTCGGCAATAGAAGAACAACTTAATTGTTCCATAAAATCTTTAATATTAAATTATCATGACAATCGAGTTTATAAAAGCAACACTTAAATAGGATTAAGTTTTGGAGATCCATAAATTCAATGCGCGCCTCTTACGAACGTTGCCGTACCTCCAACGGTCGCAAGCCCGGATCCCAAAGCGGCCGTAGAACTCCGCCAACTGAGATGAGAAACAAATGAAAGATAAAAAATATAGCCGTTACAAATTAGCCTTCCAAAAAAGCGGATCCCTTCCCCCCACCATTTAAATTTCAAATACCCCCTCAAACCAAAACGCTCACAAATCTCTTCTCTTCTCTTTCCATTCCCCTATTCCCTTCTCAATTTCTCCCACCACTTCGTCTCCAATCGCAGATTAAATATGGCCCTCCGATCCCTCGACAACGCCCTCCCCGCGTCGATCGCCGAGAGGCCCAAGAAGCCCGCGGCGAAGGCGGCGGCGGCGGCGGCGCAAGCGGGGCCGACGCCGGCCGAGGCGCCCCGAGATTCGCGCCAGAATGATGAGAACTCGCCGCTGCCGCTGCAGGCCCAGCCGGCGAAGGCCGCGGAGCAGGCGGTGGAGTACGTCGCCTCCGACGATCTCGAGCCCCTGCCGAATCCCGCGTCCAAGATCGCGGTGAGACATTTAATTCTTGGATTTTGGGGCTACTTTGTTTAGAAATTCGATACATAAATTTGGTTCTTAGGTTTTCTGAATTTGGAATTATGATTGACCCTCGGGTTGATTTTTATTTTTTATTTTTATTTTTTTAAGAATTTGATGGCGGAATTGGATTCAAAAGATTGGGTTAAATCCTGTGGAGCTTTAAACGATGTGCGGAGACTGGCGATTCATCACTATTCTCTTCTTCTTCCCATCATGTAAGTTGTTTTCATTTTTCTTAACCCCTTAATTTATAGAAAGGAGAATATAAAATTTAAAGAATGAATTTTTAGGGTCAAATACAACTCTTTCTCGTCATTTTAATTTCTAAAATCTGCATTTTAATTAGCGACATAAAAAATTGATCTTTAATAAGCAACAGGTACTTTGGGTTTCAATTCCAAGCTTATCCACACAAAATATGTTTTTTATTTTTCATTTTAATTATATAGGAAGTTAGGATATTAACCAAATTGAGATTTGGTTTCTATTATTCATTGCACAAAATTTGGATATGTTAAATATTTGTAAATATTTGTAAAAAATTTGAAATATTTGGTTTTTATTATTCATTTGCAGCAAATTGAGATTTGGATATGAATCTGTGTAGAAATATTTGTAAAAATGTGAAAATTTTGAAAGATTATGATATATGTATAACATCTGGATATGTCAAGGTGGAAGCTTGAAAGCATAGCAAAAATTTGGTTCCTGTAATTTGATTTATTTGATCTCCAGGGAATGTGTAATGGTGGTGATAGTGAAAGCAATGAAGAACCCTAGGAGTGCATTGTGCAAGACATCAATCATGGCTTGCACCGATATCTTTCACTCCTTCGGCCGCCTCCTGCTGTCGTCCTCCATCAAAGAAGCAGCTTTCGATAACTTGGTATGTTTACTTTTGAGTTATATTTGAGATGTAAATAAAACTAGTTGAACTTTGCTGCTGAATGAAGTTGAACACTCTTTTTGCACTTTTTACTGCACTTGGCAGCTGCTTCAGCTCCTGCTGAAAGCCTCTCAAGATAAGCGGTTTGTGTGCGAGGAAGCGGAGAAGGCGCTTCAAACGATGGCGGTATCTCTACCTCCTCTTCCTCTGCTCGAGAAGTTGAAGTCATACGTCAACCATACCAACCTTCGAGTCCGGGCCAAAGCCGCCGTTGCCATATCAAAATGCGTCTCGAGGATGGTAAGTGTGGAGCTCAAACTGGTCGATAAATAACACGAGTGTCACTCTACCTATCATGAAATTTTACTTGGATAATTAAACTTTAATTTGTTGCAATCGGTGCACTGGACTTTGATTTCTGTTCTCAATCTGGTTCTTGCATCAATTTGATGTTTAGTGCATCAACCGAAACGAATTAAAGTTTGGCAGTGTAATTGAAATCCCTCAACAAGTTCAGTGATCAATGGTGCCAGTGGAAGTTGAGCTGTACCTCCTTTTTCTGACTCTTCATTTTTCAGGAGACAGAGGTGATGAAAGAGTTTGGATTAGCTACACTTCTTCAAGTGGCAGCTGAGCTGCTGAATGATAGATTACCGGAGGCGCGCGAAGCATCTCGGAGCATCATACATTCAATCCATAATGGCTTCTCAACAGATACTACTAGTAATGATAATGCGGAAAATGAGTCATCAACTGCAGAATTGTGGGAGAGTTTCTGCTCTTCCAACCTGCCTCCCATGTCAGTGCAGTCAGTAGTGAGGATCATATCTCAGTAGGAAAACCTCCTCTTTTCTTTTCCCTTTTGTTTTTATTTTGTTTCCTTTTCTGCTTTTGAATCTTCTTTGTATAAGTGTCTTTGCATTATCTGTGAAAACTGGAGGAGGTTTTCATGATAACTCTCACATTATCAATTTACAAATTTTATATTGACTAAGATCACACATCTTAATACTTTGGCTTCATTTTTGATGGATAATGTGAGCATATAAACTTTCTTTGCAATATACCTTAATATTCTTTGTAAGTGTCTTTGCATTATGATACACCATAATGCTAAAAATTATTATTACAGAGATCTCAAAATTGGATATAAGTTAGGTAAAAAGTAAAAACATACTGGACCTATTTGAACTATGAACCTATTTGATAACTAAGGGGGAAAACTTTTTGCAAAGGTATTTATCCCGAATGAATATTTGGCTATTCTATTTGTCAAAATTTTAATTTACTATCAATTTTTTAATTTGTTTGATTTGAATCAGCCAACATTATATAGATTTTAAAATTTAAGTTAATTACTGGACCATTTTGATAACTAAGGGAGAAAATTTTTTGCAAGGTGTTTTTCCCGAATGAATATTTGGCTTATCATATTTTTCAAAATTTTAATTTAATATCAAATTTTTAATTTGTTTAATTTGAATCGGCCAACATTACATAGATTTTAAAATTTAAGTTAATTATTTATTTTGATGAATTATAGTTGCGAGTGCATTGAATATACTTATTTTAATGAATTATAGTTGCGTGGAGCACATGAATTGATCTGAGGAGTTGTGCACAGATGTGTGCCTGAGTGATTTTATGGCGCGTCAATTTTGGGGTTACTTTTAATATTATTTGTTTGTATTTTTTGAGGTAGAATTTTGATATTATAGAGTTAGCTTGTTGGTACTTTTGAGTTTGAGTTTTGTTTTCCTTTTCGTACTTGATTGTTAGGATCGAGATTTTTGTATTGCGCGATTAAGGCGACAGTGTCATGAAATTTTTCAGGATGGTACCATTCGAGTGTGGTGGTCACCACTGAGCGTATTGTCTTTCCGCGCTAGAATTTGCGATCTAGATGGGTCCATGTCATCGAGAATGGCGAATTACTTTTTATATATGCTTGCTAGCTAGTTGTTTTTATATATATATGCATGCTAGCTAGTAGTACTAGATTTTCTAAATCCACAACTTGCTTCGGTAGTGGTGGTTGAGATTTCGCAACGAAAACGTCAAATCGAATTTTTATCATAAACATGTTTCCTCTATAAAAATTGAAATCGACACAACCATAGAGAGAAGAAAAAAATCAAAAGTAAAAAAAAACGAATAAAATAAGATTCATTAATCCAGAGAAAAATTACATTTGACTCATCTTTTACACATAATTTCAACCCGAACCCTCCTTCTGAATCTCTCTCATCCTTTTTTCCTCTTCTATAAATATAGAAAATTTGTTTTTTTGAATGCATCGATGCGTGAATCCAAAATTATAAATATTTTGGTCATACCATATGAATATGATTAAACTCTGAACATCTTGACCATATCATAATATGGCTAAACTCTATCACCATCACGAAATAATATCACATATGCTATATTTATAACTTAAATAAAAATTTATTCAAATTCTAATCTAAACAATTTTATATTCTAATTAATATTTAATTTTTAATAAATTTATTAAATTTAAATATTAATTTTAATTTAACTAAAATTTAACCACCAACCTAACCAAACCTAGCATGACTGTTCTTTCTCACGGTTTTCCAAGAAACAGAGATTATGGTGACCCTTTTTTTTTTTTTTAGAAAAACAACAGTGTAGAAGAAAACGACATATTTTATTAAATATTATCCATCATTGTTAAAATTCGATGCAAAGTCAAAATCGAGATATTATTCTCTTCATCTTAGAATATTTTCAAAATTTTAAATAATTTTTATCAACATTTTTTTAAAATTAACATGTCAAATAATAAAATAATAATATTTGAATAAAAAATACAAAATATACAAATACTTTATGATGTACTAATAATATTCTTACTTAAAAAAATAAAAAAATTAATGCCACAAGCAGTAAAATGATAATCTTTGAATAAAAGGGATATATGATATCCGTCCCATTTCAATAATATTATAATATATTTTTTAAAATTTTAAAAATATTTAATATTTTTACTAAGTTTAAAGGGTTTTTCAAATATTTCTGGTTCTAGAATTTGCAAATAAAATTAAAATTTTAAAAATTATTTTAAATAAAAATAAATTTAATTTAAAAATTTTAAATAATAATAAAAAGTGTAAAGCAAAAATTTCTGATCTCGTATATATATAGTTACTGCTTATCGGGATCGGTGAGAAAACAAAAGGAGAAAAGAAAACGTTGTTGTCACATAAGTAAACTTATAATTACGTGATCAATGTCGTTGACTAATCTTTTTCATCACTCTTACCGATTCACAAGCCATTTCTGCGCAATTCACTTGCAAAATAAAAAGAAATTAAAAGTTTTATTCGATTGTAAAAAAAAAAAAAAGGTAAATTAATTGTTTTCTTCTAAAATACAATACCGCAAATAAATTACTATGCTTAACTTAAAATTTTCAGCTACACCTTCTTGACCATTGTTATGCTCGGATGAACAATAAGAGAATTATTTCAATAATTATAATATTGTAGGAATTATTTATGCAAGTACAAAGAAAATGCTCTTATTTTCATAACCCATTGTTATGCTCGTATGAACAGTAAAAACATTATTTCAATAATTATAATATCATGGAATCATTTATATTTTTATGCAAGTACAAAGAAAATGCCCTTATTCCCATATAGAGCTTCCCAGATGGTAGATAGGTTATTGTACTTTACCTAACTCTAAACTCTACGCTGGTTCTAACGCTTGCAAATTATTTTTAATTTAGTTTTTTTTTTTTAAAAAAAAATATATTTAGTTTTATTTGAATGAATTAGAAAAAAAAAAATAACAATTTATATGTTAGTCAGGAAATCTAGAGAGATTTTCTTTTTTCTCGCTCTCTCCTTTCTCACTTTCTAAGTAATTTAATAATATTTTTTAATTTAATTATTATTATTATTATTACTTAATTTAATTGATATTATTAAATATTTAATAGAACTATATATTCAAAAATAAAATTTAATATTACTAAAAATAAATATAATATAAAATAATATTATTGTATACTAGATATAAATATATTATTATTATTATTATTATTATTATTATTATTATTATTATTATTATTATTATACGCTCGATATGATTAAATACTTAATATAACTATACACAGGACATAATATTGACATGACTAAAAATAATATGATTATACATACTTAGCGTACGTAATTAATTATCTAATATAAATATCCACTTGACGTAAGCATTGATATAATATAAAAATAATATAAATATGCATTATATAATTTAAAAGTAATATACATAAAATACACATTAGATATGAAGCGCCTTGGGAAGCGGGGGGAAAGAGAGAAAAAATAATTTCACTTTTCTAATTAATACATAAATTCACATAAATATTATTAAATTATTATTATTTTTTTTAATCCATTCAAATAAAATTATATTAGATTTTTTTTTTAAAAAAAAGGCTAAATTGAGAATATTTTTTTTTCCAATAAATTTAGATGAGGTATTAGTTTCATGATATATTTAGTCTCTGAATTTTTATTTATTATTAATTTAAATTGAAAGATTTTGAATTATTACAATTAAAATTCTAAAGTCTAATTTAATTAATTATATACTTATATTTCATACTTATAAGTTTACTGTGTGATATTTTAATGATTATTTGTCGATTATAATATCATCGTATGAGTAAAGTATTAGCAATGTGTCATAATTTCACTAATTCAATTAAACTAAAATTTAATTTTAATAATTTTAAAAAATTAAATAAAAATTTTAAGGATTAAAATATTACACATCTTAAAATTTGAGGACAAAAAAATCTGTTTAACCCACAAATGATAATAAGGAGATCTTTTATATAAAAAGCATTTGGTGGGGCTATATATACTTGGAAAGAACAATGAAAATCTTGTTCTTGGTTATTTTACTCGAATAACAACGCATTTCTTTTGGTTAGGTGCATTCGCTTCCTTAGAACAATTTTCTCTTTCTTTTGGAGTGTTATATAAAAACAAGAGAAAGGAGGATCTTGCGAGAACAGTTTCGTGGAAATAGTATTTTCCAACCGCTTAACAAGTTAAAAGTTGAAAATAAAAATTTTATAAAAAATTATAATATATTTTATAACAAATTATAATATAGCATTAAAATTTTCGACAAGAAATATTAGTTTTGCTATAGAAAATATACAAATTGTTTTATCAAATTCTTTTTTTTTTTTTTTTTTTTTTTTTTTCTGATTTGAGTACTTTTATATTATTAAACTTGCAAACATCATATCTCAATCATTAAGCTAAACTATTAATTTTAAACCTTTTAATTATTAAATAAATAATATCAAAAAAATAATATATTTTTTTTTAAAAATATCAAATATGCTGGATGAAATCTATAACATAGCTAATTATTAATTCAAAAAATTAATCATTAAAAATAATATATAAACACAAAAATTTTCCAATTTGTCATAACACACAAGTCATATATATATATATATATATTTATATATATATATATATATATATTTATTTATTTAAAAATAAAATAAATTTGATTAGTCAAGTGATTTAGTAAAAAGACTAGGTACGTACTTGAAAAAGGATGGAATATTGTGTAGAGCATTGTTTCTTTGTATATATATTTGCCTTAATTTATATACATACTCGTCCCATCTTCCTGGGGAGTGCTTGTAATTTACCCTACACGGCCACACACACACACCTCTTCCATTAATTAACCAATATCCTCCTCCAGTACTACTCCACGATGGGCTCTTTTACTAGCAGGCCCCAACCACCAACGGTTTTGGGCATAACCTTCGACAACGCCACTAAGTCCTACTACCGCTCCCAACTAACGGACGACCTGTTGCCAGAGATCACCCGGAGGCTCGCATCCGAACTGATGATCACTACTGCTGTCCTCCCGCCTGCCCACCCCGACGGGCCCAACCCCGACCCTGACCCCGCCTCCTTCCTCCTCACCATTTTCGCTCCCGTTTTCGAGCCCAAGACTGGAATATTGCTTAGCAACATTAAACTTGTCATTTTTGCCGCCGAGCACTTACAGCGCACCATTACCTCTCTGAACTTGCTCGCAGATCTGAAGCAACGCGTCGTCCACCAGTGGCGTCGCGATTTGGCCGCGGTGCGCTCTCAAGCGCAGGGCGGAGCCAAGCCGAAGAAGAACAAACACAACAACGTATCGCACGGCTCAGAGAAGAAACTTGCTGAGCTGATGGGGAGACTCTCGGACGACTTGCGCGCCGACGATCTGCGAGCTGTCGGGGAGCGGCAGAGGTCTCTGCTGAGAGAGCTGCGCGAGGGAAAGTCCGAGCTCAAGGAGAAGCTGACCTCCCATAATAAATGGAGGGGGCGCTGGAGTGCCATCTATAAGACGGCCTTCTTCACGGTGCTAGCCGGCTCGGTGGCGCTGGCGGCGGCAGCAGCGCCGACGCCGGCCATGACAGCTGCGACGGTCATGTCCACGGCCATGAAGGCGGCGGAGCCATGGTTCGACTCTCTTTGGGACGGTCGAAAGGCCGCGCTGGAAGGCGAGAAGGACGTGATCAAGGCGATGGTCCGAGATGTCTCTGCACAGCTGCATCAACTCGACAGGATCAGAGCGCACGTCGACGAGCTGAAGGATGCAGTCAACTCGGTGATAGTGCGCGGCTTTGCCGCCGGCTCCTTCTTCGACCTCAAGATGAAGGAGGAATACAATATTCTGGCATTTGAGAAGGTCCAGAAGGACATAGAAGAGCTCCACAAGATGGCTGACGACTTCCAAGCCGACATGAAGAAAGCAGCTGCCCACTTTGTCAGGATGATAGCCGACGAGACGTGACTGCTCTCAACTCGATCAATACCCGCACATGCAGCCGCACTGCAATATTTTAATATTATACGTATACCACGCTCAACTTACGGTAATTAATTATAAGTGTGTTAAATAAAAAAATTTACTATTTGTTCATATATAATAAAATATTAATTTTACGTTTATAAATATATATATATATATATTTTAATTTTCAACTGTCAGAATAGTGAAAAAAATATCTTTCTAAAAAAAATCCGATTATTTTCTTCCTCTTAAAAAAAAAAAAAATCTAACCAATCATTGTTCTCTATCCATTAATTCTCTCACACCTTTTTTTTTTTTTTTTTTGTATCTATCTAATACTTTGATTTTCCATTTATTTTTCTCTATTAAACCTAGTGAAAGATTGGTGGATTCTTCTTCTACCAACTAAATCCCTAATTTTCTATTGTCGGGATTTTGATTGAGAGAAAAATGTGAAAATTAGAAGAAAATCTTTCATCATGGGAGGGCTTAGAACCGGGAGGGCATCATGGCGGACGAAGCCCATCGAATTAAGATTATAATATCTGAAAAAGGTAAAAAATTAAATTTATCTTACTCATTAATTAGATAAGTATTTAATTTATAATTAATTATATTTTTCTCACGAATATTGAGGATAAAGATATATATAAATAATTTAAAATTTTTCAAAAAATTAATATAAAAAATTAAACTTTGTAAATATATATCTGCTGTTCGATAGGTTTACAAAAAAAAATTAATTTTTTTTTTTTAAAAGTTTGAACAATAATTTTTTTTTTTTTTTGAAAAAATGAATATAGTGCAGTTAGAGTTCCAACTTGGAACTTCTGATATCAATTATCAAAATTTTAGCTAAACTGTGTTGGGCACAATGAGTTCATAAAATATTACTGTGATTGTAGGACGGTTATAGATTTTGGAGAACGCTGGAGTGATGCATACGCGCGAATACAATCGAGTATATCTGAGTTCCTGATGAGGATCCGAATTCTACAAACCATTATTTTTGTATGCCGATGCTAAATTGAGCATCATTTGCCATTTTTTTGTGAACCGTTTGAACTTCAGGATACATACAGTACATGATTAAATTGTTCTGTTTTTTCTATCTCTTAACAAAAAGATCTAATCTTTTCCCCAAAAAAAGGAGACGCAAATTTTCTTGTGTATTGTTTTTTGCTATTTTGTCAAAGAAAGTTTCGTATGGAGCTTGATTGAGGGGGCGGAAATGCAAACCCAAGTTATTTAATTAGTAAACTCATCTAGAGAGCTTGATTTTATTTGATATGGCACACATGGCACACAGTTGGCACTCTATATACTCACTCCCATATAATTTTAATTAGCCTTTTGTGTTATTGTGTCCAGAACCATGCAGGGAATTTAGTTTTTACCTCATGGATCAATTTTACTTGATTTTACGGATGGTGCGAGATGCAGCAACGCAAAATGATTCTTCTGTTGAATCAAAATGGTCAAATTATCTGACAATTAATATCTCTAATCTTTTCAAGCAAATGTTATTATTGTAGCATTTAGACATGTTGGTGGTAATTAAATGTGGCGGCGGTGGTAGCAGAGGCATATGCACGACATTTTCTCTTCATTTATTTTTGTAATTCACTGGCTAATTTGCTGTTTTTCCTTTTAACCCTGCAACTTCTACATGTTTTTCTCTTTAGGAATAATATTGGCGGGTGGAGAACGTTGCCGAAAAAAAAATGCCCACTCTTAAAAACCTTCTTCTATCTGTTTGCTCAGTTAGAGTATCATGCTGAAAATGAATTTGTTTTCGCTTGTTTTATGGATCTTTCTAGCTCCTGCTTTTTTTGGTACTTTGTTAGTCTACATATGCTGCACTCTGTAAACATTTGATAGATGGATCCAATTATTCGATTGTGAATTTTCTTTAATTTTCGCACCCTCTCTTAATGTGGGATGTGCAGATACCCTTCTGAAGCTATTCTTTGAAATGCTCCTCTAATAATTCTAAACTGGGTCTTAATCTTAGTCTCACATGTGATGATTTTTGTTTGTTTCAACTGGGCCTGTCGAAGTTTAAACTGGACCATTTTATCCTAATCATCATCTTCAGTGGGATTTTAATGTGCCAAATTGTTCTTTTATTTTTCCTTGTTCATATTGAAGCCTACTTGCCTTGGTCTTGTTTTGTACGGTTGGATTTAGTAGATATCAGGATGCTTAATAATAATAATAACAACAAATTTATTCCGGGTAGGAACACGTAATACCTCCATACATACAGCAATTAAGGTTTAAATCAATGGCTATATAACAATAATATGCTTCACCTCCACGAGATACATGGATCAAATTGCACAATCTCATTTGAATTTTCTCGAATACTAATAATTTTAACTAAAATCATTCATTTCATGTTTCTGCAACAACAAAAACTTTAAATTATATTTTATTCACCAACTTTCCATCAACTTCATATAGTGAGTGGGGAGTGATGTGCCTCAGCTTGAACAATCCAAAAGAATCAAGCAACCAATGTTGACTATTCTGCAACACAAATCACATTTATATAGATTGATAATTGTGAATGATATAGGATCAAGTACAATTCCAAATTAATTGAGCCAATCAAATAAAGGAAGTATCTTCTTGGTATCAAACTCTTTTTATGAACTTTTTTTTTCGATGGATATTGGAAATTTTGTAACTTAAAAACAATTGTTGACAGCAACACAAATGATTCATTTTAGAGTCCTAATTTTGTGGGCAATTGAGAAGAGTGATGATGATAGGTGGAATTTGAGTAGCTATAATTTCACGCTAAGTACGGGTGCACCGATTTCAAGTAATATATATTTTTTTTACAAATGATAATACACAACAACGGCTACAATTAAGAAACCAATCATGCACAAAGGAATCTTTTATCCGATCCAATCACACATTATATATATATAAAAAAAACACACACACAATAAAAACGCACTCTCTCTCTCTCTCTCCCCCTCTCAATTCCATGGCGAGCAAAGGCCTCATCCACCGACCCGGCGCCGACGAAGTCGACGACCCCGACCACCGCCGCCTTCCTATAACCACTGCCGACAACGAGAAGACGCCGCGCCATTCGAAGCGCGTCGCAACGCTCGACATCTTCCGCGGCCTCACCGTCGCGGTATATATATATCTACTCTCGTACCGCTATAATTGGATTGTATAAGATAAGACGATTTTAAAATATAGTATAAAGATTGTTATTGTTACTATTGGTTTGATTCGACGGTCGTGATGATGGCATGTGCAGCTGATGATCCTGGTGGACGGGGCCGGCGGGGACTGGCCGGTGATCGGGCACGCGCCGTGGGACGGGTGCAACCTCGCCGACTTCGTCATGCCCTTCTTTCTCTTCATCGTCGGCGTGGCCATTCCCCTCTCCCTCAAGGTCCTAATTTTTTTTTAAAAAAAAAAAATCTGTAAACAATATTATGGAATTTTATAAATTTATAAGGAATTATAAGTAATTAAACTTTTTTTTTTTTTATTTTGATTTTGTTTTTTGGGGTATTTTCAGAGGATACCGGATAAGGCTCGGGCGGTGAGGAGAGTGGTGGTTAGGACTCTTAAGTTGCTCTTTTGGGGGATCATCTTGCAAGGTTTAATTTTGAGGAATTTGATTTTTTTTAAAAAAAAATTATTAAAATTCTTTGTTAAATTTGCTTCCTTGGGTATGTAGGAGGAAATTAAATAAACTGCATTTGGATTGAGAGAAAAGGAGATACATAATTTTCTATTATTTGGATTGAAACTTGAGAAGAGAAAATGACCTTTTTTAATGGTCGATTTTTTTTCTCTCCAAAAGTGGAGACAAAAAAAAAAAAAAAAAAGAAAGAAAAAAAAAAAAAGAGAGAGAGAGAGAGAAAGAGAGAGTTTTTTTTTTTCTTAATTTAAACATTGGAGAGAAATTTACTTTTTTTTTTTCTTCTTTTCTCTCCATCCAAAAAAAATATAAGTGTTTGAAAAGATTCGAACTCAAAACCTGCCACTATCATATCATGTAAAATAACTATTTGTTTATAAAAATTTAAGCTAATAGAGAGAAGAAAAAAACTAGTACCAGATGCGTCTTATACTCTTTTTTTCTATAAGATGGTGTTCAATAAACAACATATGAGATTTGTAATGACCTTGACTTTTCTTTTATTGACTCTGGCAATAGACAATTTTCGACCCGCTAAGCCGTGAAGTATTTTTTTTTTTTTTTTTCTTTTGTTATAATATGCGAGAGTAAAGTAAGAAGACTAAAATAACAATATGGAATTTCTTTTTTTTTTTTAAATAATATTGTTCAATCCTAATTGCAAAGAGATTGATACAGTTGATACTAGTATGCTCAATACTCTACAATGCTCTTGTAGGAGGGTACTCTCATGCTCCTGATGATCTTACATATGGAGTTGACATGAAGCACATTAGATGGTGTGGCATACTTCAGGTACATTGTTACAATATTAATTCAACCAGTTTGGAAATTTTTCTAAGATGGTTTTTCCGATTAACTTTTTTTTCCCCCTTTTTTCCATTTGATCTTGTTGTAGAGAATTGCTGTTGCTTACTTGGTAGTAGCAATGTTGGAAATCATTACAAAGGATAGGAAGACTGAGGATCAATCAGTTGCAGGATGGTCTATATTTAGGATGTACTACTGGCAATGGTATCCTTCGCGACAGTTCTAAACTTTTTAAATTCAACTAAAGTTCGGTTTTGCGTTCCTAAAACATGTAAAATCATATGTTAATATGTTAGAAAAGCATCACAGTTGTGTTTGTTTTCGAATTAATGATGCTCAGGACATTTTTCTTGTCTCTAAATTTATCAGGATCCTTGCTGCTTGCGTTCTTGTGATCTACCTGGGACTGCTTTATGGAATATATGTTCCTGACTGGGAGTTTAGGGTGCACTACGTCGATAGCCCGGATTATGGGAAGGTTCTAAAAGTAAGCAATTTTTAACATTTTCTTCCTTTGAGCAATTTTGTTGTGACAAGTTGATACTTTTTTGAGGATAAATGACAGAGTAAAGTGTATGAGTAGTCACTGTACTGTTCCGACGTCCGTTAAATTTACCCTCAATGAAATATATTAGAGTAATTTGCAGAATAACCTTTTGTTTCTAGCAAAATGCTCCATTTTTTGCTGTTCATTAGAATATCATTGCAAGTCTTAACAGAAGAGCTTATCAATAAACTTGCTATGTTCTCACTGTATAGGTAGCATGCGGTACAAGGGGAAAACTGAATCCACCTTGTAATGCAGCAAGTTTCATCGATCGACATGTTCTTGGTATCAACCACTTGTATCAGCATCCAGCCTGGAAAAGATCGAAGGTTGTTTCATTACAGCATTATGATTATTCATTCTCGTAATTAACATTTCAATTTTTGTACCAATAATCCGTATTTGTGAATCATTTATGTCGTATGAAGTGCTGCAGGCATGCACTGCCAACGGACCGTTCGAGGGGCCTTTTCTGAAGGATGCTCCAGCATGGTGTCTTGCTCCATTTGACCCGGAAGGAATCCTAAGGTTAACAGATGACAAAGTTCAGATAACCTTAATGTTTCTGCTTTTCCATTTTTCCTTCATTTTCTTAACAAAGTGAACATAAATCAATTGCCGACATGGCATTTTAGTGTCAGCAGAATTGTCCTACATATATATATTACACATTTTGCAAAATTACGTATCATTTTACCAGCATCTTATTTCTGAGCGTTATGCTCGATTTTTTCTGTATGCAGCTCAATTTCCTCGATTCTAAGCACAATCATCGGCATGCACTGCGGACATGTTCTTGTTCATACGAAGGTTTAACATATTTAACATATATAAATGTATAATAGATGGTAATGCGCCAGTTTATATGACTTTTTTATTCTATTGTGTTGTGGTTCAGAGCCATCTTGATAGACTAAAGCAGTGGGTTTTCATGGGCTTTGCTCTTCTCATTTTTGGAATTATACTGCATTTCTCTCACGGTATGCGATCAATTTAGTTTTGATTGAACCTATTAAAAGTTTTATCCCTGCAAAGCTAACTTTTCTTTCTCCGTAAATTGCACTATTTTCATGAGGATCTATTACATCTTCTGCCATTTGAATGCAGCGATTCCGCTCAACAAACAATTGTACACTTTGAGCTATGTTTGCGTTACGGCCGGAGCCGGTGCTTTAGTGTTCTCCATCTTCTATTTCCTGGTAATTAAAGCTTTTGCATTTGTCCCTATACAATTATAAAACTATGAATCTGTTCATCCTTTATAGCAGAAGACCTAATGCTGGGCTTTCGCTTACGGCTTCTGCAGTAGCTCTAGTCAGTAAAAAATTCCGAGTACTAATTTTATATGTTATACCAGGTTGATATTGTGGGCCTGCGAAACTTCTTTCTGCCACTGGAGTGGATCGGGATGAACGCGATGCTCGTCTTTGTAATGGCTGCGGAGGGCATATTCGAGGGATTCCTCAACGGGTGGTATTACGAGAGCACTAACAATACACTGGTAAACTTCTTGCCGTTTACATCTTTTTCTACTCGACCTCCTAAACAACAATGTGTGACGATAAATCGACAGGTTTACTGGGTTCGAAAGCACGTATTCGTCAAGGTGTGGCATTCTACGAGAGTGGGGATTCTCCTTTATGTCATCTTTGCTCAGATCTTGTTCTGGGCACTCGTCGCAGGGGTTCTTCATCGGCAGGGTCTTTACTGGAAGCTGTAATGACAAAAAAAATAAAACAGTTGTATGTGTGAAAGGAAATTGTTGTAAAATTTGTTGTAAGTTCCTCATTTATCCACTGGAAATGTATCTGACACATCACATAGAATCTCATTGTCTAGTTAAATATATATATATATATATTGTGATTGAGTTTCAAAGTTTTTGTTTGAGTTTCAAAGTTATTTTACATCACATTGTGCTACAGATGCAACCACAGTATTAGTGTAATCCAATTCGCGTAATTGTTGTGGCATATTTCAATTACAATGAGGTGTGTTTTTTTTTATCATTGGAGTTTTATTACAGAGTTGTTGAGCCTTTTGCAATTAACACTGCAATGCACAATATGGAAATTATTTTGCTGTACTGTGAAAATAATAAATAATAAGAAAATAATAAAATAAGAAAATCTCAGCGAAAGCGAAACGTGCAAAATGTGTCCGTAATTGCCTGTTTCGCCTCTTCTTTGTCGCCTCTCCATCTCCAAAACCCTAATCCTCTCTCCTCTTCCCCTCCTCCCATCAATACCCCAAACCCTAACCCTAGACCTTTCTCTCTACGATTCCTCTTGTCCACGGTTTCTCGCATGGATCCCTAGCCCGTCAATGGCGCCCGATGATCGCTGCGCTGCCTCCTCTGTCGTCGATATGCCGCCATGGCCACGGGCACCGTGATCGACAGTAGGAAGCGCCCCCGCTTCTTCGACCTCGGCCTTCGCGATCGATCCTTCGCCGCTAAAACCCCCTGTAAGAAATTTAAGCCCCTAATTCCCCCATTCTCGCGGCATCTCAAGGGGAACCCTCGCTGCTGCTTCGGGATGGGCATCTCCGATTCGCGGTTCTTGGACGATTGGGTCTCATGGTGGAATCGCCCGAAGAAGAAAGCGGCCTCGATCGGTGAGGACGAGGGCGGTGGTGAGAGCTGGAGATGGGAGGAGTACTTGCGATGGCTCTTAGGCTCGAGAGATGATCCTTCTAGGGTTTCGAGGGTTGCGTTCCGTAGCTCAAATTGTAGAGATGCGGTGGATTTGAGATTTTTTTCTCGGAGGACGGATGGAGTGCCTGCTTCTTCTCACGTTGTGAATCGGAGGATCGAGGATGCGAGCAAGATTGCCTTGGAGTCGCGAAAGGGAATTCCTTGTTACAAGTCTTTGCATGAGGAGGCGTCGAGGAAGCATGATCCCAATTTGAGGAGACTGGAATCAGAGCAGAAGGTAACTGAGGAGAAGTTATCCGGCTACCGCAATGCGCATGAGAGACCATCTTCGAATTCCGGAGAGGTGATTCCTTTTCTTTAATATTTGTACATGTTATTACTGAATTCTTGCTGTGTTAATTTGAGCAATGTTTGTTGTATACCTCTATCTCTATCAATATCCAACTTATGTACGAATGTATGAGCAAACATGTGTCATGTTTTGCTCCTATCCTATATCCATGTCCATTCAACATAGATCCTATCACATGAAATTTCTCATGAAATCCACCTGAAAATCATGTTTTAATCGCAAATATCTGTACCAGAGCAAATGTGTAGTTTCTTCTGGCTGGCTATGTAATGTCGGTGATTGTAAAAGTTGTTAGTTGTATTTTCTGTTATCTTACTAACATATTGATTCAATGTTGGCATCACGTCCAACAATTTCAGGATCTGCAAGAACTCTTTTCTCCCCTAACAGAAGAAGAAGAGGAGAAAGTAACTGATGCCTTGTATCGTGGCAAAAGGTATGGGAGATGTAGTAATTCTAGATCCTAACAGCTATCATGGTACTATCATTTTAGCTCTGTTTAATTACTTGATTAAGTAGTTATACCTGCTGTACTATCTTTGATCTTCGCAGTAACAGAATCCTAGTCACACATAAGGCATCCAACCTAGAGATTACTAAAGAGATCCTGCAGTGCTTGCAAATCGGTGGGTGGCTGAATGATGAGGTGATTTTCTTTGTAATTTTCCAGCAAAAATTAGACATTTTTATTTTCGGTTGTAATTATGATTTTAGTTGATTGAATGACTAATTTCAAGAGGAGCAAACTTTGTTTTTCTCTAATAGAGTATATCTTTCTATATAGGTCATAAATTTGTATCTTGAATTGCTGAAGGAACGTGAAAGAAGAGAACCAAAGAAGTTCTTGAAATGCCATTTCTTTAATACATTTTTCTACAAAAAGGTGAGCTGATTTACATTTTTTTTTTTTTTTTGCTTTGTTGTGTTCACATTTTCTCTTTCTGTTTTTAGTTTTTATTTGATGTAGTAAGTTGCTATTTATGTTTCTTTATGTTAAGAGTTATGAAATCTAGGTCACTTGAACTACTTTTTGAAGGACACACTGTTTTGTGGTTATCTATCTAATTGCTCACACCATTACATTGCTGTAAATTTTTAGTATTGTTCTTCATGCTTGTCGTGCTAACTGCTCAATCTGTCGATTGTATCAAATAATAGTAGTTTTAGAAGAAAATGCTTAACATTAATTGATTAATATTAGAAATGCCTGGTTAAATCAAAATATCCTCACCAATAATGGACCTAGATATGTTTTTTTAAACCTTTTCGCACATGCATTTTGGAAGAAAGCCTAGGACCACTGACCCATGAGATACATGTGTAGGTGAAAGGACCGGTTGGTATGCCCAATCAGTAGACAAAAACTGCCAGGAGCTCATGTGCGTCAGAGTTTATTCTTATGAAACAACTCTGGTACACGATAACTGCCTAACCATTTAGAAATGGCCAATTATGGTTGATAGTATGACAGTTGTGATAGCGTTAGTTGCAAACTGACTGTATTCTTTGGTATGGAACGTGAAATGAGATCCAAAGCTCTACTTTTTTGTAGCCTTGTAAAACTATATGTGTACAACATTATTTCAGTGGCAGATAACATCTTTTTATATTTGGTCAGATGTGGATATTGAGGCTGCTATTTGGTGAAATATCTTCACTACAATGGGGCCTTATAATATACTTATCAGTTTGAACTATTTGTCAATGACTTTGTAGCTTACCAGCGGGAACAATGGCTATGACTACAAAGCTGTAAGAAGATGGACTACCCAGAAGAAGTTAGGGTATGACCTTATTGAATGTGACAAAGTAAAGCTGTTTTGACCCTTCGATTTGTTTGTCGTCCTTGATTTCTCTTCAAACTTGCATGCTTATTTCTCATGTCCAACTTATCGTCAGAATTTACTTTGCAGATATTTGTTCCTATACACAGAGGCAATCATTGGTGCTTGGCAGTTATTAACGTAAAGAGTAAATGCTTCCAATATCTTGACTCACTCGGTGGCATGGGCATTGCTGTCCTGCAAGTACTGGTAAGCTCTTATATCTTTCAGTTTAGTATTTTAAGTGATGTACACAAATGAAAATACAAGGCTCGTCAATATGGACCAAATTTTCTCATCTATAATTAAAAAGTAATGTCATAGAATACTATAGCATGGTAATATTTTCTTTTCCAATGGATAAATATTGGTTTAGGCCTTTGTTCTGCACTGATTGCCCGTGCCAAAAAACGCCCATGGTTTTTAGCAGAGCTCTGCCAGAAAGTAAGATGAAATGTAGTGTTGGAATGGTTTTCCTTTTCTGAAGACATGAATATACCAGTACTAGATATTTTACCACCATGTTAAACCTGCATAAGATTGGTAATACATGCAAATAGATGCCAATTTCCCTTCTTACTTTTTCAGGCTCAATATCTCATGGACGAGGTGATGGACAAAAGTAACAAAGAAATAGATACGACGACTTGGAAGATAGAACAAGTCGATGGCATACCAAAGCAGTGGAACGGGTACATATTTGTCCTATTCATTGACTCTCATATGCATCGTTTTTTTCGATCAAGTTGAAGTTGCTCAACTTACATTATCCTTCTTTCTAGAACCCTTCAGTTTGAATTGTGGATTTTTTCTTAAAGTTATTATATTAAAAATACTTATTTTGTGTTTGAAATGTGTAAATTATTTCGATCAAGTTTAAATTGCTGTGTTTATGGCCGATGCACTTTTATTTGGAACACCCGAAACTTGAAGAAATATTTATTTTTTCTCTTTTATGGAGACCCATTTTAAACATGACAGATCGGACTGTGGTATGTTCATGCTCAAGTACATTGACTTCTACAGCAGAGGTTTGAGTCTATGTTTTAGCCAGGTCAGTAACATCTTATCATTTTTCTTTTTGTGATATGTACATTCATATCCCTGTAAAATCATCTATTTGCGCATAAATACACTTGATAAAATCTGTCAAGTATACCTCTGGGAGGTGCAGCTTTTTTAACTTTCATCCAGAGGAATCTCCGGAGCGATCAGTTTGTTGTTTAAAGTTGGTTTTATATTATTTTTTTTTTTTTTTTCTTCAAAGAGGAGCAGTTTTGTAGGTGCAAGTTTATATCTGTAAGAAATTAACTTTTTGAAGCGCATTTATAAAAACTCAAATTTTGCAGGTTTACGTGGATAAATATCTCAATATGTTATCTTATTTCCAGGGGCACATGGAGTATTTTAGAAAGAGAACTGCAAAGGAGATTTTGCAGCTGAGAGCTTGAATGAATTGGTTTGGGAGTTAAAAAAAACATAGTCAAGATATACCGTTATATGGATTATTCTAGTTGGTTTTCGTCAAAATGATTAAGCCAAACTTAGATTCATTTGTATTTTTGATTGGAAAACAATGCCTATAGTCCCTTGTCTCGGTCCTCATGGTTTTGCTAATACTTTTTCATCTTAAAAAGAGGGTATTGCAATCCATAAGATGGGTGTAATTTTTCATAGGCATACACACACAGCTTCTTTGTATAGCTTGGGCATTAAACTTGTAGACAAATGATAATACTGGGTTTGGTGTTTTTTCGGAAGCAAATGATCACGGTGATCCAGGAATTTTAGGGTTAAATTTTTGATGGTTTGTTGCAGTTCTTTCTATCTGTATCTCATGTACTGTAAACTGGTACTCTGCAAGTTGAATAATGATCGAAGAGGTAGACTTGATTGCTATTTGTTTATCCAACTTTTGGGCATAAATTTTGCACCCTCTCTCTCCGTTCCAGAATTTAGATAATTTCTTTGGAATTTTTAGTATTGAAAAAATGGTTAAGTGATAACACCACTGTAAAAAAAGGTGACTGGATGATGCAAAGATAAAAATTATGCAAAAAACATTATCTCTTGATAATGGTAATGGCTTCTAAATTGGTTAAATAATGTAAAATACAAGTTATTCAGAGTTACATCATCATATATTTATATTATTTATATTTATACTACACGTGTGGTATTTATATATATGTTAATGTAGAGGGGTATATGTGCAAAGAGTAATATCAAGATTTCTGACGACAGCCTGGTATTATTAGAATAGAAACCCTAGAAAGGAACGTCCCTAAACCCCCGTTCCCCTCGTTCCCCCGAGAGAGAGAGAGAGAAGAGAGGGAGAGGGATGGGGCGATCGCGGCGCAAGTACAAGAAATCGCGTCCGAAGGTGCGGGTGGGCCTGCCGAAGAAGAAGCCCGGCGTCTTCAAGCCCGCCGTCGCCATCCCCCCCTCACTCGCCGCCGGAGGAGGAGACGACGCGGCGGCGGGCGTGGAGTGGGACGCGAAGGGCAGCGTCATCAGCAACTACCGCTCCTTCGGCGTCGTCGCCAACCCCAACCTCCTCGGCGTCCGCGCCCGCACCGCCCACATCGTCCAGAGCTCCCCTCTCCAGGTCCCCCAGCGCCGCGCCGACGATCCCTCCGCCCCCGCCTCCGAGTTCGATCCCATCGACACCGGAAGCGACCTCGAAAACGACGGTTAGTTTCTTCGTCCAATTCACTTCACACGCCGGGGAAAATTTAAAATTTAGACTATCCTGAGGATGAGCCCTAGTTTTGGCTTAATTTTCGTCATCTCACTGACGGAAAAAAACGGATTTTTTTTTTTTTTTTTTTTTTTTTTTTTTTTTGGTTTTTTTTTTCCCTCTTGAGAAAAATTGAGCTTTGCGGCTTAAAGATTTGAAATTTAGAACGTCTTGAGGTTGAAGCGGAAGTTTTTTTTTTGAATTTTACATGCTGTCGATGATGTTAGTTCTTGTCATAAATTTGATAATTGGTCTGGTATAATTTGGTGACTTTCATATTTCATTCTGCGTGTTCATATCTACCTATCACAACTTTGGATCACAGAAGCTATTCTAGTTTTTTATTGCTTCTTCTGTTTAATCTTGTGATTTCAGGAAAAAAAAAATAAAAAAAAATAAAGAAAAAGTAGCTGATATAAGAATATTGCATATTATGTTCTTTTAAGTTATAAGTATGCTTCATTCGTCCTATTTCGCACTCAATACCTTGTATTATCTTATAATTAAACAGCCCTTTAATGTGCTTTGTATAATACCTATCTAATTCTCTTCTTATACTCATCTTTGGTACTGTATAATCATGTGTCTATATATAAATTGATATTGTAGATCTCAAATCTGCTCTTGGAAAGAAGAGGAGGGATGGTAAATCGGCGCCGATGCCACCTCTGACCACTATGCAACGAGTTTATATCGGCAGATTAATTGAGAAGTACAGCGATAACTATCAGGTATAGTCACATAATTTTCAGACAATAAATACTTGATGTAATGCCTGATAACGCATCCGATTTTTTTTTTTTTCTTTTGGGTAAAATCAGTGAAGCTTCACTCTATATTGCAATTTTCACATTGTCCCTTAGAAATTTCAAAATCTATACTCCATTGGCCTGTGAATAAAGTGATAGATATCACATAATGGAACACTAGAGTAGGAGGCAAAGTGGTGAAATCTTGTCGTTTAAGGGCAGGCGAGGCGAAGGCTTACTGCAGATTTATTGCAGCTTAGAATATCTTTTTCCATATCTGTGCTTAAAACTCGATGATGTTTGCAGGCGATGTTCATGGACACAAAGCTGAACGAGATGCAGCACTCGGTTGGTAAGCTGAAGAAGCTTTGTCAAAGGTACCATGTGCGAGGAAAGCACTACATTACTTCATAGTGGAACAGATTTAATGGATTGTTGTTATTTAACCCCTTTTGAATAGCTTTTATGATGATTATGTAACTTGCTCGTCCCGGTAGGAATTGGATAGGGGATCAAACGAAAAATTTTCCGATGTTTAGTGATCATTGAGGTAATGAGGTCCTTAAAATGTACTAGTAACTCTCTATCACATTATGAAAGTGAATCAAATTTACGTTATTTGACCGAGCAATAATGCGCATCAGTAGAGGTAGGTTTTGACTTGCTTGTGGATGTACTTATGTTGCATTTAATTGCATTCCATCTGGACGAATGTAGCTTGTAACGAAGTGTCACCATAGTACTTTCTGCTATATTCCAGTGCTTGGAAGTCACAAAAAGTTTCAGCTAAAATGTCTTCCACTTATTTATTATTTGGTCATTTAATTCCCTTTATATTACCCTTTATATTCTGAGAAGCTTTTGATATATGTCAATTGTTGCATGTGATTTTGGTTACAACTTCTTGTGTACCTGATTCAGGTATTCAAGAGAGCCTTCTATCTTTAGAAGGAAATGCTTCATGTATCTGATAATGTGCTGTAGAATATTGGCAATGCTTTGCACCCGTCATAGTGAATAGTTTAACTTTTCAGAATTGATATCTCCCGTAGACAAAACCACTCATCAAATAAGTTTGTAGTCATTCACGCACAATGAACCATGACAAAATTTCGCCATGTAACACTATTCAGCAAAACAGTAAACAGAACCAGGCTTAATAGAATTGAGACATACAAAGCATCATGAGTTCTACGTAGAGATAGAAAAATATCAATACTTTCCTAGTCGCTTTTCTTTGACAGCATCATCAACAACAACAACAGTTATTTATTACAAAATGCCTGTAGCAAATCACCTTGATGATTGTACATGAATCTGAAACACTGAATCCCCTCTTCTTTTTTATGCTAAAGAAAAAAGTAGCAAATATGCTAAACAAAAGCAGTAAGGTTGGTTTTTCTTAGATACCCATGAAAGCTCGACATTGTGATTCCCAGTGTTCCTTGGCCTGACGAATCCGCTCGACTCTTTCAGTCTGCAGCCGCTGCTCCCAGTAATCCGGGCAGCTATTAGCAAACAAAATGTAAGAAAATGTTCAATAAAATTATTGAAACAGATCCGTTTTAAAATAGGTCCTTGATTTTAGTTCTTTTGGATTTGAACCCATCAATTAACTCGTTTAACTAAAACCATTAAGCTCTGACAGACCATGATTTAATATTCTAAAACCAAAAAACATGGCAGCACAAAATTTTTTCCATTTTTTCTAAGAAAGATGGTAAGTGAAAATATACCTTTGCCTTAACAAAATGTTTAGCTCGTCTAAATGTACAGCACCTGCGTATACTCCTTCCTGTTATTTAATATCAAGGTTCATCACATAATGGCGCATAAAAAGGTTTGATAATAATCAAATAAACCTGTATTTTGTACGCGCAGCAAAAGAGAAAAAATTTAGGTAAGTCACATACACATCTGCATAGTGGACATTTCTCTTTCGGATCTGCAACTTTTAACCCATCGACAATAGTTACAGATGCAGCAGAACAACAGCACATATAGCAGAATATATGGCCGCAAGTGAGAGAAACAGGATCGAATACGGTTTCCTGTAATAAGAAGAAATCAAAACTATGTATTCCTATAATAAGAAGAAATCAAAACTATGGTGTAATCAATCAAATCTGGAACTTATTCAAAAACAAGCGACGACAAGTCCTTTGTGTTAAACATTGCCATAAAAAATGTTCTTCAACTAATTATCACCGGAAAAAGTACATTCACATGCGATTTGTTCTAATAAGAATATCTTAAGGAATGAAAAAGCACATTATCTAAAGTGCGATATATTTTACATTTTTTTACTAGTCAGCTAAAGCCAGGAGCTTCTATATTTTACTAGCAAAAAATACATAGCATAGCAAGAATACCTCAAAAAAAGGAGGAAAAAAAAAAAAAAAACATACCAAACAAATGGAGCATGTCAAGTCGATCTCGACCTTCATAGAGTCGAAAAGGTTGCAAGATAAAGTGGGCTTCTCACCGTCAAAAGTGAGCGAGCAATCACCAAAAAGCTCCATGACCGCCATGTTATTGGTCTTGCTATGCCTCAAGTTGATGTAGAAGGCCATCAACTCACAGAGCCATGGAGATTGAAGGATCTCAATGTGCAGGCTTTGAGCTTTTGCTTTAAATGCCTGCCCTTGCTTTGAGTAATGAATCTGCAAAATGAATAAACTTATTAAATAGAAGTCATTGAAACAAAAACTATAGAGACATTCAAAGAAGCATAAGGCCATGCTACAGGTGTAGTGTTGTTCGATTACGTGACAGCTGAGTAGAGCCAGCAGAAGAAGCAATATGTATAAATCTCCCCAATCGCTTATCTCTATAGCATAAATAGAAGCAGGAGGTCCAAGTTGGAGCTTTGCTTTTGGGGCTTAGAATCTTGTTCTTGCTTCACACTACCACACATACTATTCTGTTTGCCAATTGCTTTACTAGAGGTGATTGCAGAAAACAGAAGAAGAACCAAACAAGTAGTAAACTTTCCCAAACATCTTTTCATTGTGGTAAAAGTTTTAAAACTGAAGTTTCTGCTTTTGCAGTCTAAAAGCTCATTGCAGCATTCTTGCCACAACAAAAAGCTCAGGAATTTTTATTTGCCAAACTCTTAGCCACTGCTTTTTGGAGCAAAGAAGCCATTCCATAAGCTAGCTCGAAGAAGGCAATGAAATTGAGCAAATGAGTGAAGGAGCATACTTTGTCATACTTCTTCAAAATTTTCCTCATGGCAATAGAGTTTATAATTGCGTAAGTGACCAAGTCTTTGCCTTCTTGTATCATTGTTCCATGATCTCCGTGGGACTTGCTTTTGAACCATAGAATGTACTTTCGAAAGCCAGATGCTAAGTGCAATTCGAGCAAGTTCTTCGCACGCTCGTTGAAGCAACCAACAACAGCCGACATCTCGTTGAGAAGGGAGGGAAAGAAAGTCCCATCACACACTGCATGTTAAGTTTCGTATGACGGGTAAGGTGATCGGCCAGATTTAACTATTAGAAGTGTACAAGACAACAGCTGGACAAATAAAAGCAGAGAGTAATACTATAAAGAGGTTAAAAGCATCTATAATGATATGTCAAACTCATTTGCGATCAACGAAATCTAAGGTTTTGTTATGGATTAAACCAAAAGAACGAAAAGGAACAGAGAAAAGCTTGAAGAAAGGCAATATGGCAGTTTTATAACTCTGGTAGTACAGTGGGGCATGCATTAGTTGATTGAGACATGATCCAGTTTCTTCAATAGTAACCAACTGGAATTGAACTAGACAAAGACAGCAAAATATCTATAGTTTACTTGTTGAAAAAATTTAGAAACATGGTAATTCGGAATCTATCGAATACGACTTCCCGCATTAAAAAGTGTGTTAGCTTAATTTCTTTTGTTTCCAGTATGACTACACCCAAATATATAATAATTAATGTTGGCTCTATCAATAATCAGGAAAGAAGAACAAGTCCATCAGTTGACATAAGTAAGATATTAGCTGCAAACAAGGAATTATTTTTTTAATTACAATAATGGAAAACAAAAAAGAACAATTTGTATGTATGCTTATCAGCAAACATTACAAGAGAAAATGATATGTAAAATTATGGATTTTAATTTTCTTCTTTACTTTTACACTCAAGTAGAGGGAGATGGATATAGTGAGATCAACCAAATATCACTGTATACTTTAGCTAAAATAAAATTATATATATATATATATATATATATATATATATATATATATATATATATAGAAATAGAAATAGAGGCAACAAAAAAGAGTTTAAAAGCTTAGTGTATCATTTGTATGCTGTTATGCTCTCAAAAGAAAAAGGAATATCAGATATTAACTATATAGAACAGAGCAGATCAAATGAGAATGTGCAGGTAGAAACTAAATTAAAATGTTCAAGCAAAGAACACAGTTATTTGTCATTTTCCTTTTACAGCTAAAAACAGAGCTAAAAATAGGATATTAGTTGTTAATACTTCTCAAAAATCTTTCTTTTTTTTTTTTCCTTTTTTTTTTGTGAACAGTAATAAGAGAGATCAATGAACAAAATGAGGTGATTAGGATATTGAATTTATAGGTTGTGAATTTAGTATAAACATTATTAACATAGCATAAAAATACAACATCAAAATTCTCTTCGAGAAAAAATTTAAAAATTGTCATAAAAATTCTTCCTTTTTTATATTCTTTTCTTTTAATTGATCATGCACGAAAGAATCATAATAACAAAATTAAAAAAAAAAAAAAAAAAAAAAAAAAAAAAAAAAAAAATTACCTCCAAAAAATAGGAAGAGAAAAAGGGATTCCAAAAAAAGGAAAAAGGGATTCCAAAAAAAGATATGTTATTTTTTCTTAGAAAAAAAAAAAAAAGTAAATAGGAACCAAATCACACAAGAACAAAATAGGGCATAAATTAATTGTACCTTTTTTTTTTTTTGAGGAAAATTGTACCCAAAATATATATATATATATATCAAATCTCTTCCACCAAAACCAAAATCCCCGAAAAATTTAAATAAAAAAAAAAGCCAATTTTGACCACCAACAACCAAACCAACAAATGGGTACGCCCAAAATTCGATCAAAAACCTAAAAAAGAAAAAAGAAAAAAACCCAAAAATTCCCCAAAAAATTCCAATACCCGAGCAATGTCCGGGGCACCCAACGCCATCAGATCCAACGCCACCGCTTTTACAATTTCCCCCTCCACATCTCTCCTCCTCTCCCTCTTCTTGGTGGGTTTGGAGCTCCCTCCTACACCTCTTGAGCATCTTCTTAAGCTTCTTCAATCCAACAACGTGGAGCTCCTTCTCCCTCCCCTGCATGTACTCCTCGTACTTCTTCGCAAATTTCATCTCCAAAAACCCTAAAAATTTCAAATTTCGACGAAAATGACAACGGAACAAGATCCCAATTGTATAATTTTTTTTTCTAAAATTCGAAAATATTCTCGCGGTGGATATATTTATGATAGAGAGAGAGAGAGAGAGAGAGAGAGATACGTTGTTGGAAATTGGGATAATAAATGGAGATAGAGAGAGAGAGATACGTTGTTGGAAATTAAATTGGGATAATAACTGGAGATAGAGGGAGAGAGAGATACGTTGTTGGAAATTGGGATAATAAATGGAGATAAATTTCGATGCCCGAAATAAATGGAAAGGATTTTTTTAAGAATCCGGATAAATTTGGGGCGGGAGAGAGACTTGTTCTAGGGAGATCCTATCGAGTCGTACGCCAACTATGAGGACCCGCCGAGAAATTTTGCCTACACCCGGTGCACCATGCACCGCATTTCCAAAATGAGAGAGAGAGAGAGAGAGAGAGCTACTTTTGATGCTGAGACTTTTGAATCTACAATTAATCGGCTCTGTTAGATTTTATCTAGAGTATTTAAAGTATTTTAAAAATAAATTTTACTATTTTTTGATATTATTTATCTAATAATCAAAGAAATTCAAAATCAACGACTAAAAATAAAAATCTCATAAAATATGATAATATAACACTAAAATTTTAGATTAAAAATATTGATTTTATTTTATATAATATAAAGAATTTTCTATCAAAATTTCAGATGCTTTGAATAATTTACATTATTAAATTTGCAAACGGCTCTTCACAACTATTAAAATTATTAATTTTGAGCTCTTTTGATCACTAAGCAAATGATATTAAAAAATAATAAAATTTATTTTTTATGTATTTCAAATATTCTGAATCAAGTCTAAAGAAATCAATCGTCGATTTACAAGCACGAAAGTCTCCGTATTTTCATAAACATACCAGCCCATCTCTCTCTTGGATGAAGGGAAGAACGGTTAGCATGATAGTGAACCCTTATAATTTAGTGAATGATTGGAGAAATAATATGATATAATGAGTGAAAATAATCAAAAGGATAAATTTAACAGTATAAAATTTGATAGCACCAAATGCTTGATATTATCGATAGCATAAAAGCCGAACTATATATATATATATATATATATATATATATATATATATATATATATATATATATATATAAAAATCATATTTTTTTTTAACTGAATAATATTTTCATTAATCTCTGTGGCTGCTCAATATATAAGCCTTTCCAAATTTTGCACTTCATATTTTATCAATTTAAATTTATAAATAAATATATTTTAAATAGTAACACTATAACAAAACTATGTTGTACCGACATTTTTAAGTATTCTAAAATCTGAAAAAAATGATACTAGTAAAAATACCGACACTTACAATTAGTGCCGCTATATGTGCAGTCGTTATGGTGTATAACAACATATTATTGTAATATATCTAAAAAAAAATATTCATATAATCTAATTTTAGATATAGATGAAATACAAAAATATCATAAAATTATGTCTCTATAATTTAATTTTGCTGTAGTGTAAGTGTGGTGTATATGTTGTAAGGATACAACTGGTGTAGGCAACAGCCTCTCAACTTTGGGTACGCGGATTCCACCTGAGAAAGTAACCGAAAAGAGTGGGTGTGGTTTTAAAAGCAGGAATTTGAAAGGTGCCACCTTAAACGGGTAAAAATATTACATAAGGAAAAAAAAAATAAAATTGTTATACACTTTTTATGAGTTATTTATAATATTATTTTTTAAATTGACATGGCTAGTAAATTCCAATGTCACCGTTAAATTAAATTTGTTTATAATTTTATTTTTTAAAATATTATAAATAATTTCGTCCTGAATAATAGCGAAATAAACATTATTTATTGTAATGTTTTTTTTATCCTCTAATGTGTTAGTGTGAAATTATTTTATAAAATAAATAAAAAAAATTAAACAACTATAGCTCTATGTTCTTGATTTTTTATTCAATAAATAACGATAAAAAGCTAATTTTTTACTTGAGCTTTAATTCAACTTGTAAATAATTTTACTTTAAAATTTAGTTATATATAAGAATTTAAGTTTCGATCTAGCACGAGATTGTATTAAAAATTTATCAGCACGGTACGACACGGTGCGTGGCAAATAATACCGATAAGTATCAGTCATAAAAAATACATATGTGTCGATATATAATAATATGAAATATTTATTTTTTTTTAGCACAAATTTGTTTAATTATTTAGTATATGCTTTTATCAAATATTTTTTAATTTTATTAAAAAAATTACTTATTAATTCAAAAAAGAATAATTTTCAGTTGTACTATCGACACGAAGTTATATCGTGCTAGTATCTTGTTAATATGATACGGTTTGGTGAATACAGACCGTACCGATAGATACTTAAACTCTTACTGGTAGAATAGAATTTGATAATATGGTAAAAAATGAAGAGATTTATTGTACCACGTATTAAATATTAGTTATCTTTTATATATATATATATATATATATATATATATATATATATATATATATATATATATGTATCAATTAACTTATAGTTAATACTTTTTGTACACCTTATTTGAGGTGTACATCTTACACCCCATTTATTTTAGGATGAAATAAATTTTATTCGTCGCTTCGAAATGAGAGTGGATGAATGTCCATCTTTATAATGAATTAAGTGTATGATGTACATTCCAAATAGGATGTACAAATAGCATAGCTTAAATGAAAAAGTTCAGAAAAATTCGATCTATATTTTTTTATGTACAAAAAGTGATTTTTTTTTTGAGAGAAAAAAAAAAAAATGAAAAGTGTTAAGATAACTATGAACCTGTGGATGTGGATGAACGTAAACAACAAAATTGCGTCACGAGGAAGCTGCAGCCAAAAAAGCCAACTTTTACTTTCCAACTGTGGAAATGCACGTTTGGGCGCAGTGGGAGAGAGAGACTTTTTTTTTTTTTTTTTTTTGATTTTTAAACCAGTTTTTTTAAAAAATTAAGAAGTATTTAAGATATAAAATATATAGTATTGTTGAAGTTATTAGTGTAGAGTTAAAGTTATTTGAATAGTTAAAGTTATTTGAATAGTTTTATTTTTATTATTTGTCAAACGTAAATATATAATATAAAAAAATATTATTTTTTTGACAACTTTAATTTTTGATAAATATCGATTGTGACGTATCAAAATATCATGAGCCTACAATTTTTTGAAGAACGATAATTATTTTATATTATTTAACATGATGTAAATTGTAGTTCTCATTCAAAATTTAGTAGTATTATTTTATCTATATCTACATAATGACATTGAGTTTAAATATTTTAGAACTGTAGTTTGAATTCAACGAGTTATTATTATTTGCGGAATGAATTATTACAATCCTAGTTTAAAATTTAGTAGCATTATTTATTTGTGAATTCGGGAATGAACACGGTGTTCGGATTGTTTGGATGTCAAAATAAATTTTCGTTTTTGTATCGCAAATGCAATGCAAAAGTTTCGTGCGATCGAACACACACAATAAGAACAAAATTTCATGAGCAAAATGAACATTTCGTCTCGAATAAAAAGTGTTTCAATAATCTGGAGTGGAATACAGCTCAATTGAAGGCCCAAAGAAATGGATGAAAAGAGAGTTGCATTAAATTCGACTACTAGATGTCAATTAGAAACACGTTTGTCCAAATAAAAAAAAAAAAACTAAATCTTTTTTTTTTTTTTGAGAGAGAAGATAGCATGCTACCGCTTCATTCAAGACAGATTGAACTTAGCAACAGGATAAGACAGCAAAGCCTCGAAAGACGCAAAAAAAAAAAAAAAAAAAAGAAAAAAAAAAAACTAGCAGAAAGAGTCCAAAGGGAACGAAGAGCGCGGGCCCTGACCACCAGTTGGTTCCCGTCGACAGTCTTGACTCGACCATTTCTTTTAACTTACAAATTCCACTAGCCACCCACAGTCAAAATGGGTAAAGCATGAGGATAAGATATAAAGATGCTTGAGTATAAGATGATTTATAAAGGAAATGCACATTATATATATAAACTGAGGGGATAGCAAGCATTTTGTTATGAAATTATTCTCGAGTCACAAAACAAAATGGTCTTTTACAATATTATTCTCTTTTCATTGTTAATGATATTGTTCTCTTATTTATACAGCAGTGAACAAAGGCATGCATCTACAAGAAATTTCTACATGTAAACTGTTCCTTGAGAGGGTCTATCTTTCCTTAGTACATGTTGCTAGCTAATTGTCTTTTTATCATTTGGTAGCAAACAATTTAAATAAAACATTGAAAGGAGTATAATATGTTGCCACCATGCAAGAGCCTCATAACTTGGATTATTGCTATGTTCTAAGAGCTCATATCACATGTATAATCATGTACTATACAAGTTCACAATGAGTACTACACCATTTGAGTGTTATATATATATATGTATCTTTGAGCAGCTGGTTCATTGCTTGGCGAGGATTGCTGCATATTTGGACCTCATATTATTTTTCTTTAAAATTTTCTTCTTCAAGAAGTTAGAGTACCAATGAGCAGAGAGCTTCGGCCTCCTCGTATGATTCTCGTCCTCAAAATCAACATAGTAGAGTCCGTAGCGGCTTTGATACCCCCCTAGTAGCTCGAAGACGTCCATAAACGACCACACGAAGTATCCTTTCACATTTGCTCCATTCCTACAATCAAATCAAGAGGTGAAAGAAATGTTAATAATATGGATTGCTTTACTTCGAGTAGCATAAACATTCCTAGCTCTACTTCATAAAATAGCGCGTGAAATAGATAGGAAAGAAGCATTACTTGATTGCGCTTAGCATGCTTCCCATGAAGTCACTTAAGTAATCGACCCTCTCGACATCATGGATAGTGTCATTGGTTTCTAGGCCATAACCTGGTGATGCAAAATGATCAGTTACAGGAATAGGAATAGTATACTACAATCCAATTTACAAGCAATGGTTGCTTCATTAATGCAAATATCAGATGCCATAGCAAGTGGTTGATATTGGTGTTCAATCTATGGGTCATTACATTGAGCATATTACAATAGATATTTGTGGTGTTCAATGTATTAGACGGCGAATATGAAAATTTGCCTTATTATACATATATATGGATTGCTCATTGGAAAAACATTGTGGATCTGGTTTTCTGATGATGATGTTGCAGATGAATGGTAATGTTTCAGATGATTAGTTGCGATCGTTAAATTCATTTAATCTGTGTTTGTCAATATCAGTGAGTCTGTTAGTAATGTTACTAATAAATTAGCATAAAGGTTAAGTACTACACTGATTAAATGGAAAAAGACTTGCCATTTTCTTGGATGTAAACAGGTGGATTGCCGTAAACTTCTTTGATATACTCCAGCATATACTGCAGCCCAGCAGGATCAATCTGTATGCGCGTCGGAACAAACTGTTCCATTGAAAAAAAAAAAAAACTCTTAAAATCTAGCTCTTCTAAAGGGGAAAATTACTAGCTTCAGTTTGGCCCAAATTAAATGGAGATATCCATGCATCATCATCTAGTTACAATGTAGCCAAATTTCCGACTTCTCGTGCTGCAATTACTTGAGCATTTCAATCAAATTTAGTAACGAAAAGGAAGCGATTGTATCGAAATGCCAACCAAACTATAAACTCCTAAAAAGACTGGCTACCCTACTGTGCAATTTAATCATTCTTTCAAATTGTTGCAGAATCTGAAAACTTACCTGGCCTGCTGGGGGGTCATCCCGAGAAACTGCAAAACAGCATCGAATATGATTAAACATTTTATAACCACTTTTTATCATTTCTCAATATCAGAAACAAAGGGGAAAAAAAAAAAAGAATCCAACCTCTGAATGTAGCAAACATATCAGCATTGAAGTCTCGAATGCCGGTCTTGGGAACATTATTAGAGTTATCGCTAACATATACGGAAGTGTAGTGATTGATTCCGATAAAATCGAATGCACCCTTGACTAATTCAGATTGGCTTTTGGTGAATGACGGAATCCTCGAGCCCGCATTCTTCTTCACCACCTCCGGGTAGTCTCCAAACACCAATGGATGTATGATCCTGAACTCGGATAGTTTGTTATACTATACTAAACTATGTTACTTTCATATTACTATGATTCAATGTTGTGTAATTTACTGTATTTTGGATAGAAAATATACTTACCAACCCACCATATAGTCCATAGTTCTTTGAGTTGCTGCAATATCTGCAGCGGAGTTCGAAAATGGATAACACCAGAAGGTGTATATATTTACGCCTATAGTTCCATTTTGCGCACCCTGTAATCCAATAGTTAGCAATTGGCACCAATTGAAGGAAATAAGAAACATTACATGGAACAAACTTAAAATGATAGGAATAAAAAGAAAAAAAAAAACTCACCTGATACTTTTCCCTGTATAATCTAACAACTGATGCATGGGCTAGCAGGGAATTATAACCTACAATATATGGTTCGACAGTGGAATTGCCAGCTTTGCAATTGAAGAATCCAAATGGATATGAACAACGATTGGGCGGGAACGCTCCGCTGTCGTAGCTCGCCATCGCGTTAACATTAGGCTCTACAAGAGGGGTCCAGTGGGAAACTCTGTCGCCGAATTCCCTGAAGCATACATCTGCATACGCCGTGAAATCGTCCCTGAAATCAAAACATTGAAATGATCAAAAGAAGGCCTAATAGGAAAATCGATTGCTCTGTCGGATTTGAACCCCTCAACTAATGTGTCTTTTTGAATTCTGAAATTTCTGTCAGAACTTGAGAGTTTCTTATAAGTTTTTCGACAGAACATCATGTAATTTTAACAGAATAGTACTTATACGATCCTGACGAAACCTGATCGATCTCTGTGAAATAAAACAAAATGGATAGGAGGGTGTTCGTAAAATATTTCGCACGAAAACTTGTCTGAAAATTGCATTGGTAAGTTTATTAATTACACGATCCTCTGGCTCAACCATCCTCTATACTCATCTTCAAGTGCTTGAGGAAGATCCAAATGAACGAGTGTAACATGTATCTGAATTCCTTTAAAAATCACAAGAAAACATAAAAAAGTGAGTAAATTGGGGTGATTAAAGATAACCAGGATGAGAATCAATTACAAAAAAATATGCACATAATTCAAGTACTAACCATATTTTACTAGCTCATTGATGAGATTGTTGTAATATTCCAGTGCTTTTGGATTCACAGGCCCTCTTCCATCTAATTAAGCAGCAAAATTATATAATTAGCAAGATAAAACTCTTGCTATTAATGTTCATAAATTGCTATCTATGTAGCAATTAAAACAAAAGGGAGAAACTAATAAATGATTAATTTATGGTACTTGGAATAAGCCTTGGCCAGGATATGGAGAATCTGTAGGCCTCCAAGTTTGTATCATGCATTAGCTTCACATCTTCCTGGAGGATCAGGAACAAGAGAAATTAATTAATTAATTACATTACTGCATGAAATCAGCCAGTGATTGAGCTTAAATACATACAATTCAAATCAGAAATATATGTGCTTAATGCTAAGATTACTCCTGAGCATTTCATGTCATATTAATTCTTCGAGTAATATGGCATCAGAGCATACTAAATAAGTTCAGCTCAGCTAAAAAAAAGCTCTAATAAACCATCTCACTGATTCATTTCACCACTATTTCTACAACTCATCTAAAACTATGATCCATTATTTTTATTTGTTAATGCATCTATCACTTGAATAAATTAAAACACTCTATATCTACTTTTTGTCGCGTTTAATTATTTCAGAAGCGGAAAATTAACTGGGTCAGTGTCACTTCTCTGGGTTCTGGAAGAGGCTGGGACTTGGGAGGGTAAATCTACGCATGAGCGTAAGCAGTGACGAAATTACAGGGGAAAAAAACAAAAACAAAAAAATAAAAGAACATAGAAAAAGTAATAACAAATGAACGGTCACGATCAAAGATTAATGAACTTGGCCATCACCGTTCGTTTATTATTATTTGTATGTAAGTACCTTGTATTTGTGGTACCCATCAGCTGCCACGTCACCCGTGCTCTTGTCCGGCATCATCCCTGTAACATCAACCAGAAGATTGGGAAAGTACTGTACTGTACGTAACTGTGATGCCTCGCTTTCCAGAATAATCAACCGTTTTTAATAATGTAAGTGGTAAAGAATTTGATGATTGATATCTAAGATCCGAGTTCAAAGTCTACTTACTTCACATTTCAAACTAAGTTTATCTTAAAAATAAACTAAGCCCGTAACATACTACCTTTCTCTCAAAGCAAAAAATAATAATAATAATAATTCATTCTACTACCTTTTTTTTTAGTATTTTTTACTTGCTCAATTCTCTTATAGTGTATTATAGTCAAATTAAAAAATCTAATTTTATTGTACTTTTGGCAATATTTGGCTTGGATATAAAAAATAATAAGTTTTTATTTTTTCTTTATATCTAAGCATAATTTTGAAAGAGGGAGATTTTTTTTGAAGAATAAGTTAGTAGGAGTCTAAAGCTACTCTTTTATTCTTTTTGAAGAATAAGCTTAATCAAAGTTAATATAATTTTAATTATTATATTAACTCATTAATTAATTTAATATTTTAATTAATCTAATTATTTTATTAATTAATTATTTAACTATTAAATAATTAACTAATTAATTTATTAATTTATTAAATTACTTGTGGTTAATTAAATTATTAATGAATAATATACATTGTAAATTATTTAATTTAATTAATATTTAGGGTTATCAACATTCCTGATTAGTTAGTTAATTAAATATATTAAATTATTATTTACTTAATATTTTTATATTAATTAATTAAATAAAATATAATTATAACTATCTAAAAGTTTTTTTTTTTATTCTCGAAAACCATTTAATTATTTTTCGAATGCAAAATTAATCTTATTCCTATTTACTCCAAAAATTATATATATTTCAGAAATAAGGAATTCCTATTTATTTCTGAACCAAACTATATATATATATATATATATATATATATATATATATATATATATATAAAAGGTTAATGCATTTCCATTTATACTTAATTCTGATTTTTTAGAATAGCATATATGCTAGTGAAGTAACCAAATTAAATATCGAATCGAATGATTCACTAGTTCATAATTTACTAATAAATAATTGACTAATTTATGAAGCATCCCACACTTTTAAGACTTAAGGTTTTAAAGACAAATTATTGTTTAATATGAAATTATATTGGAGATGGTCCTAAGCACCTTTAATGAGTTCTAATTAGAGATCTAAAGCTTAAATTAATGCACCTGATATAATTGACCTGATCTCACTTTTAATGGCTTTTTGCTCTTGTACTTAAATTATATTCCTTATAGTGGAGATATTCTCTAGGAAGTACATATCCTTAATATATTAAATAAATGAACTTTTCTTTTGTTGTTTTATGATATAAATTTTGTACAGTAACAATATTTAAAGTTAAATTTGGATCCTCCTCCTAATTAATACAAGGTGGTCAAAATATAGATCCAACATTACACTTTTTTTTTTTTCTTTTTTTTTCCGCCTTCATTTGAGGACCGACTTTCTCACTGCTGTAGTTAAATTTAGTTATTAATTTATTGAATGAAGTAGGTCGCATGGCGCATACTATTTTTTTCAAAAAAATAAAATAAAATAAAATAAAATAAAATAAATGGAGAGTTGAAGAGCATAAAACAAACCTGAATGAGTGAATGTATCCCAAATACTTGGAGTCCTTCCATCCTCAGCTACAGCCCCTTCAAACTATATATATATATATATATATATATATATATATATATATATATATATATATATATATGCAGCAAAAACCAATTAAAAGATTGTTTTTTTTTTTTTTTGGTTCTTCTTTTTTCGGTTTAGAAGAAGAAGATTGAAGAAGATAAAGAAGAACACTAGAAAAGTTGACCTGTTCCGAAAGGTAAAAAAAAAACAAAATTTTTACAGTGAAAACTGTAAATTTCAATTTGAGAAAAGCTTCAATGGAGACAAACAGACTCTTAATAACTATATATATATATATATATACAAGTTTATACATGTCTTTTGCTTGTGAAAGTAGAAAAAATAAGAAAAATGTTACCCAAGAACATGGTTAATAATAATTAATAACAAGGACTAATAAGTGATTAATTACCTGATAAGCTGAGGTTCCTGCTCCAAAAACAAAGTCCAGTGGAAAATCCTCTCTTGTGAAGTTGAGAGCCCCACCTTCTATTATGTTGGGGAAGAGCCCCACCCAGAATAACAAACAGGCTACAACTCTCCTCATCTCTCTCTCTCTCTCTCTCTCTCTCTCTCTCTCTCTCTCTCTGTGGCTAGAAGGGTGGAGCTAGTGCGAGCTCCAGTGTAGTTTTATATGCATATATATATCCACTGAATATTTTTTTTATTTAAAGAAAACAAAGTTTCATTAATTGGCATGTGAATGGTGGTGAAATATAGCAAACATCACCATCATGAACATTTGAAAAGTGTTACCAAAAAAAATTCTAACTAATTTATTAAATAAAAAATTTATTATTATTTTAAATTTTTTCGACCTTTTAAACCGTTAGAATTTTTAAAAAAAATTCACATTTTAAAGCGTCATAATATATTTTGACTATTCATTTATAGATTTTTTATCCGACGTTTTTTTAAATATGACGTTAAATTATATTTAGATATTTTTTTATCATAGTTAAATATTAAAAAAAAATCTTAAATATTACTTTTTTTTGTTGTGATTATGCCATTAAATATTTAAAACAATCTCTAATATTATATAATAAAAAAAAATCAATCAAATAAAAAAACACTAGTAATTTGAACACAATAAAAAACTACACGAACAACTTATCTTAAATAAATGATATACAATAAAATTACTATAATATTTTTTATGTACGAAAATTTTCGTGCACATATTTTTATTTTAGTATTAAAAGAAAAAAAAAAAAAAAAAAAAAAAAAAAAGGCCAGAGAAATGGGCCAGTGCTTTCTTTTTTTTCTATTTTTGTTTGTCAAGGTTGTTGAGATGTTCACGTAATGTTGGCGGTCAAAGAAAACAACTGCAGGAAAATCTATTAAGCCAGTCATCAGTCGCCACCTGTCTGCCTAATCCCTGTAGCACGAGTGCGACCGACTGGTCACCCACTTTAGGACGAGGACATCGATGTGATGGGTTGTATAATGAATGTACAATTATTTTGTGATTATTATTATTGTTATTAGGTAGTTTTTGTTTGCTTAAAAAGGACCAACAACATTCTATCTATCGTGAAGTTGGACTGAATTTTAATAGAAGACATGCGGATTATGCAGCAAAAACTGAGGTGAATCGAGCCACAAATGGAGACCCTTAAATGTTGTATTCGTATGTTTTAAAAAAATTAATCATATCCTAATTAGCGCCAATAATTTTTCAATTTTGTCTTGAATCGTCAATTTAGCTCGTTGCTCGTGAATTAGTTTATATTTGGCTCGCAATTAACGCAAACGTGCTGAAGATTGCTTTTCCAAGTCGAAAAATAAATGAGCCAAACTTAAAGCTTATCCTAGCTCACTAGTGGTTGATTCAATTATGTTGAAAACTTAAATATTATTTTGGACTAGTATTTTTTTTTTTTTTTGTTAGCATCACTTTTAAATTTTAATACTAATTAATAATACAAAGAGCAAAAGCAAACATTAAAAATAACAAATAAATAATAATACTAATTATAATTAGTATTAGTCTTTTATGTAAATTTAGTTAAAGATGGCTTGAGAGCCGGATTTCGAGCCGAAAACAAACTGGATTGTTCAGCTCATTCTAATTTTGAGCTGAGTACAAACCTGCTTGTCAAGCAGATCTCGAGCGAGAAACAAATTGGCTTGAAATACTTTCAAGTAGATCTCGGTGCTTAGTTTAAGCTAATCTTGCTATTTTCGCTAATGTGATGCGAACAATACTTGTAAAGAGAAATATACAGAGTACAAGAATGATGTAACATTTTTCTTAGTTATAAGAAGCTTCCTCGTAAGAAACTGCAGTGTTGCTCGATATGCAGGAGCATAGTTGCCGATACTAAAAATCAACTGAACCGAGCTTGTTTGTTAATGCCACAATCAACCGTTCAGAGAAAATTTTTTTTTTTTTTTTTTTTTCCCAATTCATTTCTCTTTCTGCCCCCCCCCCCCCCAAAAAAAAAAAAAAAAAAAAAAAAAAAAAATGGAATCCCTTTATCCCCAAATTTGTGTTTTACAACAGTGGAAGTGATAGCAATGGTGCCACCACCAGTTGAGTTGCGGTGCTGGATATAACAGCCAACACAATTCTACCACCGAATAACACAGACGTGCCTATCAATTTCAGAGCAACTGTGGTCAAAATGACGTTAAAATTGATGACAAATGGCTACACCAAAGAACCAGAATCAACCTGCTGTTCAATCTTTTTTCTTTAAACTGGCACACGACATCAACAACAATTGTAAGGACGTCAAATCATGCAGGCAGACTAGGAACCAAGTGGACTTTTAATAAATCCAAATGATAAAAGTTTCCAAACCAATAGGTCAGCAAAATTATCCCCAAATGACTCTGCACATCAACACCATCTGATGGGAGAAAATAATAGGATTCCAGATTTTTCGAACAAAGAAAAAAACGTAGAAAACATAACTAGATTGATTTTTTTGCACCACAGCAGAGAAAAAAAGTGAGATACAAACAAATAGAGGCCGATAGTCGTACCAAAATTAAGTCACAACTGCAATTATGATAGTGTGGATAATGCCTAGAAAGTTAACACAGCACATTTCTCCGAGACAAAAGTAGCATAACCACCGTCACAGTACCGACATAGCATAGTTAACAAGGGAGTTTGGTTGTGCGCTATTAATTGACAACAAAAGAGAACACATAAATTATCCACCAACACAAGAAAGACCCAAAGAACCTTACTCAAGTTCTCTCTAACAAAGCATCTTGCAAAGTCAAACATAAAAGCTTCACTCAGATTCAACCTGAAAAGCAACAAAGTATCAAGAAACTGTAACAAATCCATCAAAGGCAAGATAGATTAAAAGATGAGCCAAGTTTTTACGCCAGGAGATCGAGACCATGATGAACGCCTCCACCTGCTTAGGCTTTCACTTCATGGGGCATCTGCCGGGGGCTGGAAAAAAACCATTTGAGAGGAACAAAACTAGCAAAAAAGACCATTAGTTTGCTGGGAAATAAAAAAGACAACTTACAGAGCCATTAGGTTGCTGGGATCTTGAACGGGATCTGCAAAAAGTTCCAGAAACAAGCGAATTCAATAATCCAGAACGCTGCCATAACAGCTGGATCCAAAAGCCTCAACGCCTCTTTCCACGTCAGAGTAAGCCATATGTAAAAGGAATGCAACTCAATAAACTTTAGAAACTCATTCCTAAATGCAAATCCATCGACGAAAATTCAAACATTTTGCAAATGAGAAAAAGGAAATACTCGTACTCCAGATGAGCCTAGAGAACAGTGAATTTGTGATTCTTGTAAGCATGGGTGACATTTTGATTATACCACCAAAAGTCCAAGCAAGAGTCCCTAGAGCAAACCCCTAATTACTTTCGATGACTGATCGCTGTGCCCACTTCATTTTATTCCAACACAAATCCAGTTCCCTTATCCAAAGCATTCCCGCTCCCACTGAGCTCTGATGGTTATCAGTTATAGCCAATAAGGCACAGATTTAAATATGCTTCTTAGGTTTCAGAGCTGCTCATTTATGAAACAGCATACCTCAAGCAACCAAAAAGAGTAGGCAAATGGCATCATCAAAGCCTAACATGCAATCCCCAGATCGCCGCATATGCCCAAATCTATAAAACAAGAAAGATAATCTTCAAAAAAAACAAAGATAACTGGACAGCTTGGCACATGCTTAATCATCGGCTGACACTGAACAAAGCAAACTAGAAGGAATCAAACAAAAGATTACAGCAACTCAAAGGCATAATACAGGCAGACACAACCATGAAGAGCTGTTGCAATGGACATAGGTCACCACATTAGTCGCAAACTACACTAGTTAAAAAACAACACATATCCATAAAATAAGGGGTTCTTGGATTTTTTATGATCTTCTATTATTCACCTAACGGCCTTAATAAAATCATAAAAAAAAAAAAGGACCATCTCATTCAGGAATATGTGTTACAGCCTGTTAACTAGTGTAGTTCACGGCTGATGTGGTAGTTAGGTCAAGGCAATAATTTCTCCACCCACCAAAGTGGGTCTATTCACAAAGCTAAACAAAGCCCAATAATAACAAAACTGGCACTATATGAACCACACTAAATAAGAAATTTGAAAAAGAAAAATTTTACAATATCAAAGACATATTTGATCCAGGAGGTCTAGGGTTTAGATAAGAGTTGGAACAATCAACTACCGAATCCCATTCTGATTCACATTCCAAAATAAAACTCAAATCCTTTTATTCCTGTTCTGAATTAGGACCACAAGGAAATCTCATTCCAATGTGTGATCCCATCCCATCCTGATTTGTTTACAATTTCAATCCTCGTCATGAACCAAGCAGATGCTTAATGGCTAGAAAATACATAAATAATAAAAGCAGCTAGTCTTTAGTTTCTCATTACTCCCTCTGATCTTCTAATCTTTCTTTCTTTAAAATCCATTAAGGCTCTTATATAAGCAATTTTAATCAGATCACAAGTAACTTTTCCTCTTTTTATTCCTCTTTTCTAGTTACTTAATATTACAATATATATTCATAAAGCATGGTGAATATTACAGCATTGGATAAATTTTCTATTCTAGAGTGATATATGACGATTGAACAATTCACTAGAGATGCTTCTCTATTGTAACCATCCAAGTCTAATACTATACTATACCAATGTCCTCACCAACTTCTCATTAAATTATAGATCAAAAATGAAGTACTCCCCCATTAGATACATCTTAATTAAAAGTATTTTCTTCTCCAACTTGATTCCTTTAATTACTAAAATGCATTCCACATCACACACTTACACCTACGTATTCTAAGTTTATTCTGTGTCTTCTCCATACCACAACCAAGTGTTCAATGCTCATCTGAGATTCATCAACTGAAAGAATGTCATAATAACAGAAAACATGGCAGCTAATCTGAATTATCTATAGCATATCATCAATCACCAATGCAAAGAGAGTTAATATTGAATTCGATTTCATCCTATTGGTACAGGAAAGCCATTCGCCGGTCCCCTGGTTATTTTCATAGACGTTAGCTCCTTCATAAACGTCCTTGATCACATCCATATCCTTCAAATGTAAGCAGATATCCTTTGTTCGACACTTCCATCCATCTTTACTCAAATTCTCGTTTAATGCGATATTCCTATTTGAGGTAACCACTAACCACTAATACATTAAAAAAAGATACTTATATTACTTATATTATTTGCCATCATACTCTACCATATTTAAGGTACTAAACTACCATCATAACAATCATATTAATATCATTTTTTTTATACTGTACCAAAATTAATGTCCAGTATTTTTTGATTACTTAGAAATTCTCTTCTAACATGTTGTATAGCAAATTATAATCATGATGTTTACCAAACTAACATTTTTCTACAAGGGACTCAAAATTCCAAGTTCTTCACACTACTCAAGAATTATTTAACAGCCATTCATTATATACAGTTACATATGGGCGTCCATGCCCAGCACTCCACCCTTGAAAGCCTAGTTTGGGATTGTATAATCCAAACGCATCCTCTGTCATACTTCGGAGGGACCCAAAAACCACAAAGGACTTGAAACTGCCTCTTAACTCCCCTGTGGGGGTTCCCACCAGCATTATAGAGCGTTGGAGGGGGAGCCGTGAAGTACTTTTAAACTTTCTAGGCCCTTCAAAGAATAAACGCAGATGCATTTGGGAAACACAATCCCAAACAAGCCCTGAGAGCTGCTATACCCGGAAATGGGATTGCGACAAAATTTCTATAAAACAACAGCCTGAAAACTTTTATTTGTTGAAGAACCATTTTCATATTTTCTTAATTAAGTTTAACAGATACCCTCTCTACCCAGACTTGAAACCACATTAAAAGACGTATACTTGAAATCAAAAGATTCAAACATTAATTTTATTTTTAAATTTCCCATTAGAAACTTAGCACTTTATGATCCTACTTAAGCACTCGATGACCCTACTTCACAATTTAAATTTCAAATTATTCTACAATATGTGATCAGGCTTTGGCCGATTGCAGTCACCAACCAACCTAATTAGGGGATTCACACATTCCATTGTACTTGGCTAACTCTATTCATATGCTGATTTTGATCTGGGTACAGACTGAAATTTCCCTAGATGCAGCAGTCAACAAAGCATGAAAAAAAATTTATCCCCAGTTAAACAAGATATGGTATGATTGTCGCGAGTAGCTCTCAGTAATTTGAAAAATCAAAAGCTATTTGGGATTAGCTGAATAAGCAAGACATACCTTGACAAGGGGCGCCCTTTTGATCCTGAACGTGAACGAGAAGAAACAGATCGGGAGCGAGATCTCGACAATGAACGGCGTGACGGCTTCGCCTTTGGAGACTTGCTGCACAACATATTAATCCGATATTGATAACTAAGGGCACTCAGAACTTTTCACAATATCAACTAAAACATGAACCTATGAGACCTTTTGCTCTTGCTGTAACTGCGACTGCGCTTAGGGCTGGGGCTTCTTGAGTAGGAATGGCTTCGGCTTCTGCTCCGAGATAAGCTACGCTTTGCATCATACTCCTTCACCTACAGCAGGAATATTTTAAAAATGGATCAGAAAGTTCCACAACTTGCAATGCAGCAAAGTTTAGAAAACACCAGAAACATGCTTTTACCCTTATATATGCCCGAGAAAATGCATTCCGAAACTCCGAGTCATCAAGCTTCCGAATCTGCATGAGAGGAATTACAACAAAATTTTAAAACAATATATCAAAGAATTCATAAAAAAATAAAAATAATTGAAAGGATAAATGATGAGATTATTTTTATCCTAATGAGATATCCCCAACCCATCATGAAACTCAACTCTACATAGAAAAAGCCTCATAGCAGGACCATATTTTGCTGAAATCTAAAGCAAGTATAGGTAGAAAAGATAGCCAACCCACCGCATACTTCATATCATCATAGTTCGTGTAATCTACGATACCTATAGTACCTGCAAATACATAGTTGAAAACATTTTGAAACTACCAGGTCAGACGTTGCACAAAACAAGAAAAAGCGCAAAATAGAGCAGTTGTAAGCAATTGACTGGTAAGAGTAACCATCCCAAATGTAGTGAAGGGCCCTAAATAACTTCTACAAAAACAAGATATTAAAGATATGAAGTAGGAAATATAAAAGTATATCTTCCAACCTTATTCTACCAAAATGACATGTTATCTGATATGTTCGGTTGCCAGCAGTTCAAAAAAAAAAAAAGAGAGAATAAGGAAAAAGGAAAAAGGAAAAAGAAGAAAACAAACAATTTTCAGAGTAGCTACAACTGTTAAATCACATATCTTTAGTTCAACCTACTTTGACATACAGGTTTGCTAGATTGCATAGCAATAGTTCAGTATAAATTAAGAAGCATAGAGAAAACTAACAAACTTAACAGGCATAATAATTAGTGGGATACGTACTTTCTACCCTTATCCACAAACTAAAAAACATTCAAATTGATTGAGCCCTAAAAAAAAGCAGAGCAATCCTTGTTAAGGATATTTGCATTATCCTAAGGAGTGCCATGCCACTTAGCATGATCTAGCACGGCTGGCGCATTCCACCCATGCCAATAAGCCCATGCTGCCCATGGAAACCGTGCCAACATATAAAATAGGGTGTGCCCCCAAGGCATGACAGCATGTTCTGCCGAGGCGTGCCAAGATGGCATGCCGTGCCAATGGCACGCTAGGCCCGTACCATGTCGGTGGCATGCGGCATGACAATTCTCACATAATCCTTAGCAAGTATATGGCTAACCATTTTTCTGACTTAAAATTCGCCAGTAAATCTGAAAGTAGAATTTAGTACTAATAAGAGGATATGGACCTTTGCTTTATCAAACGCTGAAAGAATTGTAGAATCAAACGCAAGACACAGAAGCAAACTAAAATGAAAGATAACTGATTATCTTAAATCCTAAACTACCAAACTACCTCATCTAATAAGAGAAAAAAATAGGTTTAAATTTTACCATTCAATGCAGTCATATACTATCCAAAAATATAAATACAAAGTCGATTTCACCATTAGAACAAAAAATGAATGTAAACCTAAATATATGCAGGCTAAAAATAAATAATAGTTGAGCAATCCTAAAATTTTACTCCTGCCGAAAAGAAAAAGAATTTGTTTTAATTTAGAGTATCTGATCCTCAAAAGAATATTGACTCAAGACAAAATAGAAATTCTACTGAAGCTACCCAAAAATTGATACAGCAAACAACCTTGTATGTACTTACAAGATGAAAAAGGAAAAAAAGAAATGCTGCAACTTACCTCCACCCTCACGAAACACTTCAGAGAAACAAACATCACCAGCTCGGCGCATGTGATCCTGAAAATAGAACTTTTTTCAATTAACAGTATCGAAAAAAGAAAATTTGAGAATCTAAAGATTACGAACGGTGCTACGAACTTTTAGATCTTGCCATGATGCAGAAGAAGGTAGACCAGTCACCAAAACTGCATGTGTAAACAAGAAAAATCTGAGAAGAAACTCCATATACAAGAATTCTCATCAAATAATCAATAAAAACTAAGCCAAAACATACCACGATACTCTGAGCGCCTAGAAATGCTACCACGGCGGCCACCGCCGCCGCCGCCGCCGCCACCGCCACCGCCACCGCCACCACCACCATAACCGCTACCACGATCAAATGAGGAAGATTGAGATCTCCCACCATGTGCAAGCTCCACCTGCATATTAATATGGAATTTTGCATAGAGACAAACCAGAATAAAATCTAACTTTTGCAATTATATTAGGCTTACTCGTAATCTGTGACCATCAAAATTATATCCATCACGACCACGAATTGCATCTTCAGCATCACGAGGGTCCTCAAACTACAAGAAACAACAACATTACAAGTGTTAGCATTTCGCCGTATTCACAATCAAAACATAGCCCATCTAACAATCACTAGTAAGTAACCTTACCTCGACAAAAGCATAGCCCGGAGGCCTTGGAGGAATCTTCAAATCAATACCAACAATTGGCCCATACTGCACAAACACATTATTAAAAATAACTTTTTGAGTTCGTATAAAAGAATATTTGAAGAATTCTACAGACCTAAATAGCAAGTAAAAATGCCTTTAATCATTTAATGGCAGTGTGACATCCCATAAAGCATGCAAAGTTCTAAGTATGAGAAAGAAAGGGCATTATAGTGAAATGTAAAAGCCGGTTAGCCAAGTATTTTCTTTTATTAAAGATATAATATGCACATGCACTTAGCACACCAAAAATCACACCAGTTTGCATTGCAACGTTCTATAAGTTCTCTTTTCCTAAAAATTGAGGGAAGCACAAGAAGCGCGGATCACAAAGTATCAGTTGAACCTTTATGGCTAAAGCTGAGACTTAAAATTCAGACAAGGAAAGGTCCTCGACTTAGCCCTAGATCGACCTACATATCAAGTGTGTTACATATTGTTAACTTTTAACACAGAAAAATTCTTAGCAGAATCTCATTTCTATTATAAAAATTGATGTGATCTTGAAATAGGAACGGAAAACAATAAAGCTGAAACCCTAATCCTCTCTCAGGAACAACGTATTAGCTCGTACCTTGTAAAATAGATCCTCAACCTCTCTTTCGCGGATGTCGCCCGGGAGATTCCCCACATAGAGGGTTCGGCTCGAACGCCTACTCATATTTCCTGCAAATCCAAGAAAAGAAAAATTAAAAAAAGAAATAAGAACCTCACAAAAGAACCTTATTTCAGGAAGAACGCCGTCGTAAAAATCGGAAAAATAATCTTGTGCTCGAATCCAACAAAAACGAACAATAAAATTAGCGAAAAAAAATATCAACATTCCATGAAAAATGCAAAAAAAAAAAAAAAAAAAAAAAAAAGGAACAGATCGAGCCTTTTGCAGCAAAAATAACGCGAGATTAGAAGGGGGAAAAATGGATAGAAGAGAAAAAGGGGGACCGAAAGATTAGGGTTCTTCGCGCTAGGGTTTCTAGGGTTTCAAGAGTGTCGGAGAGTGATTCGCTAACCTCTCGAGGTCGGAGACGACGAGCTGGGTCGAGAATCGGCTGCGATGTGACGAGGGCTCGAGGTATTCGGTCGAGAGCGTGGGGGGAGTACATATAGGGCGATGGGTTGCTTTAAGATTCGGATTCCAAATCAGGGCCGCTCGAGCCCGGATTTAGAACTTGGTCTAGCCAAGGAGCCGGATTCAAATGTCGGGTCGGAGTCACGTCGCATGAAGGTTTTCAATGCGGTTTAGAAAAATAATAATAATAATAATAAATAAAGTCGATTAGAATCTCCATCAACACATTTGAATCCGATTGCAATTGCTCGTCTAAAAATAAAAATGTTTTCACCAAAATTTCATCTGGCCTTTTTCTGAATGGTACCAGTAAATGGCTCTCGAGCTACGTATTTAATTCAAATCACAAATTAATTTTATAAGAAAATTTAAAAATATTTTTTTATTTCATGTGATTGTCGCATGTTGATGACGATGAAATATTAAGATAAAATTAAGTTAAATGATTGATCATCACAAGTTGATTATTTACTTGAAAAGTTAGAGTAGAAGGTAGACCAAGTTGCGAAACTGGATAGTTCAGGGACAATCCAGCATATAGTCGCTCGCCCTCTTTGTATACGCGCCGCCTCTCTCTCGTTATCTCGATCTCTCGATCTCTCTCGCTCTCACGCGCGTGTTCTTCGGTGAATCCTCGATCCTCTGACGCATCAATTTAGGTATTCGATCCTTTCCTTTCTCCCACCATTTTCGATCGATTCACTTCATCGCGCAACGATTTTCCCCAATTTGTTTACCCTTTGATTTGCCCCGTTAAATCCGGGATACGCTAAAACCCCTAATTAAAACTGCATCTGAACGCTTCTATTGCCCCTTGATCCATTTCGTTTCTCTTGTTTTAAGAGATTTTAATCCGCTTTTCTCGAGAAAAATCGCCTCAATTCATAAAACTCCGTTCTTTTTTATGCAATCCGTGCGGATTCATGCATTTGTGGGCAATTCAGATGTATAATTTTGCGTGTAATCGGTGCGAATTGGTGTAGAGGGAGCTTATTTCAATTTTGAGGATTTGGGGATTTTTAATTGCGTAGCTTGATCATGGATAGTAACAAGGATGAGGCCGAGAGATGCTTGAAAAAAGCCGAATCTGCTTTGGCATCTGGAGATAAACAAAGAGCAGTAAAGTTCATTAGAATCGCGCAGCGATTAAACCCTAATCTCCCAATCGACGACCTTTTAGCCGCCTCCGAGAAGCTAGATGGATCTAATTTCACTACAGCAGATCAAGTTATTGAAGAGACCAAATCGCCGACGGATTCGGGACCTTCTAATGGGGATCGGAGTTACACTGAGGAGCATGTTAGATTGATTAGAGAGATCAAGAGGAACAAGGACTATTATGCTGTTCTTGGGGTGGAGAAGAGTTGTTCGGCGGAGGAAATTAGAAGGGCCTATAGAAAACTGTCCCTTAAGGTGCATCCCGACAAGAACAAGGCTCCCGGTGCTGAAGAGGCATTCAAATCCGTGTGCAAAGCTTTCAAATGCTTGAGTGATGAGCAATTAAGGCGGGATTATGATCAAGTAGGTGTTGTTGATGATCACGAGTATGAACAGCAAGGTTGGAATACAATGATGAGGAGAAGGAGGCAAAGGGCCACGAGAAATGAATTCTTCGATGACGATTTTGATGCCGATGAGATATTCAGATCCTTCTTCTATGGTTCGCAAGGTGATGTTTTCCGCGCACATAATGTTTACAGGCCGAGAGGAATGGGTGGGCAACGAACGGATCACCATAATTTCAATGCGGTGTCGGGGTTTGGTATTATAAGGCTAATGCAGATAGTGGTTATCTTGATTTTCTTCTTGTTTGCATCCATTCCGTTTTTCGAGCCAGAGTATTCTTTGCAGAAGACTTATAACCATCAGATTCCAAAGGTCACGGAGAAGCACGGCGTTGAGTACTTTGTGGGGAAAGAAGATTTTGAGCAGCGATTCCCACAGGGAAGTCCTGTTAGAGATAATCTCGAAAACCATGTTTTTGAAGATTATAAGAGTATTCTTGGGCGCTACTGCCATTTGGAGATGCAAAGGCGCCAGTGGGCCAAAAACTACCCCACACCTTATTGCGATAAGCTAAGGAGTCTTGCGGCAGCATGAAGTTGTTCATGAGGTGATTCCTTCTTTCTTTTTCTGATTTTTTACCTTATAGTTATCCTTTATAGAAATATGGTGTTGAATCTGTAGTACGCCCTTGTTGGATTACTTTTTTGACACATTGCTTGCTCGTAAGCTTTATATCTTTTTTTTCAGATTGTTGAGTGCATTAATTGTTCTTTATTCAATTTAATTTGGTCTCTACACCATTTAGTTCATTACGCGACGTAACTCCAACTCATAAGCTGCACAAGCCTTGTTTTCAGAGCTAATTATGACGGTCTCATGTTGCCATCGTCGATACAATTATGGTAAATGTCGGAGTGTAGCGTATGTTACAGTCTTACCCTATTCGAGAGTCGAGTTACAGGAAATATTTATATCTGTTTAAGTGTGTCGATTATAGCTTATCTTGTTCTAATACACTTTTTCTTTAGTGACAAAGACAAAAAAATAAAATCAAGATGGCTGTCCTGCATGGTACAACCAAACTGATATGGTGCCTAATAGTGATGAAGTGGCTGTCCTGCATGGGTAATAGGTGGCCTTTTATCCTCTTGTTAGCATTGTTAGCTTAGGGATGCCATATAGTTTCCCCAATTTGAGACATCTATAGGACTTATCACTGTCCATCACATATTTTCTAGTTTCAATTGTGCCCTGAAGTTCATCTGCATTTGATGACTGTCATACCAATGAGAACAGTGAGGTTATAGAATTCTAAAACCATTGAAGAATATGGGCTAAAATAAAACACGATATAGACATGTTGATTTGGGAAAAATCTGGAGAAAAAGCTTTTGCTAATTTCTCTCTAACTTGAACATGATATAGTGAGAAGTATTTCTTTATGTTCCTAGTTATGCAATGCACACAGCTTGACTGCACCATGCGAAAAAAAAATAAGTGCTAAAAGGTTGATGTAGAATGAGATATTTGCATGTTTAATCTGAATCTATCGATTTATCTTTCACGTATTTTCCACCGTCATCTAGATTCTCAAGGTTTTGTAACATTCGGGCAACATTGCGTGTTGCATAGCATGTTGCACAGCATCTTAAGTAATCCATCTTCTGTTCGAGGTCGATCTTTCTATTGTTTTCTCATGGCTTCTCAAGTTTCTTCCTCTTTAAATAGATGCTGTAACCATATTTCTTTTCTCAAAAATCTTAATAAAATTTTTTTGGTTCTTACAGTTCTGGAACGACTCGGCCGCTTCAACTTGGAAACAGAAAAGAAGCTACAAAGACGTACACTCAGTTCAGTTATTGAAGAATAGTAAATGATTCAAGCCATCTTTACTGATACTACAGTGCTGTACTATATATATATATATATATATATATATATATAAATTAAATTGGGATGAAGAGGCATTAACTCGAACATAGTTGTATGTTTTTGGAGCTCTAGCTTGGTTGAATTTTGAACCCTCACAGGCTTCAGCGGTGGTGGATGATGTCGAGGGACCAACAGTGTTGTAGACAGTGACCAAAATTGATCAAACATGAAACATGAGACATGGGTTTTTTTAAAAAATTTACTTTTAGGTTCTCGTTTGTAAGTTTGTGACTTCCGAAGCAAAATTTCCCCTCGGCTCCCTGAGTGTTTGTTGGAGTATTATTAGATGTTTATACTATTTATTACGATTTCCTTTTTTGTTGGCTCGATTTGGTGGAAAATTAGCTTTATTTTGGTTTCCTCTAAAAAATTTACTTAGATGTTCGTACAGCACCCGACACGGTAGCTGAGCGACAGGGCACGGGTGTGACCAAAGCAAAGTGGTCTTCCCTGGTCCCTCTCTGCGGGCTCCACAATCTGAGCCGGGTCAGGTCATAATCGACGGCCCAACAAAGTATGACGAAATTCTTTTTCTTTTTTTTTCTTTTTTTTCCTTTTTTTTTTTTTTTTTTTTATCTAGCTACTTGTTTATTAATTAATTAATTTTAAAATAATAATAATAATAAATTCAGTTAAAAGCATATATATATATATATATATATATATATATAAGGTGCTGTAATTATAAAGCAACAAAAAGCAAAGCGATACTAAAGCGATGCTATTTCCCGAGTACCGAGTACCGAGTACTAAAGAACAAAGCAGCTGTTTCCTTGGTTGAAAAGAAGAAGAAAAAAAAAAAAAACTGGAATTTTACTGAATTCGTATTTAAATTTGGAAATTTCGAAACCCCGAACGAATCGGGTCTGATAATTTACAGCAACTTATCTTATATTACATACTATTATTATTTGTGTCTTAAATATAAAAACTTGCACAAACAGAAACACTGACGCATTGCGATGCAAAAGTAAGGGAAAGAGGAGACGAGGATGCCCTCGGAAGGGGGACGAGGAGGGGGAGGGGGAAGGGGGATGGTGGCTACTCATCGGCTTCGTCGCCGCCGCCGAAGAGGGAGATGCGGTGGTAGAGGAGGAAGAGGATGAGGGCGAGGACGAGGGCGACGCCGAAAGGGGAGCCGCCGACGCGGGGGGCGGAGTCCGGGGGTCCAGATCCGGCGCCGGCGAAGGAGAGGAGGCCGGAGAGGGCGGCGGCGCGGTCGGAGGAGAGGAAGCGGATGAGGAGGATTAGGGTTACGGGGAGGAGGAGGAGCCCCGCGGGGCTCAGCAGCTCCGCGATCCATTCCGTGATCGCCTCCCAGTCCCCGAGGATGAACGGCCCCGCCGCCACCGCCACCACCACCGCCGCCAACAGCACCCCGTGCGGCGGCGGCGCCGCTCCCGGCCCCTCGTCCATGCCGCAGCTCTGCTCCGAGATCTCTTCCTAATCAGGTGATGATCCTCTCTCTCCTCCCTCCTCTTCTACTACTGCTTCTATAGATGAGATAAAAAGAGAGAGAGGAGTGAGAAATTTAGCTTTAGAGAGAGAGAGAGAGAGAGTGAATTGCGGGATGCTTATTTAGTGTTACATATTTATTGCTGAGAAAGAGCCTATTCTTACTTGAGTTAGGTGAAAATGTGCGAATGCCCCCTCTACTCCAGCTTATTTTAAATTAGAACCTTTCTTTCTTTCTTTCTTTCTTCTTTTTTCTTTCTTTTTTTTTTTTTTTTCCCTCCTTTCGAGAAAGTTATATATATATATAATAAGAATATATATATATAATAAGAATAAATATATGACTTGAATTATAAATTATTTTAAATTAACTATTTAATCTTTCTTTCAAAAAAATAATTTTTTTTTTAAGCAATGGTCTCTCGCGCAATAGATAAAATATTTGATATTGATATTTGAGATTTTAAATTCAAAGTCGAATTATTTCACATTTCCAGTTAAATATACTATCTTTCTCTAAAACAAAAAAAAATATTTAATTTTTATAATTTTTTATTTTACTATTTAATTTTTCAATTTATTTAATTTAAATCAATTAATAATTTCTTAACTTCAAAAATTAAGCTACATACTTACTTTAATAAATTAAATAGTTACTAGAGTAGTATAATATATATATATATATATATATATATATATATATATATATATATATATATATATACACGACGTATTTAAATTTTAAATTTAAAATATTATTCAAATCAAAAAAAATAAAATATTAAATAATTAATTTAAAATAATTAATAGGGCCAAATTTATTGTAGGTTGATGAAATTGGAGGAGGGTATATGTGGGTGAATACATTTGTTAGTATCAAAATCAGATATATTAATAGTGTCACTCATTTTTACTTTAGATTGTTATAACCTAAAACTTTTTTGTAAATTTTATTTTATTTTAACTTTTATGAATTAAATTAAAATTTTGTTTAACTTAATAGTGATTTGTTAACTCTAATTGTTTGAACACTTATTAAATCATCATCGACACTACTAAATCCGTTAATTTTTGAAAATGTATCAATTAGAAAAAAAAAAAAAAAAAAAAAAAAAAAATTAGTCAATGAGTTCGTTCCAGAATGACCTAAAGTTAAGGGGCCTACTAGTAACATTTGCTTTCCATCTAACAATTATTATATGGGGTTTAAATTTTAAGACTTTTTGCTTTTTAAGAATCCTATGATTATTTAAAGCAACAATGCTTATAATATAGTCCAAAAATATATATATATATTTTGAAAATTAATGTATAATTTAAAATAATCAATAAAATTTATTTTTTTTTTTAAAAAGATGAATATACATTGTACACTCCATATATTTTATATTTCATTATAATTTATTTAACCTATTATATTAATTTTTAAAAAAAAAATGCTAAAAAATATTTAGATTTTTTAAAACTCTATAATAACAAAAGTGGAAGGTTTTATATTTTTTTGAAATATATAAATAGTAGGAAAGGGGTTTGGTTTGAAAAGCGAGTGGGGAACTGGGGATTGAGGTTGAGATTTGAGTCCCACGTGGTGTGTGGTGGGGTAAAAAGCATGTGATGCGCTCTAACACATCACGTGAGAGAGAGAGAGAGAGAGAGATTTTAATTTTTTTAAAAAAATAAATTTTAATTAAAAACATAGAATAATATATTTAAAATTTAAAATTTAAAATATTAATCATCAAGATTTTTTAAAAAATTAGACGCACAAAATGAATGAATGCTCACTCGAATTAATACAGTGAGCACTAGTAGAAGCTTCGTGGAAGGTCACTAATGACAGAAAATAGTTGGTGATTAAGACGTGTCAACAAATGCCATGTACATCTAATTTTGAGCTTAACATGCTGATAATTACAATTAACGTAGTACAAATACAATGAAATTAAAGAGCTAATGAAATTGGCCACAATGAAAGATGGTGGGGGATGGGATTTTAGAAAAAAATGTTTTGGTGAGCTATATTATTATTATTATTATTATTATTATTATTATTATTATTATTATTGTTATTATTGTTGGAGAAACCATTTTGATTGGAAAACAAAGTTTCATCAACCATGGAAAATTGAAGTGATTTTTATTTTTTTTTGTTATCTAATTTATTTATTCCACAAATAAATTTAGTTACAACTTACAGAAGATGAAACATTAAGATCTCAAAAATAAATAAAAAATAAGTATAAGAAAAAAAAAAGAAAAGTGGATTAATACGACAAAGTTAGGTATCTTTGCCAAATCATCATAGATGATAATTTATTATACTACAAGTTACCTAATGTGTCAAATACAAAAGTACATTAAACGTACATAGATATTATTATATAAAGTGGATTATTAGAGACCCTGTATAACCTTTATGGAACTTATATCAACTTAATTAGTTAGTTGAAACTATAACATGGTTGAAATTTGCATGCGCACTATGCTAAAAAATTGTAAAATTTATTCATCTAGTAAAGACATGCATGTACACAAATAAATATGGTTTTTACTATCTCAAGTGTAAATACAAACTCTACAGTAGTATTATTTTGTTGAAAATTTGAATGTAACACAAGCTCAATTTTAATTGTTGACTTAATTTGTTATTTTTTTGGTTATTTAATGTAGTGGTTAATTCCTTATTATAAGTTGGTCATCAAGGGTGGTTAGAAAGGACTGGTTGGAAAAACAATACATCTACACCACAATGATAAAATTTGCATACAAATAATCCTCGAGTTGAGATCATTGAATCCACCGTTTATCGTTGTTTTGACATTCGAGCTGTGCATGTCCTAAACGGTGAATTTGATTATCTTGCAGTAAAAGTATAGTATAGATGATTAATAAGGACCGGACCGGACCAGCCTGAGCAGTCCGGTCCTGTTCATTAGATTGGACCGAATGTTAAAACGGGCTAGGTCTGAGCTTGGTTCACCGGCTTGGTCTGAGAAACTGCATTACTTGAAGCGGCCCACTCAATTTGGACCAAAATTGGGCTCTCCGGGGAGGAACGGATGGGAGGTGGCGGGCAATTTTTTCTATTTTGTTTTTCAATTATATTCATCCTGGATTAAATATATTTTTTTAAAAAAAAAAATAAAATAACTATTAAATCATCAACACTTTCTTCTATGAACATTCTCAAATCAAACAACCAAAGTGATGGCAATCTTTATTAGCTGGATCAGAAAAACAACCGAGTTGTTTTCAATAAGAGGCCATCCAAATCGACTATATGCACCGTTTGATATGATATAGGATATTTGAAGTTGCTAGAAATTAAATTTCAAACTTTTTTGGTATCATTTACCTAAGATGTGCATCCTTGATTTTAAAATGCAAGAATCATATCTTTATCTTTTTAAGCATATTCATTTTCCATCGTTGATTTTTGTGTTCAACTGGATGGGTAAGAGATTACTATCAGAAAAATATGAAATTCAATTTTCATATACCTCAAATGAAAAACCAAATCATGCAATCTTTATTAGCTGGATCAGATTACAACCGATTGTTTTCATAAGAGGCCATCAAATCGACTAATGCACCGTTTGATATGATATATGATATTTGAAGTTGCTAGAAATTAAATTTCAAACCAAAATATACTCTCTCTTTTTTCTCTGTTAAAGTAAATACACTTGCATGTATGCCCCTTCAAAATCTTATTTATCTTAATTTTAGGTGCGCTCGGAAATAAGTTCTTTGAGAGCTAGAATTAAAAAGTAATTTGCCATGGGTGCATACGCAGATATCAATGTGGAAGTGTTTTGTGCACGTTTTAGTATATTTATATGGGTAAATACACAAAAAAACACTTTCCTGCTAATACACAAACAGATGTTTAACAAACTGTATAATGAAGTGATTATAGTTGTCAGGAGTTTAAGATTGAAAGCTTGGAGCAATTCAAGAGGTTAGCCTGATGTATTCAAGTCATATTGATATTTTGTCTTTGTCTTACTGCTTGAGGCAAATTTTGTCAGATTATCTATTAGATATCATGTGAGACATTGACACTTGTAGAATAGTGAAGCACTGTTCTTCATATGTTAGTCATTTCTGTACATAGAAATATAGAATAGTTGGGCATATATTCTCTCATTTAGTCATCTGCTCATGCATTGTAACCTTTTTACGCTTGATGTGAAAACATGTAATTTTTTTACCTTTTCTTTTCGTGCGTAAACATTGGAAAAGTTGTGTATCTAATAGAATTTGCTAGTTTCTGACTTTTGAAGATCTGTGTCAGGAGACTTTTAAGATATTTAACTCATTCATTAAATGTTGTTTGATGTCTTTGAAGGTGCAGGATTAGATTAACTCTTTATAATATCTTTTAATGGCATTGTGGTTTTGTTACACATTAAGTCTGAAATTATTCACTATTTTGATATTAATTTGAGCCTTCATTTGTTTAAATACAGATCGGACGGAGTAAGATGCATGATTGGATATTAGGAGCTTCCTAGGGAAGAGATTTTAACAAGCTTTTTCAGTTTCTTCTAGGTAACTTGTGCAAATGGCAAAGAGCTTGGTGGTTGATACCCAAGGTCCCGAGCTCGAAGTCTAGCTGCTTCATATTTCTAGCTAAGTTTATTTCAAAATAAATAAAACGGGTAGCATGCTACCTTTCTCTCAAAAAAAAAAAAAAAACTTGTGCGAATTCTCTATTTTGAGGTAAAAATCATTAGGGCAGTTTAGTTAAATAGCCTATGATAAATGATAAAGACACTATTTCTTTTCTTGAACAATTGTAAATATGGGCTTCTTCTGCTAACCATGATAAGCAGTTTCTTTAATTAGGCTAATCTTATTGTATTGAATTCATTTCCTTGCTAATATTTTGCAATCATAAAATTTGCTATTTCTTGGATCGTGCTATCTCCGAATCCACACATTATTTGCTATGATAAGACATTATTTAGTAGTTAGCTATTATTTGTGGGTCTTATTGTCGCGCAATCTGAACACAAATTTGTAGAAACTGCGCGGAGATGGAGATGCTGAAACGGACTATTGAGTTACTATATCAACAACAAGTTAGGGGTAGCTTTTTATTGAGAACATAAGATGCAGAAATGAACTGTGAGTTATCATATCAATGACAAGTTAGGGGTAGCTTTTTATTGAGGACATAAGAAAGATGCAAGAAACTTGTCTAGAATTGTTTGAACATTCCATATGAATGCCATGTTTGTTGTTTAATATGTTTTAGTCATTCTCGATGAGTATCATATGGTACAAAAGGTTAGCCTGTAAATTTATGGAGTATCTTATGTTAAGCACACATGTATGGCCATTTTGTGAAAACAATCCACCTTTTTTTTTTTTTTTTTTTTGACTTTACGATCAGTCTCCTTAGATCATTATTTCCAACTTTGAGCAGTGTTATCTTTTTACTAGAAAATCTAGCTGTGATCTCGTCACAAGTTTATCAATTATCACTATGTTGTCTGGGGACAATTCCATGAAGGGCACATTTTTGGCCCAAAGTGGTAAAAACAAGAGTTTATTAAAATTGAAATGTACAGAGGAAGGCTTGTTTTAGCAAAATTCTCGAATATTTTAGAGGAAAAAAACTATGTAGATCATAGTTCTCCATAGTTAGTGGTGTTTTTCTTTTTCTTTTATCTGGAAAAGTTTGTGTAACTTTCATGTTAGGCAACAAGAAGTGGCCTGAACATTTTCGGAAGTTTACTGTTGTCTTTATTCCTTTTATGTGGCCCCAGCTCGAAAAGGTTCAAAAGGTGGCCATTTTTTTTGTGGAACTTGTTTTTGTCATACTGTCTCCTCAATATTCTTCTGAACTAATTTTAACTCAAGAACAATATATTATCACTTTTTCTATTCTTTGACTGTTTCCTCCCATTCCCTTCTACTCCCTCATTATCTTTGAGCAAGTTTTGATTTTTTTCCTTTTGCATTGCTTGTTTCAGAAAGATGAACAGTGTGCTTTATTTCCTTACATATGTTCTACTCATTTAGTATTTTTAAGTGTATCTATTTAGCTTGGCTTTTAGAACAGCTTTGTTGTTTCAAAAGTGAAAGCTTGTTGAATTTTGTTGTGGCGGGGTAGTTACCGAAGTTTGAGCCCAAAAATAGAAACTCCAATGCCAAACTTTTGCTTCTCTTGCATCTTCTCTTCATTTCTTGCTTAAGTAGCTTGGTGCACATTTCACTTAGATCAGCTAACTTCTAAATTTTGTGGCTTGACACAAAAAAATTATATTATTTTCATAATGCGAATATGATGTAGCAGCTAGTTCAATCATCATGTCATCTCTCTTTCGACTGATCTTACTTACACATCACGAATATGTATGCAATGTTCCAAAACATGTAATGTGCTTAGTTGGGTAGTTGGGATGTCTAATCAAATGCCCTATTTTGAAGAGATGGAGCCTAGCAGTTTCTGCTCTTAACTTTGGCCCTAACTTCTGGTGCTCATTGTCAAAAAGTGCTTTTGTACAAAGCGCTTTAATAATCAGAAAGCAAAATTAATTTTCTTTTGGCCTAAATGCATGATAGGATTCTTCATGTGTTGGAATGTTGTTGGTGTAGATTGTGGCTATGAGTTAGGACAGTAAGGATGGGCAGTGTCTCTTTCATTGCACTCCATGTCCAGGTTGGTGTCAGCAACTTTATTGTACAAGAGACACAAAACATTATTTTTGGGATTTTAACCTCATCTTTTTGAATAATTCCAAGGTGACAGGGTATGCATCACACCTTTACCCTTTTTTCTTTTTTCTTTTTGTTTCAGAGAATAGAAAGAAACATCCAGCAAAACATTCTGGGGTTATAAATTAATGGTGAAGGGACAATTATTGGAGGCTTAGATTAGATTATATGGGTTTAGTGATTCTTAATTGTGTATTAGGATTCTTGGTGATTAAAAAATAGTAATAATAAATAGTTGAGAGGACAATGTTGGATGGAGTTGTACGATGAAGCATAATAATTGAATATGTGACATTTGCTTTTTGAGAGGGGTAATATAATATTATATAAAGGTGTGAGGCTACAGTGGTTTATGTCCCAGATTTTGTTTTAGTGATACAAAATTCAAATTCAAGTTATTTGTAGTATTGAATAAAAATTTGATTATTCTTGAAAAATATAATAATAAAATTTATGTATTCAAGATTAAAGATGTTGATGTTGATTCAAATAGTTTAAATAATTTTTTAATCAAAATTATATTGATTTTGATTATTCTATCGAATTATTAATTTTGTAATTTTTTGGTAACTCAGTAAATTACGTCTCATCATAAAAAAAATAAAAAGGCATCTCTATTAGCACGTGACTAGTAACCAACGAAAGCAAATTGGCATATATCCAATTAATAAATATCATCATCATATTAAAATATTCTGATAATAATTTTATAAAATTAGTGTTACATTGTAACGACTTCAACTGCTGCTTTTTCAAAATAATAATAATAATAATAATAATAATAATAATAATAATAATTTAAAAATAGTGTGCCATAATGTGTGGTATAATAATTTCATTAGCTACAAAGGAAATTAAAAACAGATAAGTTAAAAAGTCAAAATTTTCAAAATTAATAAAAAAGATAGCTGACCGAGTCAATGTCTTTTCTTTATTATTATTTTTTATGAGTAATAATAGTTCTTGCTTGCAAATTAATGTTGAAATGAAAAAATGATCTACAGTTAAAGAAGCCCCTCTATAATTTTTTTCTTACACTCGTGCACCAAGAAATTTAACATTTTTAAATTTGAACGTAAAAAAATAAAATGGTAAAAGAGTGAATCAATCCCAGGTTGCATTTGCTCTTTTGAACTTTTCATCTGGACCTGGAAAGAGAAGAGAATATGGTCCTGATGTGGCGGGAAAGAGAGAGCGGGAGAGAGAGAGAGAGAGAGAGAGAGAGACACGAACACATGTCCTGTGGAGCGAGAAAAGTTCCTTCTCCCAACGGTCACAGAGCTTGTCGTCTTACCCGTAGCGCGGGGCTCACACTTTTTTGTATCTTCTCCATTCAACTCACGAGCGAACGTTCCATTCCATGCTCCCCTTCTATCGCTCTCTCTCTCTTATCTCCTCTCCCCATCCCCAATTCCCCACTCCCACCTCCACGTCCATGGCGCTCTCCACCTCAGCCTCCTCCTCCTCCCCAACCACCGCCCGGCTCCCCCAAAGACTCGACCTTTACTCCACCAACTCCCTCGTCTCCTTCGTCGACCGACACATCGGCCGCCTCCTCTCCGACGCCGCCGCACGGGCAGCACTCCACCTCGCCTGCCGCGCCAGCCTCTCCGCCCCCAGCCGTGGCTTCTTCGAGTTCTCCGACCAGTCCGTGCTCTCCAACCTCTACTGGGGCGTCGAATCCCTCGAGCTCGCCATCACCTCCAATTCGCCCGAGGAAAGGGCCTCTCGGCTCGTCAGCTCCGAGAAGATGCTGCAAGTTCCCGCCTTGTTGGATGAGGAGGGGAGAATCGGGGGAATTGAGAACAGATACATTGTTTGCTGCTCCTATTTCTACCTCGCGCTGGTCCGGAAGCTTCGGGGGGATCAGTGGCAGATGACCATGCATTTCTTGCAGTCAGTGATAGTGTTCCCCAAGTTGGTTAGAACGGTGCTCGCGACGTGCTTGTGGAAAATCCTCTTTGAGGATAAAACTATGAGTGCGGGGGGGACTGAGGAGGAAGCGGATGAGGCGGCGAAGAAGCAGGGGAGGAGGTACAAGCACTGGTTGATGTACTTCCAGGTGGTTTCCTACGGCGAGATTCCGCCGTGGAATAAGAAATTCTCGGCTTGCGAGGATTGTGAGATCGAGCCGTGCGCTCATCGGTGAGTAATCGGCTCATTTTCTTGATATGCATGCATAATTTGCAACGAAAAGCTTCAGAAGCCGCTGCCTATTGTGGTATAGCTCATTTGCATGCATTAGTGGCAGCCGTAAAACTAAGTAATGACACTCTACTTCAACTCACGGATAGACAAGAATGAATATATGAGGCTGATTTGTAGGGCAAACGATAGAATTAGAACGTGAGAACGTTTGAATTGATGTGAAAATTGAGTTTTTGAAACCTAGAGCTAATTATTATGTTTTATTCCAGTGCTCAGCTGTTTAAACTTCGCCTTTTTAATGCAGCAATTTTCAAGTCTAATACTATTCCAGTACTCTGCATCTCATCTTCGATCATTGTCCATGAACAGGTATAGACATATTCCTGAAACAAGATTTGAGAGCTCTCTCATACTTAGCAGGCCGAATCTTCGGGATGTAAGTGATGGACCCTTCACGGTAATGATTTTCTTGAATGTAACTAATATTGAACTGTGACCCCTGCAAGAGACTCGAGCAAAAGCTCTAGTAGGAGTTTTCTTTACGAACCTGGCCCGTACAGGGGCAAAGTTCCATGTTTGTACTCCCATGGAGAAGCAGTTCTAGAAGCCGAGTCAAACTTGTTTTTGAATTGTCGCTGACATGTTCAAATTGCACTATGATAACAAATCCTAAACCGTGCATAATTACTTACTATAACAAGAAGATATAAATGGCTAATAAATTTATTTAGCATTCTGCTATAATTACTATCGCAAAATATTCTCATAAAAAACCAATATATCTTGTGAATTTTACTGTATATTTCTTATTTTTGCAGGGTACACAAGCCTGTTTAGCGGGTAATGGAATTACAGTAGATAACGATAAGGCCTCCACATCCAATTTCAAGAGATGTGGTGGTTTTGCTGAACTAAATGATGGTCATTCTCTTCTTAAGAATTTGGACAAAGTTTTTCAAGAAGAAATGAAGGAAAACTTCGAAATCAGGTGTCTCCAAGATATGCTTGAAGAATCCCAATCAGATTCACCAATTTCCTTCTACTCAAATGTTGATTCAACAGAGGCAAGTGAATCAGAGGTAACATTGTTACTTCATATATTCTTTGTGGGGATTTTCAATATATATATCCCTGCAAAATCATCTATTTACATATACCCCTCCAAAATCTAAATTTATGTGACATCCCAATAGTCCCACATCGGATGAGAATGGGGTTGTGATTGGGTTTATAAAAGACATGGACACTAGTAATAATAACTAGGCTTAATTATTTTGGGTTGTGGTTTGGACCCAACGAGTTATTATTGCTAGTGGGTCAGGTCGTTACAATTTATATGTAGAAATATACCTTGAAAGCGTATAAAACAACCCTTATCTTTAAGTTGGGAAGGCATCTAATTCATGGGAAGAAGTCAGTTTTGTAATAAAAAAAGTTAAATGTCGCATTATGCATTTAAATACTTAAAAGAAATCTAAGTTTTCTAACTAATGAGGGTAATAATATGTTCACAACTAGATCATCATGAGAAAAGACTATTTGCTAGATTTATTCTACCTGAATCTATTTCCTTTGGACAGGTACATTTGAGTCATAAAGGAAGTTCAGCAAAGGTTATGCCAATAGATGCAGATCTTTTAGCAGCGAAGCTTGGTGAAAGGTACTTTATTGGCTTCTACTGAAATAATTTATGCTTTATTACTTTAACCAACTTTATAACTGTGCAAATATTAACAGAATCCGTGTATCCTGGTGCAATACAAAATTCTACAATGAATCTCCAAAATACCCAGTTCATGAGGAATCTTTTGAAGCAAATACAAGCTACCTACTGTCTAGTAGATCATATGGTTCACTCAGCCATTTACAAAATTCAATCTTAGATTTTAGAGAGGTAGAGCCGTATTCCTTCAAATATTGTGTGAAAGAAGAGACTAATCGAGAAAGTCCACCAAGGCATAATCTCAGATGCTTTAGCAAAATGTTTCTGAAGAAGTATAGTTTATCTGAATTAGTTTCTCGTGGAAGCTTCGTAAGAAAAATTATAAGCTTTTCAAGCAGTGAGAAGGATTGGAGTGACGGAAGTTCAACTTGTGGGAAAGATACTCAAATAGAAATTTTGGAAAGGTTTGAAAAAGCAGTAAAATTTGCAGATTCTGAATTTGAATTTACAAATATATTGGATTTGCTAGAAGGTAAATCGGAGTTTCAGTACAGTACAATAAAACGAGATATCCTCGAGCAGTTAATGGATAGCATTTCAACCTCCAAGAAGGAGAAGGTGATCAGGGCATCAGCGTACATACTTCTTCTACTAATATCAGAAGATAGAAGTATTTTAGAAGACATTAAGAGAAAGGATTCATTTCTCTATGATTTGGGAAATGCATTAAAGAGAAATGTTCATGAAGTTGCTCTTCTTATTTATTTGTTAAACCCTTCACCTCTGGAGATGAAAACCTTAGAAATCTTACCAGCTCTCGTGGAGGTTGCTTGCAATTCTAAAGGCCTAAAGGGGCTCTCATCATTACCAATAACACCGATGGCGGCTTCAATCTCCATGATCGAAGTTTTAGTTACTTCGTTTGATTATGTAACGAACAATATTCACTTGGCAGCAATTAGTTCTCCGCAAACCCTCTCTAAGCTAGTAAATGTGGCAATGAATAACAACTTGGAAGAAGGTGTGACCTTGGCGGCTATTCTTGTTAGGTGTATGCGATTAAATGGAAACTGCAAAAAATTTTTATCACAAGTCACTCCTGTGGACCCATTCCTTCATCTCCTCAAAAGAAAGGAGAGGCGCGCAAAATTCATAGCACTCGAATATTTCTATGAGATTCTTCAAATGCCTCGGTATATTTTATACTCAATCTATTTCTAATTTATGAATTAGCTTGTCGCAATTTTCGTATCCAGTATGCTAGTCTCTTTGCAACATTTTTAGTCTTGTTTGGCCTGGCTTCTGCAATGACTTCTCAAGCATAAGATTCTGGAAACTCGGCATTTGACTAAAAATTGTCTAGAGCTTCCCTCCTCTAGGAGTTTTTATTTCTGTTGTGCAGAAAAGATACTGGTAAGGATGTTACTAAATATGTATTGCTGCTTCTCATAACACCGCTCAAAATGTCAAACTGCCTTTATTACCTGTTTGTTACGCTTCCAGAACTGCTTTCATCATTCAGAAAGCAAAAGCTTCCAGGATTGAGGTATTTGACTTATCAGCAGTTTGGAGTTTTGCTGTGACAGAAAGCTAAAATGAACTTTTGGGTCCTAGAAGTAAAATTTCTTTTTTTTTGGAGAAAGAGGTAGCATCCTACCGCTTCATTCATTTTGAGAACGAAGTAGAATTTCCAATTTGAGGCTTCTGCTTCTATTGCAATGAGAAGCTGTAAAGGATAATTTACACACACAAAAAAAAAAGTTAGTACTTCCTTGAACAGCTCTACAAACTGCACTTTTTATGTAAGCTTCAGCCAGGCTAAACATGCACTTGATGTGAAAAACTGAGAACTTGTTGCATGTATTTATATTAGGTGATATACTGATCCAATAAACTAACCTTTCTGAGTTCTAGCACTAATATTCTTCAGGTCCTCAGCTATTAATCTTCTTCAACAGATACGACAACAAGGAGGTATTAGCATTATGCATACATTAATGACCTGTATTCGTCAATCTGATCTCGAGCATCGACTTTTGGCAGCAAATCTTTTGATCCAATTAGATACACTGGTATAATTTCCTAAAGTACAGTGCATTTATTTTCCTTGTTTGGGGCAATGGATTGCCTTTTGGAGTAATAAGGGATAAGAAAATTATATACTATAAAAGAGGAATGTAAGAGAAATAATCAGGATGATCATCGATTTTCCTCTTTGGTTTAGAAATGTGAAATTACACTGCCCTTGTCAAAATAAGTTTTATATCACACTCAGAGGAATTAATCACAAATTTAGGCACCTGAAGTTTGATCAAGATTTCCATTGCAACCTCAGAGTTTCAATTGACAGTCTAGTCCTGGAAGTGTTCTGCAGAACAATTCCTTTAGTTAGTCAATCACCTAAAGAAAAGCCTTGTCCGCATCATCATTACAAACGAAACATTAAAAAACTACCATTTCTGCAACTCTACCATACTGGAACTATGAGTTCATTGTTAGTGTTCTCATCTTAGAAAGGAATTTATGCTTGTCTAAATTTATTTTAAATAGAAAATATAGCTACAAACAGGATGAAAAATTATTCGTATTTCAACATGTAACAGGGGAAATCAACTGGCAAGAGTGTATTTAAAGAGGAGGCAGTGGAAGCCCTATTAGAATCATTAGCATCTGGTGAGAATAGCAGTACGCGGGCACTAGCTGCATTTATTCTTTCAAATCTTGGAGGAACTTATTCTTGGACAGGAGAAGCATATACAGCTGCTTGGTTAGTAAGAAAAGCCGGCTTAACATCAATTTGTCATCGGAATATGATCAGAAACATTGACTGGCTTGACCCTTGCCTGCAGGTAGGTATTTCAAGCGAAATTCCTATTCACATTATTCACACTGAATATATTTATATGTATTCCCCTGCAAAATTACTTGTGTTACATAACTGCATATGCCCTTTAAAAATGTCCCTTCTCACTACACGGTAACTTAAGATAAGGAAATTTTTTTTAATAAGCTGCACTTTTCGCCGTGTATATGTTTGAATAAATGATTTTGCATGGTTATTCATATGAAAGCCCAACGCACCAAAAGAAGTCAAACCAAACTAAATTAGATATCTGTATTTGCTTACCAAATTGAAACTTCTCGGACTCAAAATTCTATAATTATGCAAAAAATAAAATCCACAAATCATGCAGGATTCTGAAATAAGTACATGGAGTGCGAGAGCTGCTCGGGGTATTATCAGAATGGGGACTTCTGTCTTTACTGCTTTAGCTAAAGGAATGCAAAGCAAAATAAAGAATGTTTCCCATGACTGTCTTGTATGTGCCTCATGGCTAGGAAATGAAATGGCTATTGCGGGTCCCAATGACCTTAGATATTCTGCTTGTGAGATCTTGCTAAGTGATGTATCCCACTTTCTCCATCCTGGTTCAGATCTCGATGAAAGGATTCTGGCTTGCCTCTCTGTGTATAATTACACTTCTGGTAAAGGTAATTCATAGATTAGTAAGTATGGTTGAAGGAAATTATATAGGGCAAACTGCACCGACCTTTTCAGGAGGTTTCAATTCGGTTTTCATGCCGCCATTCAAGGATCTCCTTTTTTTTTCCTTTTTTTTCCCCTTTCTTTTTGAATGCAGGGAAGCAGAAATTGATGAATTTTTCAGAGGGTTTACGAGAATCTCTTAGGCGCCTTTCTCCTGTTACATGGATGGCTGAAGAGTTACTAAAAGTAACGGATTACTTCATTCCAACCAAGCCGGTTAGTTCAGCTAGAGAGTTCTCAATTTCAAGAGTACCCAATTTTTTTACAATGAAAATTATACGTTATGCAAAATAAGATACTTGTGCTTTTGTCCTTATTCTCCCGGATTAAGAATAAAGTTTTTCTGACAGAACTTGACAGACTTTTCTGAAATGAAAATTAATGATAGTTATTAAAATCTGAATTTCAAATTTTGGTAGCCATTTTGAAATTCCCTAGAGCTGTCGTAAGGTCCGTACATTTTTACGTACTCGGCGCAAATATATTATTGTTTGGGACCTGTAAATGCATGAGATCTAATTGAACCTAATGGCAATATGCAGCGCGTCTCCTGTGTACATACACAAATTCTAGAAGTAGGCCAAGCTGGTAATGGGGCTGCAACTGCTATTACCTTTTTCAAAGGGCAACTCTACGCCGGTTATTCTGATGGTACCATTAAGGTGAGCAGTTGTCTGAGATAAGATTTTTTTTTTTAAGTGGGTGCCTTCTTTACAACTATAAGTAAATTCCAGTTTTTGAAGGAAATTAACAAAACTTAGATTATGCAGGGATATGTATGTAAATTGATAATTACAGGAGAATATATGTAAATATCTGCAAGTCTCACAGCAGTAGCATATTCAGAGTACCAGCACGAGATTGATGATACATGCCACACAACATAACTTCTTTCTCTGAGCATAAAATAAAAATAATGTAGCAAATCAACTAGCAAATGCACTTTCTTCTTTTTTTTTGGGTGGAAAATTCAAGGTCTAATAAATAGATGTTGAAATTTAGGCCTGGGACATCAAACAACAAAGAGCGGTGCTCGCAACAGAGGTTAAAGAACACAAGAAAGCTGTGACTTGCTTTGCTCTTTTTGAACCCGGGGACAATCTCTTAAGTGGATCTTGCGATAAATCAATTCGGGTAAATACTATTATTCTATCTTTTAGCCTTAAAAATTGGAAAAGTGCATGAAAAGAAAAACTCATACAATATTTTTTCTATAGGTTTGGAAAACTGTACAAGGTAAGCTTGAGTGCGTTGACGTGATACAGATGGAAGAACCAGTTCAAAAGTTGGACAGTCATGGTGACAAAATTATTGTAATAATGCAGAACCGCAGTTTCAAAGTAAGAAATTATTACTTTATTTTTTTAATGCAATTTAAAGTATGAAGTTCAAATTATTCAATTTGAAATACTTAAATTATGGAAGCATATTATCTCGTCTTCATGTTTGTGCGAAAATTCCTCAGGTTTCCCATGCATCAAGAAGCGTGCAAACTATTTGCAAGAAGAAACATGTTAAATGCCTAGCTATAGCCCAGGGGAGAGCTTACCTTGGTTGCACTGACTCCAGCATACAGGTTTTCTCAATATATTTCCAGTAACATTCAACAATCTTAAGCTTGCATTTACGGTTACTAGTGCTTATTCGACATGACTTCTTGAACAACTTGTCTACTCCACAAAGTAGAAGCTTACATAAATCAGGCATATGACTAACAAATATATGAATTTTTAGCAGTGAGAGAAGCTAAAATTAGCTTTTGGGTTAGTGGAAGCTCCTATTGATTACTAGCTGCAGCAAGAAGCAACTGAGGAGATTTTAATGACAAACCTGTTATACTTCTTCGAACACCTTTACTCAAATAGTATTTCTGCAGAAGCTACCGGCGGAAAGGCGTCTGACTGTAATCATTCTGGAATTAGTTTTCTTCAATCCAGAAATCTGGTTTTTCAGGAGGTAGATATAATGGAGGACACCAAGATCGAGATAAGGGCGCCAACAAAAAGCTGGAGGATTAGAAAACAGTTCATAAATTCAATCCAAATTTATAAAGACTGGATGTACTTGGCTGGTGCTACTGTTGAAGGATCTAGCATAAAGGTATCTGTTCTGCGTATCATAAATTCCAACCAAAAGGTTTTGTTTTCGCCATTTTTATTTATTTTGACATGGAATAAAAAACCAGGATTGGAGAAGGCGCCGCCAACCTCAAGTCTCGATCTCAATGTCAAGGGGAGTGGATGTGCAGTCAATGGCAATCGTGGAGGACTTCATTTACTTGAACTCTAGTAGAACTCCAATGACACTTCAGGTAAAAGGTGGATTTAACTGATTGAGAAATAAACTAAAGTCCAATTTAATTGGCTATTCTTTTCTTCTTTTTTTTTTATCTTTCGATTATTTTGATCGTGAAACGAAGTACTTTTCTGTAGATTTGGTTGAGAGAGAAGCAGCAGAAGGTAGGCAGATTATCAGCAGGGAGCAAGATTACATGCCTTCTTGCAGCAAATGACACTATTTTCTGCGGTACTGAAACTGGGTCAATTAAGGTGCATAAACTTATCCTGTGTAGCATTAACATAACTCAGAATGAACAGGTAGTCACTGAACTTTCGACGAATTATAAAAGGCAAAAGATTAGATTAAATCCAAGGAATTTGTTGAAAGTTCGGAGATTGTCGTAACATTCTATTCGACTCAGTTTAATTTTCCTCATTGTTTGATAATTGCAGGCATGGATTCCGCTGTAAGCCAATTATCATCGAGAAACAACACGAAGCTTAATTTTTGTAAATCCTTCCGAACTACAGGGCGAAGTAACATAGAATAAAGGATAAATATTTAATATACAGCATTAATTTTATCTCCTATATCAGAACTATATATATATATATATATATATATATGCTAGCTTGTGTAATTCCTGAACCACCAAAGAGATTGTGTAAAAAGAACTTGCAGTGTTTGTATTATGTAGTGGAACTGTTCTTTTCCTACTGGTTTGTAAAGGTGGATCAAAGTCGAAATTTGATAAATTTGGTTGATATAATCATATTTGTTGATCAGCAGAAAGGTATGATAAATTTACATTATTGTTTATTATAACTTTCATAAAAAATATATGATGATCACTATTATTAACTTTTTGATCAATTTGGCATTTAAGTAACTCCAATTTAAGAGAAGTGATATTAAATGAAGCTAAAAGATTGGTTGAAATTTAAATTTGGAACCACCTCATATTCTTTTTAAACTTAAATTTGGAGAAATTTATGTTTTTAATATTTTATTCAACTAAATCCAAAACCCACTGCAACGTACGTGAACATACGTCGTACACTTGTAGTACTATTTGAAATGAAAAACGGCATTCCTAACCACTAATATCAATAGACGTGTCCATCTCATTTCACGTTGATTTTGGACACGTGGCGCTATCTGACCACTAAATAACATCTATATATACGCCGCTGTTTTATTTACCATTTGTTGTTAACCCAAAAATAAATAAATAAATAAATAAATAAATAAATGGTCTCTGCTTCAAAAGAAGAGGAGGAACGTGGAAAGGAGAAGGAGACGTAGGAGGAGGAAACCCTAAAAATGGCGGATGAGAGCTCGAACGCGATCGCGTCGGCAAGGAAGTGGATCGTGGAGCACAAGCTCCGAGCCGTTGGTAATAGTTGCCCTAATTTGGATTTGGGTTTCGTAAAATTTGGGATTGCTTTTCTTTTTGGTTTTTTGATTCGAATGGTGTTTTTTTGGGGGGTGGTGGTGGTGAAGGGACTCTTTGGCTCACGGGAATCGCGAGCTCGATCGCGTACAACTGGTCTCGGCCCGAGATGAAGCCTAGTGTGAAGATCATCCACGCGAGGTTCGGATTTTTGACCTAAAATTTCATCATTCTGTTGCGTAATTCCTATTTTTTAAAAAAAAATCGAGAATTTATGTGGAAGAGGGTGGTTAATAGTAGTAGAAATGTTGGTGAAAATTTATTTTTTTTGTTGTGATAGATTGTGAAAAAGAAAGTAAATTTAGCAGCTCAGTAGATCCTTGGTGTTTGTAGAAGTAAGATGTAATGAACTGAACAGGCCCAAGTGGTTTCATTCATCGTCTTCGCCCACAATTTACGTGAATGAGCAGTTTGGTATATTAAGTATGGCATGGAAATATTGTAATTTATCACAGCATGAATTTCTGGCTTTGAAAAAGGGGAAAAACGAACTATTTGTGGATCTGTTAGTTCCTTTATAGTAAACAATGGGGAATACTAACTATTTATTGATCTGTTGGTTGCTTTATAGTAGGATAAGTTTGGAAGAATCCATGTAAAATACTCTGGCTGACTTGAGTCCTTGTGGAGAACTTTGATGTTTTGGACTGGCTGACATGCCATTATCGATCTGTTTATTTTGGGATCTTCGTCATCCATTTTGACATTCGAATGCAAAAAGTTACCGTTACCTCAGGGCCCGACTTAAAATTTACTCCAAGATGAGGAAATTTCAAAACCATCATCAACAGTTTGGACTGCATAGAAACATCCAGCTGATGTGGATACTCTATGTGATCCTCAGTAATCTATTTGAACAGTAAAATATGGATGGAAAAGGGATTTTTGGCTAATCAACTAACTGTTATCTTGTACTCACCTTGCAGCATCTACTTGCTGATAATAAGTTTATGCATATTGTCTTGTAATCCTTAGCCTTTAATTCTCTGCGCAAGGAGTAGCCGTCACAAAAGAGAAGGGGGAGGGGGGGGGAAATTGCAGTTATGACTTGTCTTGCATTCCTTACCTATTAATACTCTATTCTAGGAGCACTCCCAAAGGAAAAGAAAGAGAAAAGTTGTAGTTTATGACTTGGTTAATTCTTTTAATCCATCTAGTGATCCACCCACTGTTTAATCGACCGCCTGTAATTTCTGCCGAGTCTAACTCATGCCCTGATTTGTCCTTCTGTAGAGTGTATTGCTGTTGATTTAGTGGTCCACCTACTACGGTGATTTATTTATTTCTGTGTACTAATCTCTTTTGGCTGCAACAATTCTTCTAGCTGTTGAGTAGTTGAACTAGCTTTCCATTTATACTCGAACTAAAAAATATGAAGTAACAAAGTTGGTCTCTTCAAAAAAAATGGTTACATGTTAAATAGGAAAAGTACCTTGTAATTCTGCAATTGAATTCTTAATATAAACTATTCTAGATCTTCACACTCCATGTCTCGCTCACAGGTTACATGCGCAAGCTCTCACTCTTGCTGCCTTAGCCGGTGCTGCTTTAGTCGAGTACTACGATCACCAGACTGGGTCAGGCTCGAAGGTGAACCAATATGCCAAACAGTTCTTTGCAAGGGATGCGAACCAGCAAAAAGACTAAGTACTAGGAAAACACTTGCACAGTGCTAGGTGGGAAGTTGGTTTGAATCAACATGAATAAATGGCCTCCATAGGGGTAGTTCTTCCATCTATGACCTTTTTTTGATTACCATGAGAATATAGTTCTTCTCTGCAAGCTGTTGTTTGCATGCTTCTTTGTTGTCTAATATTTTTTCTTGTGTAGTGATATCTTCTTTGTAATGGTCCTATAGTTTTAAGCAATATTAAACAGAGATGTAAATGCACAATTACCATATAGAGAACATTGTGTGTTCATATTACGATGGAGGAGTATCTTGGTATTGCTTTTCTGCATGAATTGTGAAATCATGTTTTGTGTTGTTCAATGTGAGACTTGTCTGGGTGAGAGATGATCATCACTATTGACATGGAGTGTTTTAGGGCTTGTTTGGACTGGCTTATGCGGAACGCTCAGAATCTGGAGCTTTCTTGGGTCATAGAAATTAGCATTACGGGCCCTAAGGCCCGTGCCAAACAGGCCAGCTGCAGCTGCGGGTCGATGTGTGCCAAATACAAGCAGGCCAAATGGCTAGAATAGTGCAGTTGATAATGCCCACAACAATTTTGCAGGGTTGATGTTCTTGTTAGTGGTTATGTCTTAAATTTGGAATTTAAATCACTGGCTAGTTTTCATGTGTACAGATAGCATCTGGGCATGTAGCATCATTCTTTTGCACTGTGACACAAAGTTGACAAGTTTCCTTTTTACAGAATATTCAGTGCCTTGTGTCCTTTGTTGTGGTAATTATATAGCAAGAGAAAAGCTTAGAAACAATGCAAAGAGTACAAAATTCAATTTTCTTTTTTGTTTTAATACATGACATTTAGAGTTTTTCTACACTTTGTTTGGTGTGGCTCTAGTCTCATTATTTGGCTTGATTTAGATGGGAGAGAGAGAGAGAGAGAGAGAGACTTCCAGGACATACATATTCTTATTGTTTATAGGATAGCATGGCAAGTATTTGGAAATAAACATTTGTGCTACTTGATGATATACCACAGATTGTTTCCCAGCATTTATGTGCATAAAAAAAAAAAAAAAAAAAAAAAAAAAAAAAAAAAAAAAAAAAAATTGTTTGGTTAATACTAGTCATTAATAATAAACCACCTCTCTATATAAATATATATTCTCTAACCCACTCAATTGCTGGGTAAAGTCCACCCTACACAACACTTGTATTTTAATCCCCACTTTCTCCCCACATCATTTCTTTTTTAGGAAGGGAACAAACTGTGCATGTAAGGGATTCTAGTTTCAATATAGCAATTTGTTATGTTGTTGAAATTAACAAAGAGAGATGGTATAACATCAATGTTGCTTCAATGTTAGAAATTGGTCTAATTAGTGAGGTTCAAATTAAGATAATTGATAGGAATGAACAAACCAGATACAATATAAATTGATTAAATAAATGAGCATGATCCACATATTTACTGGTCAAAGAAAAGGACTCAAGGCCAAACCTCATTGAAAGAGTAAGGAAAAAAAAGAAGAAAATATTATTTCCTTTTTCCTTTTGGTACCAACCTTGCATATTATAATCAACTAGAGCTCCATAGTTTTTCCTTTCCTTTTTTGCTAAAACTCACCTCCCTACCTATTTGACATTTTTGACAATTTTTTAGGTCCTAATAATTTTGATGTACTATTCTGCATAGACTTTTAATGTGTTTACAAACTATAATGTGCCACTAATAAATTGGTTTTTTGCTGTAGGGATTTGCACTTCAATTAATTCATTGATAATAAAAGATATATATCCTTAATTGAAAATGATCAAAAGAGTTTTCGCTAAGCCCAATCTTAATTTGGGTATCTTTTGTGCTTCTATTATCAATCATTGTCACTTTATGTGCCATTTATTAATTAGTAGAACATTACATTATTATTCTATCTGCATGATGATGCCATACTTATTTAAATATTATTTATACATCAAAATATGTGGTTAGGTGCAATTCAAATCTCCACTAATCATCATGTTAATTAACCATCATTGCTATCAAATAATCAATGCCTCTTATCCTAAGTAGAAACTTTCAAAACCTAACACTTTTCTCTCTCTTTCGCGTGAACGCGCAATAAACTCTATTTCTTTACAATGAAGTAAAAATAATCAATATATATTTATACAAATTAACCCAGACATTATTTTTGCTGAGAACACTTCTCTACAATAAAAAGTAGATAGGAGAGAGGTGGACAACTTGGTAGATTAATTGTATTAATCTACCACACATTAATATATATATATATATACTACAAATTTTTTTTAATATAAGTACACTTTTTAGGTGACGCTGGAGAAAGTGTCCTTAAGTGTTTATTCAGTATAATAAATACAGACTCTTTAAAAAAAGTGATTATATGAATTATTTATTATATTAAACTAACTTAATAAATAATAAATTTTATTATTATTTTAAATTTTCGAACGCTTTAAAGCGTAGATTTTTAAATCTTAATGCTTTAAAGTATTAAAATATATTTTACCAATGCTTGATATAAGTGTCATTATATATATGGTAACTCTTTATTTACCACGCTTTCAAATGCGACGCTAAATTATATTGAGACGTTTTTTAACTTCATTAAATATAAAAAAAAAAAATCCTCAAATATTAAATTTTTTATTGTGATATATATATATATAGATATATAAATATAGCATGTTTTCCAACTTATCTTTTTTATTGTTTGTATATATATAATTGTTTAAACAAATGGTTATGAATTAAATAATAAGTTTGGCGAAAAATGAAAAGAATTAAAATTAGTTAGTGGATAGCAACTTTGTAGCCATTAGAATAAGTGCACTACGTTACCTCAAACCAAGTTTCAGTAATAATAATAATAATTTTTTCTTCAGTAACGCATAAGTGCACTACGTTAGAGTACAATACATAACAGTAAATTTAAGACTTTTATATTTTAATATATATTTTTCTCAGCCACCACCAAACTGTATAGTATAGACCAAGCGACGAGGGTTTAGTTTATTAATTTTTGTATAATTTTCATAATTAATGCAAATGTTTTTAATTAGGTGGTCCGAATTTCAAATTAAGCTCGCATTTATTTACCCAATATTGAACAAATCTTTTGAACTTTGCTTTACCCAACATGTCGTACGAACGGACTATAAAAGTCTTTTGTTTGATTCCAACAACCAAAATTAATTGTATCAATGGTGGTTAATTTTTTGCCCGAATTTAGATGGAAAAATTACCTCACATTTTTTGGCTTATTTGATTTTGAGTAATCTACGGGGGCAAAAAAATTTTAGGACTAGTGTCCTATGACTAATAAGTTTGGAGAGAATGTGGATGGGGTCGCTTGGCGAATGCAGCGTCCATCCATCAGCCCGCTTCGTCACCCAGCATTTAGTTTGATAACGATGCCTGTAAAATTTTAATCCAAGTTATTATATCTCTTCTGTATATCAGAATATTTATATTTTATATATCATATATACGATAAAATAAGTATAACATATAAACATACGATACTAAAAGTGCAAATTCTTAATTTTGCTATGCACTTTAATTTCTAAACCCGAAAGGTTGAACTAACTAGTTTGATATACTAATGCCAACACTAATTATTTCAAAAAAAAAAAAAACACATTTTGAGTATTATTTTTTGTTAATTACCATTTTAGGCATGTTTTTATGTACCTATAAATTTTACAAGTGTATGTCATCTAATTTGTATATATATATATATATATATATTTGAATACAAAATTAGGTTTAAATCCTCCAAAGTCCAAATCAAAGCTGGCCTAATTATATGTGTGGAAGATATTTTTAGTTTTCCATCAGATCTGGAAAGAGTCAAATGTTAATTGCACATGAAAAAGACTGATAAATAAAAAAAAAAAAAAAATAGTAGCAAGTGGGGTGATGAACCACCAGAGTCGTATCAATTGCTCTCACATAAATTAAGCTGTCTCATTCTTTTCTTTTAATTAAAAGAAAAAAGAAAGAAAAAGAAAAAAAAGTCTCATTTGAGGTATATATATAAATTCAATGCCTAACTTTTCGTTTTCTTGTTAATCTTTTCACACTAAACTCACTTTCAGATTCCGTCGTCCGACAACGACTCTAATAAGGACTTGTGTTTGGTTCAGATGCAACGACTCAGTGCAAAACTGCAGTTAAGATACATATATAACTAAATAATTTTGCATTAATATAAACCTCTTCAAAAGTTACAATAATTGATGTATTAATTGTCAATCTTTATGTGAGTTTCGAGCTGAAATTTCAGCCAGAAAAGTTCTCAAAGAAAAAACTGCCCACACATCAAGAATTATTAAAGTTTTTTTTATTTACGTTTATTTTTAAAATAAATTTAGCTAAAAATATGAAGTAACTAAAATTTTGAACTCAAATCTAAAATATTAATCATCAAATTTTTTATCACTTACATTAGAAACGATTGGCATATGTATGTAAGTTATTTCTGCCACTAGAGCTTCAATTAATTTGATGATCCATATACTGATGTACATCACAAGTACACAACGCTTTCTACATTTTCGGTATTAAAAAAAATAATAAAACAAGAAGAAAAATAATCTATTAGATAAATAAAATATAAATTTAATGACTACTCTAGATCCCGTTTGGTAACAAAATAAAGTAAACTAATTATTTCAGAAATAAGTATAAAGTAGGAAACTAGTGTAAAAAAGTGTTTGTGATGATTTCAGGAATAAGAAATTTTGTGTTTGGTATAATAATAAAGAATAAGAGGAATAAAGAATTTTAGTTGAGTTAAATGATTTTTTTACCCTCAAACTTTATTATGTAATAAAATTTGTTAAATTTTAATTTCTTCCTTTTAATTAATGGATTAAAACTTTACAAAAAATAAGATAAAATTCAAATCGAAATCAAAATCAAATTATATTTTTTAAAAATAATATTTAATTTAACATTTCATTTGATCTATTTTGCAAAAAAAAAAAAAATTATTCATCATATTTTTTGAAATTATTTTTATTATGAAAAAAATTATATACTATTTGTTTGTTATAAATTTCATATTACTTCCTTATTAATATATACAATTTAAATTTAACATCCGGAATGTAACTGACTCACATGTTACATTCGATACTAGAGATAATTTTGAAAAGAAAAATATAGCAAAATTTTAATATAGGAACAGTAATTTTTATTTATATCAGAAATATTAAAATAAATTATTTTTCTAATTTTTAATATATTTGGAAGGATAAGAAAATATCCTTCTTATTTTCAAATAATTCCATTTCCAAACATGACCAAGAAGTATACAAATAGTTTTATTCTTCTAATTTTAAAAGTTCAAAGTGATGAGTGGCGAATTGATGCTTTGTGTGTGCGTTGAATGTGTCCGTAGGCGGAGGATCCGCCACTGATTGCTGTAGAAATTCCTGGAATCTTTTGGATTAGTCCACATCCACTCCATATATAGCTGATGTTACTGTCCCAGGAACTAGAAATGAGATTAATTCTAAAGTTCAAAATAAAAACACTAATTTATTGCTTCTACTTTTCTTTTTGCTAGCCGACCAGGTTTTTTTTTTTTTTTTTTTTTTTTTTTTTTTCCACAAGTCTAATCTCACTATTTTTATTAATATCATCCCATGTGCAACCAACTCAACCTCGCATATAATATCTGTTATTTTTTTAAAAAAAAAATATATATCATATATTTTATTTCATCTAAAAATAAAAATTTATTTATCGATCGTTTTGAAATGATCAATAAAATTTATTTTATTTTTAAATGAATGAGATATAAATACACCCGATTGTACATTTAGTATTAATTATTTTTTAAAGCATCTGATATCTATCTCAGGCGTGCTAATGATAAATATTAGTGCAGAGGTTGATCGGAGGCTACTCGATAAAAATGGACCGTTGATTGACCGTGAACAGTGTGAAGCACGTGGACAAATCGGAATGCGACGCGCTACCTGCGCCGTCCGTTCAAAATTCAACGGCTATTATTTGTCGCATGTGCCACCTTTCATAAAGTAAGCTGCCCTTTTATATTTTTCATGGGCCCCTCATGGACCTGGTGGGCCCCATGATAGATACTTGTATCCATCCATGCACGTCGAACTTTAAAAAGTTTTTTTTTTTTTTTTTTTTTTTTTTTTTTATCCTTTTTTATAAATTTCACATTTGATCTAAACAGCGCATTAACTCTAATTATTTTGCTCCTTAAAATTCAAACACATATTTCGCTTCGACTGTGATTAAAATTTTATTTAGATTCCAAATAAACTCATTCCTCACCGCCTTTAAAACAAGCCACAAATTGACAATAGCGCAAAGTTTTAAAAAATCAATATGATTCAAATTAAATCCTCAATATATTTATAAATTAAAAATTATAAAAACTTGTTAAAACTAGTTCTAAATCGTCCCCTTCAATTTCAATAGGTCAGAAGATTCATTCTCAGTTAATGTAAGTGAAAATGCTAATTAAAACTAATTAATTAATTAGGGAGAACACATTTAAACAAGATCTTAATGTTTCAATGTGTGGCCTACTAAATTGACTAATAATGCGAGAGCACTCACCCCTTTGTCATGCCCAGCTTTGTTTGTTGAGTTTGAGTTGCGTCTGAGTCTCCCAGAAAACACCTCACTCCATCTTCTTCTTGCCCAACTATACACCCCAGGGCCCACCTACCTACCTACCTATCTACCACCATTTTAAAAATAAAAATAAAAATAAAAATAAAAATAAAACTAAAACTAAAACTGCTGATCTCGAGGATTAATTTAGGTGCAGGCATTCGGCGAGCATGGGAGAGTCAGATGGCAGGGGAGAGTTCTTTGGTTGAGAGTAAGAGTATTATGCGTTTGCCTCAGGAACAAAATTATTTTTTAGCGTATTTTAATTTTTTATTCGCCGTTAATTGGATTAGGAGGAAAATGACATTTTGATAGAAGCTGGATTGGCACTTCAAAATTTTACAAACTTGCATCCTAAGAGATAAGATTTTGAATGAAATGAATAACGTATTATTATTTTTTTTAAAAATAAATAAATTATGTTTCGACTCTTTCGAAATAAACCTATAAATTAATACACTAGTAAAGTTACCAACTACTGTTACTGGATAGTTAGTATGTGAAGTTCTAACTAAGTTTATTTTTTTACTAGTTATAGATTATTTAGTGATTGCGTGTACTGGAGACTAAAAATATATATATATGTATATATGTATAATGATTGTGAGATAATTAATTATAAAAATCCCACATGGAAATCAAATATAAACACATGATCACAACTTCACATGACCCCACATACATAGCCTTGCACCCGCCAACTCCATCAAGTCCACTACTGCATTGTAGCCGTCCGATCGAGATCGTACGGCCGCAGTCAAAAGTCAGATGAAGTTTCAATCCAATGTACAGCAAGGGTACACCCTAAAACCCAATAGCATGTTATGATAAATAATTGCACTGGCCAACTCTATCAAGTCCACTACTGCATTGTAGCCGTCCGATCGAGATCGAACGGCTGCAGTCAAAAGTCAAATGAAGTTTCAATCCAATGTACAGCAAGGGTACACCCTCAAACCAAGGGTACACCCTCAAACCCAACAGCATGATATGATAAACAATAAATTTTGTTATTCAGAAATAATACCTTTCTCATATACATGATCTTAGTAGTAAATTAATATAATAAATGAGATTAGTATTTTAATTTCCCTAACTAACTGTTGCGTTAATACAACATCTCCACCGTCCACGTGGCCCTCTGAAGATATTATGGTTCTAGGATATAAATTGGTAAAATTTAGATTTTAAAAGGGTTTTTTCGTCATTTGGATGATTTGAAAGCGTAGTGGTAACCAACTAACGTCACAATCTATCTCATCGCACTTATTGCATTTTTCTTCTTTTTTTTTTTTTAAAAAAAAAAATAATTATAAAAATCTGAAAATGCAGAATAAAATTACATTTTTTTTAATTGAAAAATATAATAAAAAAACTAATTATTTTTTAATGGGAGTAAAATGAAAATTTATTTCTAAAATAATTTCTCAAATTTAATAAAATAGTTAAGTTCTACGAACACGTACTTGAGTGGCAATAATGCAATTTCTCCGAACTGTAGGGTGTGATTCCACTTCAGTGAAGGTGTAAGATGTTCCAGTCCACGTGGGCGGCAATGAGGGCGGCGAAACGATCCAACGGTTCAGATGATATGGTACGAGTTAAGAGATGGTGCTACGCAGGAACATTATACCGCAACGACCTCCCTCGTCCCGTTAAATAGCTCCTCCCCCTCCACTTCCACGCAGCGCCACCGTTCACGCGACTCTCCGTGCGTGGGTTCCCCATAAAAAGGCCCTCGAAGTTTCCTTCGTTCTCGAAAGAGCCCCCCCTCTCGGGAAATTTGCAATTTGCAATTTGCAATTTGCACAAGGGGGTAAGGCCCTACGGAGTCCGGATCGGATCAGTTTCAATTTGGTCCTCCGATGGGTTCCGAGCTCATCTACCGCGGCCACGAATCGCCTAAGCAGGAGGTCTCCGGGTACTCCCCCAAGCCCGCTAAGCGGCTCCCGTGGCTCCCGCGCCCGATCCGGTACCTCGTCTCGGAGCAGCGCCTCGTGTTCGCCCTCCTCGGCATGGCCCTCACGGCGATCGTCCTCTCCCTCGCCCCGCGCGGCGGCGGAGGAGGTGAGGCGGCGGCGAGCGCGGCGGCGGTGGCTGCTGCGGCGGTGGGGCGCAGATCGGTGCACCGGGCGGCGATGGAGGACGGGGTCGGGGGTCGGGGGTCGGGGATGTTCGTGGGGGGGAAGGTGCCGCTGGGGTTGCGGAGGAAGGGGAAGAGGATAGTGGTGACGGGAGGGGCTGGGTTCGTGGGGAGCCACCTGGTTGACCGGCTGATGGCGCGGGGGGACAGCGTGATCGTGGTGGACAACTTCTTCACGGGGCGGAAGGAGAACTTGGCGCACCACCTCGGGAACCCAAACTTCGAGCTCATCCGCCACGACGTCGTCGAGCCCATCCTCCTCGAGGTCGACCACATCTACCACCTCGCCTGCCCCGCCTCCCCCGTACACTACAAGTTCAACCCCGTCAAAACCATCATATCCTTAATCTTTTTCCATCTTCTTAATTAATCTTCTAATCTTTTTTTTAAAAAATTTTTAATTATTAATTATTATTATTATTATTATTGCTCTCGATCTCTCTTTTTCTTGTTTGTCCCCGTACGTTGTTCGTTCGATCGTGTTTGGGCTTAACTCCGTGTAGCTTTTTTGGGACCGCACAAGACCAATGTGGTGGGGACGCTTAACATGCTGGGTTTGGCGAAGAGGGTTGGGGCCAGGTTCCTGCTCACCAGCACCAGCGAGGTTTATGGCGACCCCCTCCAACACCCCCAGGTGGAGACCTACTGGGGCAACGTTAATCCTATCGGTATATATGCATGCCTCTTTTTCCCTACATGTACTGCTTATTATTACCTTATATTATAATTTCTGCGTTTTTATTAATTGGAATTAACCTAAAAAAGACACACATATATATATATATGTACGAGCCTATTATCTTTGGTTTCTGCAGAGATAAGTTTAAAGTTTTGAGCTTTTAGTGGAAGGTAAATATCTATGTTTGGTACGACCCCATATGTTTGGTTTCCGAACAAGTTTATAGTTTTGAGCTTTTAGGGGAAGCTAATATATAGCTTAGATTCTGCTGGTACTGCACGAACAAGTGCTGCATGTGAAGTTTTTATTACGTCTGAGACAAAAGCAGGGAGACAAAGCAGGGCTTTACAGCTCTCCTAGGAATAATGAATGAGACCATTTGCTACTAATACCTCGGAAGGTTCCTAAACCAGTCATGCTTTGCTCTCAGTATTTTCATTCACAAAATAATGTTGAACTTACCCACCCCTCCCTCCATCTTTCAAGTTACAAAAATACCCTTTTATTTTTTAAAAAAAATTAACATAATATTATAATAACAAATTTTGAGTTTGAATTTGGTCATAATCCTAGCTAACATATTAATTTTTATTTATTTATTTATTTAGCTTAAATCTAAGTTTTAGATCTATTAAAAAATAAAAATAAAATAAAATATAGATAATGAGCTAGCATGTATATTCAGGCGTGAGGAGTTGCTACGACGAGGGGAAGCGCACGGCGGAGACGCTGACCATGGACTACCATCGCGGTGCTCAGCTCGAGGTCGTTGTCTAATTATTATTTTTAATAATATCTCTAATTAATTTAGCTAATTAAAAATAGTAATCTAATATTACAAAATAGTGAATCTGGTGATGCAATTGAGTGATATAAATTAAATATATATATATATATATATATATATAAATATAGGTGAGAATTGCTCGGATCTTCAACACATATGGGCCTCGCATGTGCATCGATGATGGCCGGGTCGTCAGCAACTTTGTCGCCCAGGTCTAACCACCACCCCTCTCTCTCTCTCTCCCTTTTCTACACAATCAAAGTTTACGAAATTATGTATTTACTTTTGTCAATGCACGTATATCGCTTTGACTTCAAATATTTAATCTCATGCGAGATATATTCCATATTTTTATATACACTTTATGGTTTCATTTTGTACCTGATGTATGTATGTATGTATGATTTAAGAGTTAAAATGTTCATTTTATATTCATTAATTATGCAAGTAAAGTTGGATATTAATGTTATTTGTAAAATAGTAATCATAATAATTATCATCCATCATCAATCAAAATACATGTTAATTAATATGTTATTGTTTTGGTTGATTAAGTTAGATATTAAATACTCCTCATTAATACAACTCGTGATTTTACTTTTTTTTAGGCTCTGAGGAAAGAGCCCATGACAGTTTACGGGGATGGAAAGCAAACAAGGAGTTTCCAATATGTCTCCGATCTGGTGCGTTTTCATTTTTTCTTTTGCTCTTTATTCTTTTCTCTTTTTATTTGAAAGCAATGCATGTCCCTACGTTCATTTTTCTTTTTTGTTTCTCTCGTTATTAGTGTTTTTGGTCCTTTGCATGTGCCGTGCCATGTGGGGAAATGTCTCAATAATGGTGCGAAAAGCCCCAAAAAATGGTGGGAGGATTAATGTCACCTTATTTTAAAGGCCCCTTGCATGTTGCTTTTATTGCTCGACTCTTATTACTATTTGCTCTTTCCCTTTAATTGTTATAGGTTGGTTTAGTGAGTTATTAGATTTTATTTAAAACAATAAATTTTTTAATAGTAATATGAAGATTAATAAGAACAAAAAAAAAAAAAAAAAAAAAAAGCAGTACAATATAACAAATAAACATACTAAAGTATAGTATGGTGGAGTGTATTCAAGCCAATTGTAGTTAATGCCAAAAATGCATTAATTTGCATTTGATGATAAATGAGAAGAACAAATGTGCGACAGAATCTATTTGAATTTTCCCACCAACTTGAATTTTGACAAGATATATAATAGCGTACAAAATTTATCCGGACTATTTTGAGTTGATTATTCAATCTTTTAAAATTTTAATTTTTACTCTCTAATATTTCAATTTGTTTGATTTGTGTCAGTCAATCGTATTTCAGCATCAAAAATTGAATGCGCTGCTTATTTTTACAGATTTAGATAATATAATTTATGCAATTCTCATAGCTATAAATTTATTAAACTAAGTGATTAATTTATCAAAATTTTAATGTATTATTTATTTTTACATATTTAGTTAGCTTACTTCATACAATGATTGTAAAAAAAAATTGATTGAAATAATTAACTTAAATTTTGAAGTTTAAGTATCGTCGACCAATTCAAATCAAACAATATTAAAAATGTTGGATAGTAAAATTAAAATTTTGAAAGATTAAATAGCAAAATAATTTATAATTGAATTAAGTTTCGTACTTTATATATATATATATATATATATATATATATATATATATATATATATTTGAACGATCGTATGCTCCTCATGGCAATTTCTCTTTATTATTTAGTTACATATCTTTCAAAATTCAAGTAGATGATGCCATGATTTCAATATGAAAATTGACAGGTGGAAGGTTTGATGCGGCTGATGGAAGGAGAGCACGTCGGCCCGTTCAACCTGGGTAATCCCGGCGAGTTCACGATGCTTGAGCTTGCGAAAGTGGTCCAGGACACGATCGACCCGAACGCCCGGATCGAGTTCCGGCCCAACACCGAGGACGATCCGCACAAGCGCAAGCCCGATATCACTCGGGCCAAGGAGTTATTGGGCTGGGAGCCCAGGATCCCCCTCCGCGAGGGCCTCCCCCTCATGGTCTCCGATTTCCGCAACCGTATTTTCGGCGACCATTCCACCACCACCTCCTCCTCCTCCTCCTCCTCCGGCGCCGCCGCCACCACCACGGGCTCGTCTTAAGTTACGACTGCCGACGTATCCTGTCGATACGTCCATCAGAGTCGAAGGAAAAGGAAAGGGAGTAGCAGAGTAAGCTAGCATACATCTACTTGAAGTTGAAGGCTTAATTATAAGCTTTGGCTACTAAAAATCAAGAGTAGCTGCGTACAAGTGTTAGTAGTGAAATCATTTTGTTGTTACCAATAATATTTTCATGTGAACTGTGTATTATTATTTCTTTTTTTTGACCTTTTGTTGCTAGTTATATTTTTCTCTCTTATGGGTGTTTTTTTAATTTGTTGTTATCCTATCTATGATAAATATATATGGATCGATGTTCTATTCTTTTAAATGAGACCATTCATTCAAAATTTTCAAAATAGTAGTATTTGTTTTTACTCGATCGTCTTTCCTTCCTATTAATTTGAATGTATGACACAGGATTATGTATACCTAAAAATGTAGAAAAAAAAAAGAAGAAAAAGTAGTAAGTACTCTTTTAAATTTTAAATTAAATTTTACTTCACAAATTCATTTATAACACCCCATATAATTAATTTATTATGTAGAAGCAACTCCACCCTCCTTGGTTCTAGTATTGCACCCTCTCGTCACATTTTTATTTTTACCCTTTCCATATTGTTCGATGAAATGCCAGCCAACGGAAAACATTTGGCGGCGCACAAACTGTTTACATGGCCGAGTGATGCTGCGTCCGACCCTTCCACCCGCAAAGAAAAACCCGATGCCGTGACCGCCGCCGCCGCGTCATGACCGGCGACGTAGGGCTATCACAATCACCATCGATGCTAATGATGTCCGGCTCGGGCTTTTCGTGACGGCGTGTTCGGTCGTGGGTCCACCGAAAGCTACGCTGGTCGAGCCATGCTACGATGTCGGCGAACACGGCCTCCACATTGTCGTCGGGCTCGCCCGCAGTTAGCCCGTGCCACATTCCTGGATATAGCTTGATTGTCTTGTCGGTACTCCCCGCGCGCTCGTACAATGCTCGGCTCACCTCCGGGTCGGTCACCGTGTCGGCCTCGCCGTGAAGCACAAAAAACGGTAACTTCACCTGCAAATGTTGCAGGTACGTACGTACGGGTTCAGATCACTTGTCTTTTGCAAGTCGGCATGATCATTCAAAATAATTTAACTTGTATTAATTTGATGAATCAGCATAATATTTTATTTAACATCAGCAATATAATTATATATATTCTTAGTGCTATATATATCACGTTTGGCCTCTATATATATATATAAAAATCATTTTTACGGTATAAAAGAAATCACCTTGCTATTATGACCCATAAAATGGGAATAAATACCTTGGATAAGCTGTCCTCGAGGTTCATGCTGGTTCTAAGCAACTCAAGCGCGGTCTTAAGCCGAGGCTTATCCTGGTAAATAAGCTTATTGCTTCGTATCTGTTAATTCCAAAAATTAATTAGTATTAATTAGAACTTGATACTAAATAAGTATTATTATTCTAGGAGGAATAATATAGCCCAAAATAAATAATTGAATATAAAATATAAAAATATTAATTTTTAAGTGTTTAAATTTTTGAAGAATAATTTTATACCTCTTCACGCTTGATGGGATCCTTAAATGCTGAGTCAATTACGTCCTTAGTGGGGACAATTTTCCACTTGGGGATTATCTCCTCCACGCGCGTCAAAAGGTTCACCACTACTGGGTGGGGCTTCACCTTTTCCGATATCTAAAATGTTTAAGTAAAAAGTTGAAAGATTATTCATTCATTATTCGTCAACCCGAGTGGTTATATATTACAATAGTGTGAACGATGAATTAGATCAGATCGTACTGCTTGTCATACAAAAGTTTTATATACAATTTTTGTTCGAGCACATCTCGTGTTGTTACCTTGCACATTGGCGCGACGAGAACGGCACCGTCCCAGAATGTGGGATCCTTCCTGTGGAGGAGAAGAGCGACGGCGCCTCCCATCGACTCTCCGTACAGAAACCGACTCTTCGTCCTGTTCTCTTCCAACTCTATTTTCACGCAACAAAAACAATGACTTAATAATGTTTTAAAGAAAGATATACAAAACATAGTAAAATCAGCAACAATGATCGAAATCGAATAAGATGTGACAAGGAAATTAATGGAATAATTTGATTGTCCTAACATCTTGACGCATCATCCAAGGTTTTCTAAACATCCAATTAAGATGCACTCTATTGGTGATGAGCCAGTAAAAAACCTGCATTAGATATTTACGACAATGACATGCGACGCTCACATCTGTTGGAACCATACTGAACATCTATACAAATTAAACTCAAAATGGTGGGATGCGAGTCATGTCACTAGTCACTTGCAATCCTTAATTTGGAACATTAAATTGTACATCAAGGCTTTTCCATGCTTAATTTGTTACAGTATACAAGGAATATTGAGAGTGACATCTCAACAAACTTATAAACTTATTATTGAGAGCATTAGTGATTGCCCAACAATTTTAGAAAAAAAATATATGTAGGCATAAATGATTGTATATACATCAACATTGCAGGTGTATATCTTTCAATTTCAAAATCAAACAATGTTATTATAAGCTCCAGGTTGTTTTTATTTGTTGCTCAGATTTTTAAAGACTTGAAATTTTGATTATGATGTGATTGCTTGTCCTTATCATATATGCCGTGTAGATATGAAAAGAAAAAATTGAGCATTCTCGAGAAATAAATGAAAGAAAGTAAAGTTTTGGATCGTAACAATTTAGTACTTGGATGTTGAGCTATTTCTTGCACGTACAATTTATGTAATGTCCATTATGCAAGAGATTTTATTTTTATAAATTTAAAATTTTGAATTGATTCTTTGCTCTAAATATAGTGACTGCATACTTTTTCATTAAGCAACAACATCATGTAACAAAATCCACACGGCAGGCATTCTTGTATCATATGATGTGACTAGCAAAAATCTATAATTCTTTTTCATGTGATGGAAATAAAATTAAAAAAAAAATTATTATTATTATTATTATTTACCGCAAATGGATTTGAAGAAACGATCGCAATCAGCGACGATGTGATCGAACTTCTTGATGTAGCATCGAGCTCCCATGGACCTGCCGTGGCCCTCATAATCGATCCCGTAAACTCCGTATCCTGCGGTGGCTAGCCTCGTCCCGCACCCTGTCATCGTCAAATTCAATATATATACTCTTTTATTAGCAATTTTCATCCTAATAACATCACCGTGCTTTTCACAACTAGGATTGAAGAAAATGAATTAGAATTATCATAAATTTGATCGAATTTAATAAATATAATTTATTTATAGAAAAACTATATTTTGTTTATAATTAGGATGGGCAAAATTAAGACATCTATAAATATAAGATTAATACTATTTATACACTTCAAGTGGGATATACATCTTATATCTTATTCATTCAAGAATGAAATAAATTTTATCGATCATTTCAAAATAACCGATAAATTAGTCTCCATCCTTAAATGAAATGGAATGTGTGATATACATACCATTCCTCTAAATATAAATGGGTGGATGTGAGCCCACACGACTCGATGGAATGGGACTGAGCCCTAATAAATGAGTCACACAACCCAACAACAACCCGGGCTCGGATTGGTGGCCTAAATAAGGACAATAATAATGCACAGTTAACTACTCATGTATATAATTGTCTGAAGCTGGTCCACCACATCACCTACGAACCGAAAACATATTAATTAAAATGCACTATTTTGCCATATATATTATTATTCACTGCCGAATATTGAGAGAAGCATAAAAATAAGAATTTTCTGATGACAAAAATAATGCATTTATTTAAAAAATAAAAATTCAGTGGAGATCAAATAGAATAACAGCTCGATACACAATAATTGAACTACAAAGGATGTGGCGAAGAAACTTATTTAAAGAATAGTTAGGAGAATGACTTGATCACGCACTTAATAGAATATATTAGAAAGTTATTATTATACTTTTCCCTCACACAATAAACACTTTTTATAAGCATTAAAAAGTTACTCTCCTAGCCTTAGTTCTTTGGACCTGGTTCACAAAATAAATTCTCAATGTAAAAACATGGTCCAAAGAAAAGTACAACTAAGGGTTTGGAATGCGAAGTTGTGCGCAACGAATAATTAAAAAGCAACTTATGCATTAAATTCGGCGTTTTAAATAGACGTTGGAGAAGAATGGTTACGTAAACTTTGGGGATGTGGTGGGTTGCTCAACAAACATTAACCAATTCAAAGTATTGATCCAATATAGGGAAATTAATTCTCTTAAAATGGGAAATAAATAACACAAATTAATTAGCTCTAAATTGTGATAGTAATTCAAGAAACAAAACTTAATTAAGGATTATCGTACCTTATAAAATAGAATAGTAATTTTATTTTAATATTTCTCTTTTTTAAGTCTATGTTACATTCTAAATTAATTGAAGTTTAACCTGCAATATAGTATTGAAGAGAAAATTACCATATGAAAAATTGGAATAAATTAAAAAGAATTGAGACAGATATATAAGAACAGTAAATTTGGTCAGCTTCAGTTCACCCGATCTTTTGATAATAATTCCTACTGATATATTATGCTTTTTTTTAAAAATCTATATGATGATATGTTATAATGATGTATTATATTAAAGGGTTTTTTAATTAATCAGTAGATGTTCAAAATCAAATACATTCATAAAGGGTACATTTAATATATATAGGTGGTTTCCTTTTTTTGATGGATAGAAAATTTAGAGGTGGTAGGTGGATAATAAATATTTTCCATTTTTTAAATAAAGCACCTAAAGAAAAAAAGGAAAAGTAAAAAGAAGTACTTGGGAGTAGGCCTTTGTTCATGCATCATTCAATTCTCTCACCTCTCTCATTTACAAGAAATGCATGCCATTAAAGGTGGAGAGTGAAATAGTGTAATTTATTGTTCCTTCTAGAATTTTCACTCTAGTGTATAATTAAGTATAATGAGCTCCTAATAATAATTTTATTCAAATTATTTATTTCATATATTACATATATGTTTAATTTGATTCTTAATAGTTTCGAAAAAAAAAAATACTATGAAAACTTCAATACCACCCCTAATGAAAATTGTAGTTTGGTACAATTATTTAAATATGTTTTATAATTAAGGAAAACAAAGTGAATAAGGAGTGAAAAATAGAATACAATGTTTATTCAAAAGGTAATTTAATTTCTTTCTCTATCATTTATATGTCACATGTGTAGAGATAATATATTCACATGTAATGTGACAACCAAAAATTAAAAAACATTGCACGAGTCCGACTACGATACTATCGATATTGATAGTATCAAGCATCATTTAGTGTTATCAAATTTGTCGTAGTTAAATTTATCTTTTTGATCATTTTTATTTTTTAGATCATACTAATTATTCAATCATCCGCAAAATATTAGAAACTCACTATCATCCTAACCAAACATTTTTTTATTAAATAATAAAAAATTTAATAGTATGAAAATTGGCATTACATGTAGACTATTTTTTTTTCCTTTTTTTTTTTTTTTTTTTTTTTTGAGACCTTGGTTTTGGAAATTTTATTGGGGCTGGGCCAAAAAAACAAAAATTCTTGGAGAACAAAATAGAACCTTCTAATTTTCTCTCTTATATTCTTTTCAAAAAAAAAAGAGAAAGACCTTTATTGTAAAAAGATTGTATATATTTGAGGACTATAGATATATTGCATTTGAGGACTATAGATATATTGCTTTATTCAAAAAAATATTGCATTTGAGGACTATAGATATATTACTATAAATAAAGAGAAAGACCTTTATTGTAAAAAGATTGTATATATTGTTACCTTTCATGAAGCCACTGCATTCCATGCCATAGCCTGCAAGTAAACAACAGGAATATCATAAAAAATTACATAACAAAGAAAACAAAACACCATTCTTTTTTTTTTTTTTTTTTCCAGTAATATCATGATATTTATGATGATTATAATTAAACATACAAACATACCATGGCAAAGGAATACAAGTGCTTTGGGTGGTGAAGTGAGTGGTAACCATCTACATGTGAACAGCTGCACCCCTCTTGAACTCCTAATATACTCCTAATATATATATATATATATATATATATATATATATATATATATATATATATATATATATAACAAAAAAGGAGATAAATTACTAATGAGATTTAACTAATAAATCCAAAAGCCAAGGAAAACCAACCAAATAATAAACACACCCAAAAAAAAAAAGAAAAAAAAAAAAAAAGAAAAGAGGATTAAAGGAAATCTAATAAGTGAACCCACCTCTTGGTATTCCACATCCATTTTGATCTATTTGAAAGATCTTTCAAGTCTCAAGCAACAAAAAAAAAACAAAAAACAAAAACAACAACAAGCTAGGAGAGGTATATCTATTGTGTGTGTGTGTGAGAGAGAGAGAGAGAAATATAGAATCTATAGAGGGGGATAGAGGATGGAGGAGTGATTTGAAGAGAGAGAGAGAGAGTGGGGTGGTGTTTGCAAAATGGATGTGGAGTTGATGAGTTTTGATGAGGGGAGGAGGAGTTGTTGAGGACAAAAACAAAGTGGAGATGGGGAAAAGGAGAGAGATGGGCTAAAGTTGGAAATATGGCGTGTGCAAGTGGAGTGACACGTGCCATGTGCACATCCACATTGGTGACAACCTCTTAACAAACTCTCTCTCTTCAAAAAAAAAAAAAAAAAAAAAAAAAAAAGGTTTTTGAACCTTATTACCTTTCAACAAAAGTGTTTGACATTTTAATTTTGCTAATTAGATCTACTAAATTATATTATATGATAGTTTAATAAGAAAACAAAATTAGTCTAAGTTACTATTTATACATTCTGTTTGAATGCTTGTATTGCAAATAATCGTGCAAAGCTTTAAATCACAAATAAATATATTTCTTTTATTTTAGTATATATAGGCTTTAATTCTAATACTTAATTATCATAATATCTATAAAAAAAATATTTATTTTTATTTAAAATTTATATAAAATTATGTATAAAATATGAGATAATTATGGCAATGAAATAACTATTAAACAATATACTAAAATTTTAAAAATCTTAACTATTAAACTTTAAAAATTTTAACTCTCTCTTCCTTGCACTGTCCAATTCAGACCCAATTGTGGACCCAAGAAGATTGGTTTCTCCTTATCTTATTCTTTAAGTAATATTTTATCTTCTTATTTTGTTGTGTTAGTTATCTCTCTGCAATTTAAAAGTGAGTTGCTTAAAGAGGTTCTCTGTTCCCATAATTTTGATTGTATGAAAAAGAGGGATAATAACGTGTTGACCAATGAAGATACTACCATTGTTTTAAAACCTCTTATTTTTTGTGTTTTTAATCATAATCCCAGGGTGGTTATTGGTAGGTAGGTAATGTTCATTTAACAATATTTGATGTGACACTTCATTCTTTGAAATTTTTGAGTTTTACAACTTGTGGCTTTGGGGAGCTTAGGTGGGACTTGAATATCTAATTTGACTAACACTATTATATAAATCCATCTAGAAATATTTGAAGATTCGCCGATTTAAATATTTTTATATATAATGCAATGTTTTAATAGTCCCACATTATTATAAGAGATAAGAAATGTTATTAATAAAAATTAAATTTAAATATTTTGAATTAGTAATTTGGATCTAACAGAATCAAATACCAACCGAAATCATGAAAGCTAGGTATTAGAATCTCACATCATCCGGTAATCTGAATGGAAAAAGAAAGTCAGGGTCAAGATCTAAACGAAATCGTGAGAGCTAGATACTAGAATCTCACATCATCCCATAATCTGAATTAGAAAGGAAAGTCGGGTCAGAATTTAATCGGAGGAATTTGACACAGCAGATGAGAAGTCAGAATATGATCGGAATATGATATCTAGACATCCATGGGAAGTATGAACCTAAATAAAGGAATCTGATGAAAACATCATCTAACTCGGATAGAAAAGAGATTATAAGAGGGTCTAAATGGAGGAATCTAATATATGTGATGTGGAAAATTTTTGTAATGCTCCAATAGTTCTATATTAGTTGGAAAAGAAATTTTCAATAGTTCCACTTTGGATGAAAATAAATTATAAGATATCAAACACACTATTAATAACGATGGGGGGCTTAACGAGTTATTATTGCGATCGTTACATATAATCCTTATTTAGATATTTAGATTTAGTTTGTTTAAACGATCAAAAAGAATTATTTTATATTGACCACAAATTCAGGCCTCAAATTTAATATGGATTTAAAATTTGATTTCCCAATTTACAGTATTTTTTCGTAACAATAAATTCCCTGAATATAGTTCTGCATAACAAAGAATTGTCACACTAGGACGAAATTAAATTTTGTTTAAAATTGAAATAATGAAAATAAAATTGAAACTAAAGGTTAAACTTTACAAATAATATTGAAATCAAGATCAAACATCATGATTAAAATTTTTGAAGGTAAAATTGAAATTTAAGGTAAATTAAATTTCATAAACTAGTTTGTCACGAATTTAAGCGGATCTGGCTTGTTTAGAAAAATAAAGGCCCAACAAAGTCCAAACGAGGCCCAAATTCTTGAACAGGCCCGGCCTAGAATAGAGATTTAATTTTGAACTGGTCTGTAATTTGACCCGGCCCAATAAAGAATTTATCGGGCCCTCTTAGTTACTGACTCGGCCCATACCAAAACGCCACATCAAAAAAATATCCACCGTTGGATCTGTTATACGACCCAACCGGGGAGCAGCGTAACACCGCACACCCTATATAAAAGGCACTCACTCCCCACTTGGCAAAACCCTAACCCTAGCCGCATCAGAGAGAGCGCTCGTAGAGAGATCCGAAGCGGCGGCGAAGGAGACGAAGATGAGCCGAGGAGGAGGGAGCGCGGCGGCGGCGGCGGCGAAGGGGGGGAAGAAGAAGGGCTCCACCTTCGTGATCGATTGCTCGAAGCCTGTCGAGGACAAGATCATGGAGATCGCCTCCCTGGAGAAGTTTCTCCAGGAGCGGATCAAGGTCGCCGGGGGAAAGGCCGGTGCCCTAGGCGATGCCGTTATCGTCGCCCGCGATAAGAACAAGATCACCGTCACCTCCGAGGGGCCCTTCTCCAAGCGGTGATGATCCCGATATCTCTTATCTTGATCTTATATTTTTGTTTTTTTGTTTTTAATGATTTGTAACTTCTTATTGTGTTTCTAATTCGATATCTGTGTCATTGAATGTTTGGTTGATGAACTAATGGTTGATAAGGTTCTAAAAACATGTTTTTTATACTCGGAGATAGAATTTTTTTTTGTGTTTTCTTTGTTTCTATCTCAAGGGCTTTATTCTATAGATTGATTGTGGGGAATATGTTTTCAAAGAATATATTATCAGATGAAGTGCTGGGAATCTAATTAAATTCGCTATTCAATGAGAAATGACAATATTATCTCTTGCAAAGGAGATTTGTCTGAAATTAGAAGCCTAGAAAAAAAGATTATCTTGAAGAGATTAGGATCAACATCAAATGAACTCTTCTTCATCTTCATTTAGGTCTTTCCCATGATACATGGTGTTGGTTTTTGCTAAAACATGTTGCCGGATCCAGCACAGTGGAAAAGTGTGACTAAAATGTTGAACTAATATTTTGTGGGTATTTCCACCAATTTCTTAAACAAACATGATTTGGGAAGGACTAAGATAATTGGATGATGGCCTTTGTCATAAGGCATATTTTGCAAAATATCGGAAAGGAAGTACTTATGCTGGATCATTTGATTGCTACAGTAAGGTCAATTTTAGTTTCAAAATGGATGAATTTTTGTTATTATTTCTTAGTTCTTGTTATAATATAGAGTACTTGTTTGTTAAAAAGAAAATACAATTATAAGGACATAGATATATCAAACAGTGAAAGTGGCGTCCGACATGCTTCCCTCAGTAGTATACAAGGACAAAATGATTTGAATTTTATGTTGTCCTAGCCACCTGGTGACTGCTTTGCGTAGGTAGGGCAAAATGCAGAGGTTAAAGAAGGTATGAAGAATCCCTTAACTATAGGCCATATGGAAATAGATGCCTCAAACTTGGTCGAAACCTTTCCACAAATGCTCGTTTTGTATGAGATATTTTCAATTGATGAAACTATAGTTTCTGTTATAGTCAGCTGATAGCTAATTGTTTGTTGTCTTCTTTTTGATGGTTTGACCAATTAAGCTGACTGAAATAGCTAAAATCAAAACACGCAAAAGTTGATTGGGTGTCAATCAAGAAAATAAATTCATAGTTTTGAGGGGTCTCATGCATTTTACCACATGTAGTAGTACTAATCTTTCCCTTCAGCCTTTCATAAAACTTTTCTCTATTTTGCCCTCTAATATCTTCTATTTAGCTTACATTCTATCGTACGACTATTGGAGACGGCTCTGCAGCAATATAACTTGGTATTTCTCAATTGAGAAAATATTTGCTTCAATTGTTTTGCTGCAGCTAATAAATAGTAAACAATTTGCACTATCGCGGATTAAACGACCTCTTTCATTACCTGGTTGTTTAGTTCTTTTATCCATTAGAATGTACACTGTTTTGGGAGCAAATGTCAATTAACAATATAGTATTTCGCCCAGTTTTACCAATATGCTGTAATTGCGATTTTTTTATTTTATGCTTGTAAATTTCTGCATTTGTTCACAGATTGGGATGAGCACAATTCAACTGCATGCGTGCTTTCTTATTGAACGAGAATGTTTTGAAGCGGATTGTGCTTTCTGCAGCGCTCCTTTATCTTACTGACTTTTTCTTTTGGTCGGTCTATTTTCGGCCGTTATGTTGTTCAGATACTTGAAATATCTTACGAAGAAGTACCTCAAGAAGCACAATGTGCGTGATTGGCTGCGAGTGATCGCGTCCAACAAGGACCGCAGCGTGTACGAGCTGCGATACTTCAACATCGCGGAGAACGAGGGCGAGGAGGGGGAATAGATGCTTTTAGCTTTCATGTTTTTGTGCTGAGTTAGTTGTGGGTCGTGGCGACTGTTTTTGTATTTTCAATCAGAGGGATTATGTTACTCAATTATCTATTTATGGGTTAGTAGTAGTAGACATGAAACGACTGGATCTTTGTCAGAAAGTTTGGTTTTGTTACTCTTTTATCTTTTGTTTTGATGTGGCAGCAACTTGTGTTATTCAAAATTTTCAATTTGGAGGTGTTTGTGAATGTGCTGGGTTTTCTTTAGCGATGATTGATGTGTATCTCCGTTTGCATTCTTGCTAATAATTAGTTTTAGTTTTGCTGAATCAAAGAAGCTCATCAATTACTTATTTACAATCGTGGCGAATGCGATCGCTCTCTACCAAAGCGAAGCTCATCTCCCTCACCCACCCCTCCCTACACCTCTCCCACCGGACCCCCAACCTCTTCGCCTGGAACTGCCTTCTTTGCTCCTCCTCCCGCTCCCACCATCCTCCCCTCTCCCTCTACCGCCGCTTCCTCCGCCACGGCATCCGACCCGACCTCTACACCTTCCCCTTCCTCCTCCGCAGCCTACGCTCCCACCACCTGCCCCTCCCCAACCCCGTCCTCTTCTCCCTCCACGCCCACATCCTCCTCCTCGGCCTCCTCCCCCTCCCCTTCGTCCTCTCCTCGCTCCTCCCACTCTACCCCTCCTCCCTCGCCCTCCGCCTCTTCTCCCAACATGCCCACCTCCCCGACCTCGCCTCCTTCAACTCCCTCCTCGCCTCCCACCTCCGCTCCGGCCCCCTCGACCGCGCCCTCCACCTGTTCGACCAAATGCCCCAGCGGAACGTTGTCACCTGGACCTGCGTCATCCACGGCCTTGCTAGGCGCGGCCACTGCCGGGGCGCGCTCCGCGTGTTCCGCGCCATGCTGGAGAGCGGCGCCGCCCAGCCCAATAGGCACACCCTCTCGAGCGTGCTCTACGCGTGTGCCAAGTTCGGCGCGCTCGAGCAGGGCGAGTGGGCGCACGCGTATGCGGAACGCCGCGGCATGGCGCTCGACGGGGTGCTTGGCACGTCCTTGATCGACATGTATTGCAAATGTGGGTCCTTGGAGAGAGCCCTCGAGGTGTTCGATAGAATGGGCGATAGAAAAGATGTCACGGCATGGACCGCTATGATATCCGGGCTCGCCTTGCACGGTCATGCAAGCGATTGCATTGATCTGTTTGAGGGAATGATCGGATTAGGTGTTATGCCTAACGGCATCACGTTCTTGGGGCTGCTGTCGGGATGCACCCACGGCGGGCTGGTGAAGAATGGAGAAGAGTATTTCCTTCGAATGAGAGCTGAGTTCGGGATCGAACCTACAATCGAGCACTACTGTTGCATGGTGGATCTCTATGCGAAATCAGGTCTTATTCGCAAAGCATGGGATGTGGTGAACACAATGCCCATGGAGCCCGATGCGCTCATCTGGGGAGCTCTTTTGAGTGGTTCCCGGAACCTCGGCAATATAAGGACTTCCGAGGCTGCCGCCAAACAGTTGGCAGAGTTGGAGCCAAACAACTCGTCCGCTTACATCCTCCTCTCCAATGTGTATGCCAAAATGCATAGGTTTGATGAAGTAAAGAAAGTGCGAGCTCTAATGGACGAATTGGGTGTTAAGAAGACTCCTGGGTGTAGTCTCGTCGAGGTGGACGGACACATTCATGAGTTCTTTGTGGGAGATCGGTCACATCCCGATACGAGGGCGATATACATGATGCTTGATGAGATAATGGAGAGGCTAAGATTAGTAGGGTATGTCGGAAGCACCGAAGAGGTGTTCCTTGACTTGGATGAAGAAGAGAAGGAGATGGCACTCTCTCTTCATAGCGAAAAAATTGGCCATTGCATTTAGCTTCATAAAAACAAAGCCCGGTACGACAGTAAGGATATTTAAGAATCTTAGAATCTGTGTGGATTGTCATGTCGCGATAAAGCTTATTTCCAAGATCTATGAGCGAGGGATTATTGTTCGAGAATGTAAAAGGTTTCACCATTTCAGAGGAGGGTAATGCTCCTGTAAGGATTTTTGGTGATTCATTGATTTACATGTTTTCTATGTGAGTTCTATAAAATTGCATAGCTCAATAGATGTTTATTTAGTTTGTGGGAACATAAAGATGCAACAGGGTAGGAATATAGTTTATTTGTTGAGGATTGTTTGGTGATTCAAACTTATGTTCCTTCTTATACAGATTTTGGCATATATTTTCATGTTGATGGAGCTGAGCTTTTATTTGATCTAAGTAGTTGAAATTTTGCTTCTATAGATCAAGAATCAACCTGCTTGAAAATTTTCAATTTTCAATATGCAAATTTGTGTCTAGGACTATGGTAGATTCATGAATTGAATATCTTTTTATGCAGATGGATTATCAGTTAGCCGTGTGAAAAGTTATGCAGGTGTTTCATGAAACCTCTCTTAATTGGTATCTCCTCTTTGTTTAGCCTTTAAAATTCTTATCATGTTGCACTTTTCTGGTTATTAATTTTTTATTTTGGAGGAATTGAACAGATTCAATGTTCTCAACAAGAAGAGAGAAGCAAACTCCACCAGTAAATGAATGAGAAGCTTTCTATCTCTTTGGTACTTGAATTCATTTCGATCTGCCCTTGATCTGTTCACTGAATTGCAGGCTTTGATTAAATATGACGATTATTTTCTTTTCAGTAGTAGGAGGAGAAATTATTATCTGGGCCAAGGTAACCACGTCAGTCATGAATCGCCCATCCATCTATCCTCCATTTCTGAAATAAATAAATAATTCTGAAAACCTGAAAGTAGAAAAAAATAGATCATTGGACTATTCACAGCTTACGCCGCGGACATGGTTGTTCAACCCAACAATTTCTATATACATTTATGTCAATTCTTAGCTCTTAACAATTCAAGATCTTAGAAAATCCTAAAAGAGAAACTTGCAAAACTAAACTAAGACCTGCTACAACAAACAAGATGGGACGTGTGGAAATTTAAAGGACCACCTCGACCTAATCTCATCACCCTCGTTGTTTTGCAGAAATTCAAATATGTTCGCGTCGCTTCTTAAGTATGATCTTTATCACCTGTACTATCACCTTCTAAATTTAATTTGAATATGCGCTCATCGTATCTAAGTATGATCTTATAACCTGTACTGTCATTCTCTAAATTTATGACTAACTCAGTCTCCTACACGATACCTATTATCTGTTTTTCAAATATTTCACGTTTTTGGCGTGAAGTTGAACATGCTAATACTAACTTCCAAATTATTTCAAAATTTTAAAAGATAAAATACAAAAATAAACTTTTGAATCATAACTGTTATCTATACAGATAGTGAAGGTTTTACTGGTGTTCGCGTAGCCTATTTCATCAAAATTAATAAGAATTTAAATAATTACGAAAGATTTAAAATCTAATATATAATCAGGAGAAGAAAAAAACTATAGTAACTAAAGTTAAACAAGGGTACTGGTGAGGGGACCAATGATGCAGTTCCATAAGGATATGTTTATCCTTTTCTATGTCTCCTCTCTCTCTCTCTCTCTCTCTGTCTCTATAATGTTTGGCTCACTTCAATTTGTGTGGGCCACTATTTCTATGAATGATGGACATGTCTCAACATCTATATACAAATCCAAAATGAACAAGTAATAAGCAATCCTAGGTTGAAATTTTGATCAAATATAAGAGAATTAATTGGTTATTTCATCCTATATATATGTCAAGTTTTCCATCATTATCTGTTTTGAGTATTCAATCTTTTGACCAATCACCATCTTCAGAAATCCCTGTAGGCATAAAAAAATAAAAACTTGTAAATAATTTCGGTACATTATTTCACATCCACATATCACAAACAAGATGAGCACATTCAAACCGGCTTGGATATGAATTTCAGCCTTTTATCAAGTTTAGATCAAAATTTGTTTAAATACAGTTAATTACTGCAACAGATAAAATTATTAAATCTGATAATTATTTACTGTCTATATATACTAAATAAAATTAAGTAAATTTGTTTGTATTTTATTATATATATATATAGAGAGAGAGAGAGAGAGAGAGATGAGCTGAAATGCTATTGATAGCACATGAACTTCGTTACTATCTATTAATTTTCGATGATGGAACTTCCAAATCGACGATCAGTATCACTGAATATGATCTAACATCATTTAAATTATTTAGAAATTAAATTTCAAATCTTTTCGACAATATTGACCTAATGATCAAAAAATTACAAAATTTATAATTTTAATAATAAATATGAATTTTTTGTTAGTTTAACGGTATAAAGAATTCTAAATTATATAAATTTTAGTTAATTTTTTAAAAAAAAACTATTTAAAACATGATGTATATTCTTAATTTTGATTATAAAACTCCTATCATTACTTTATAATATTATTTTATGAAAAATATTTATTTTCAGTCATTTATTTTTATACCCAGATGGATAAAAAAAAATCAAAAAAAATTAATTAATTTTTAAATAATTTAAATTATATTTAACAATACCAATCGTCACTTTAAAACTTTAAAAGTTTCATCATCAAAATTGAATAAATGACATCAAAATTTTTTGCTATAAATAACATTTCAACTCAAGTATAATATATATATATATATATATATATATATATATATATATATATATATATATATATATATATATATATATTTGTAATAAATTGCTGTGTTAAATATGACTTGCAATTTTCTCCATCTTAGCTCATTATAGGGGACAGGAGATCAGATTGCGGGTCAAATCTTATCTTATGTTGAGGAGAATACTCAAAGTCTCCACCATAAATTAGAAACCAAATTGTGACATGTAAATCCCATCACCTTTCGTTTTAGGTTGGAGGGTCAGATTCATACAGCAACTGGTCAACTCTTCTAACTTTTTCTTCTTTTCTTTTTCTTTTTTTTTTTCTTTTTTCTTTTTTTTTTTTTGATTTGATGGGTTCCGCATGTTTCTTCCCTCCTTTTACTCTTCACCTTCACCATGTATTTGTGAATATATATATATATCGACTATTATACTTTTATGAATAAAATTTTTTTATACTTATAAATTTTTATTTTTTGGTTGAAAAAATGTGTGATTAGAATAGAATTACAGTAATTTTTAAAATTTATACTATTTCTCCAACAACCTAGTAAATTCTAGAAATACCACTATCATTCTAACCGCACATTTTTTTATCGAAGGATAAAAAAATTATGAATATAAAAAAATTTATACTCATAAAAATATACTAGCCCAACAACCTAGTAAATTCTAGGGATACGACTATCATTCTAACCGCAAATTTTTTCATCGAAAAATAAAAAAATTATGAATATAAAAAAATTTATACTAATAAAAATATAATAGCCCTACGCTATATATAGGTCCGACTATTATACTCTTATGAGTAAAATACTTTTGTACTTATAAATTTTTATTTCTTAAATGAATAAATATGCTGTTAGAATTATAGTAATCCCTTTCCCCAACAACCCAATAAACGAATTTTTATATAAAAGAGAGAAATTGTTGGCATACGAATTTTTACAAAATTATTTTTTAATAAAACAAATAATAATAAATAAAGACTAAGAAGTGATAGATTTATTAAGTCAAATAAAATTACTAATTTAGTAAGTATAATATCTATACACAAAAGAAAAAAAAAAAAAAAAAATGTGAGATCCCATTTCAGAATAGTTTTCATAAGGTAAAATCCAATGAGAAGGTGCCACGTGCGAGGGATGTACAGTGTAGCTACGACATGGGTTATAGGCGGTGGATTATGTGGGTGGGAGTCGGAGTCCCATCACACCATCAGATCCCCCGTGAATCTCTCGCGCTCTTCCCCTTCCCCCTACCCATCCCCATCCCCGTTGGGAAAAGAGCATTAACCCCCCGTGAGACACTCTCTGATTGCTTTGAGATGCGTGCGTTGCGTGTGATCTCAACTCTCACATCCCCACCACCACCCCCACACACACCATTGAACATTTTCTCTCCTGTGTGCCTAACAAGACCGAGCCTACCAAGTCATCTGCTTATAAAATTATATAAAAAAAATATTTTTTTGTACACCCCATCTCACGTGTACCCCATCTCACGTGTAGAATATATATTTTATCAATTTTAGAATAGAATAATTTGTATTCATTATTTCAAAATCAAAAATAAAAAAAATCTACATTCTTAGATAAATAAAATGCACATTCTACACTCCAAATTAGATATACCTCTAACATTACTCATTATATAAAATAATTATTATATTCTAAAAATTTAAACTATTAAAAAATTATATTTATATATTTTATATTTAATATTTTTTTTTAGTTCTGAATTTAAATTTTTTTAATAAATTTAAAACGTGCTAGAACAAACTAAAGTTGGTTGAATATTCTTTGCAAAAGAAAAGTTTAGATCTGTGTGTTATGTTGGTGGGGTTCATAAACCGGGTCCACGGAATAAGTAGTCCAGTTTAGGTGATCTCCTGTTTAAAACTGTAAAACTAGTTCTTGGAACCATGACCAACCTAGGCAAACAGGGATACTACTGCACGTGTAGGCCACGACCATCCGTACACGTGTATTCCAAAAGAGAAATATATATACTCCAAATAATAATAATAATAATAAAACATTTTAAATAATATTATTGATAAATTAGAGTTACATACAATAATTATTAGTTAATTTATATATGTGACAGTTAAATATTTTATGGATTAGAGTTTTAAATTTGAACATGTGTCATCTAAATTAGGCCAACTCCTCCAGAATAAATAGAAGTATAATCTGAATATATAACAATGATAAACATATATATTATATAATTAAAACTGTATACAAATAAGAGAAGAGTGAATTTTAATTGTTTTGACGTAATTTTACTATAATCTATTTGCTTGGTAGTGTACATAAGATATATAATTAATGGAAAAACGTACAAGTGCATGCAGTTTCAGGTACATTTGGGGTACGTATAGGACGAGCCTTGAACGTACGGACCTATATACTTGCGTGTCAACGTAGAAAACTAACATAACTTGGGCTCGTGAATTGTAGTTTTATATGAAAAGAGAAAGGAGTAATAGAACATATGGTGTAAGAGAAAGGTGTGCATTTAACATTACAACTAAAGACCCACCACTTTAGTTCTATGCAAATTTAAAGATCAATTTAAGGCTTTTATATTGTCATGCCACAAGTGCATAGTTGATAATTCTTGGAGAAAAAGAGAAAATATATACATATGATATATGGAAAAGCCGTGACCATTTACCAAATTCCATCATTTTAATAGAAAACAATGCTTAATTAGGATGCAATTATATGGTATTGGTAGCACAGTAATTAACATTAGTACACCAATTAACTCAGAGAATAGTTGGAAGCTTCAACAAAAATAGATAGAAATATATATACAACAAGGTCATAATATGTATAACCCATAATTCACAAGAAATATCACATTTTGGTTTATATGCAGGACATATATATATATATATATATATATATGTGTGTGTGTGTGTGTGTGTGTGTGTGTGTGTGTGTAGGAGGTGGGTATTGTTTGTATACCTGGAATATTGATAACTTGTGCTAATCTTGGGTGAGTGAAACACAGAGGTACTGTTGAAGGAGGAGGTGAGAAGGCCATGTTGGAGAAGGGGAGCACGTGCAAAGTTCGAGAGAGGGAGAGAGAGTGAGTAACCATGGTGGGTTCCTTTGCACGTGCCCTGCTTCTCCAACAAGGACCTCCTCACCATATGTACAAATGAAGAAGCTCTTGAAGCTGCAGCATATATATATATATATATATACAGATATATATAGTTGGCTTAGATTTGAGTCTATAGACTCTGGGAGAAGTGGTGTGGAGAAGAGGAGAGGCAACACCTTTATATAACAAGAGAAAAGCAGAGAGATGTAGAGAGAGAGAGCGAGAGGTGGAGTCTCGGAGTGGGTTTGCTTCTAAGGAGAGAGAGGCGTGGAGCAATCAAGTGCTACACAAGGGTCATAACACATTAATTCATTAATTATATATATATATATATATATATATATATATATATATATATATATATATATATATATATATTAGAATTTATATATTTTTAAAATTATAAACCCAATTACGATTATAAATTTTTTATTATTAAATTTATATTAATATTTATTTTATTATAAATTCAACTAATAGCACAAATCTCAATACAAATTCAATAATAAAAAATTTACAAGCATATTTGAACTTGTGATTTTAAAAATGTATAAGCCATATATATATAGCTTAAAAAATATCAAATTATTAGTGTTTATACATTTTAGTCATTAAAATAAAAGATAGAATGATTGTAATCTTGTTGGATTTAGTGGGTGGCTGATAGAATAATATGATCTAAAGAAAAAAATTAGTTAAAGAAATAAATATAACGATAGAAAACTTACAAATATCAACTGTTTGGTACTTTTAAAAACATAGTAGTCAGAACTCTCTCTCTCTCTCTCTCTCTCTCTCTCTCTATATATATATATATATAACAGGACTTGTGTACTTTTAGAAACACGGAACCTTTTTTGTTTCTAAATCGTTTTCAATATTGAGACTTTCGAATCGACGATTGGCTTCGTTAAACTTGATTTAGATCGAACATTTAAAGTATATAGAAAATAAATTTCATAATTTTTTTATATCATGTGCCTAGTGATTGAAGGAATTTAAAATCAACGACAAAAAATAAAAATATCACAAAATATGTTGACATGACAGTATGGATATTATTTTATATAGTATAAAGAATTAAAATTGTCCGGTGCTTGTACAAGAGATAAATCTAACGGTAGAAAACTTACAAGCACTAATTGTTCTGTGCGTGTACAAGTACAGTATATTACAACAAAATTAGATTATAACGACACATTTTTTGTAAGTGTCTCATTTATATTCCATCTATATTCAAAAATATGTTATAGGGACATATTTTTTGGAGACATTACAGTAATGTATCGCTATACACTCTGCCGACTACATATATAGCGACACTAATAACAGGTGTCGGTATTATTTTCAGCAGTATTTTTTTTTATATTTTAGGGACACTTAAAAGTATCGTTATATCATAGCTTTATTGTAGTGGAAGCCGAACTATATATATATATATATATATATATATATATATATATATATATATATATATATATATATATATAATCGAGTTATAATATTTTTAAAAACACAAAGCACTTATATTTATAAGTTTTTCACCATTAGATGTATCTCTTTGATCAATTATATTTTTTAGATCATATTATTTTACCAACTACCCATTAAATTCTGTGGGATTACTATTATCATAATTGTATAAATTTTTATCCAAATATCGAAAATTCATAAGTACCAATAACTTGTTACTTTTAAAAAATAAAAGCTCAATTTTTTTTCTCTCTCTCATATATATATATATATATATATAGAGAGAGAGAGAGAGAGAGAGAGAGTCCGGTTACTATACTATTAATAGTACCAAGTTATTGGTGCTAGTAAGTTTTCTACCCTTAGATCGATCCCTTTGATCATTTTCATCCGTTAGATTTTACTATTTTTCTAACCACCTATTAAATCCAAGAGGCCCATTATCATCTCAATCACACATCTTTTAATCTAAGGGTTAAAAACTTAATAGCACCAATGACTTGGTACTATTAATAGTATTCCAGCCTAGCTCTCTCTCTCTCTCTCTCTCTCTCTTTATATATATATATATATATATATATATATATATATATATATATATATATATATATATATATATATATATGCTGTATTATCGATCGCACCAAGTTATTGGTACTATCAAGTTTTTAACATTTGGATTAAACGACGTGCGGTTAGGATGATAGTGGTCCCCTAGGGTTTAGTGGGTGGTTGATTGAATAGTAAAAATTTTTGGGGACCACTATAATTCCAACCGCATATCTTTTCATCTAAGTGCTGAAAACTTGGTAGCAACAATTGCTTGGAGCTATTGATAGTATTCCAGCCGGATATATATATATATATATATATATATATATATATATAAAATTGAGCTCCTATACTTTTAAAAGTACCAAGTTATTATGCTTATAGATTTTTAGCCCATCGATGAAAAAATGTGCGGTTAGGATGATAGTAGGTTACTTGAATTTAGTGAGTGGTTGGTAGAATAACATGATCTAATGGGTGAAATTGATTAAAAAAATAAATCTAACGGTGAAAAATTTACAACCACTAAATAAATTGTACTTTTACCAGCACCAAACCGGACTCTCTCTCTCTCTCTCTCTCTCTCTCTCTCTCTCTCTATATATATATATATATATATTTATTTATTTATTTGTATTTGAAAATTTAATAAATATTATTTTTGTAGTCATTTAGTATTTTAGTGGAACAGTATAATACTAACAACACATTCATTCATTTACGAGTCGAAAAGTCAATAGTACAAAGTATTTGATATTATTGATAGTATAGTAATCTGACTTTCTCTCTCTCTCTCTCTCTCTCTCTCTCTCTCTATATATATATATATATATATATATATATATCATCATCATCATCATCAATATTCATGACATTAATTTTTTTTTTTAAATATAATGTTATCCATATATCCCGAAAGTGATGTATGATGTACATCTTACTCATGAAAGGATGAAATATATTTTATTAGTCATTTCGAGATGTCCAATAAAATTCATCTATTCTAGAATAAATGGGATTTAAAACGTAAATCTCTTTTAGAATGTATAAATAGTATTTTTGGAAAAAAACTATGACACTAACTAATTAATATATGCGTTTAGTTTTGACGTACATAATTGCTCAATTTTTGTGGCAATGATATATAAACATTAAACAGTAGATGACAAATGTTAAAGTGTACTCCTTATCCATACGGAAGAGATTAATATATTAACACATGATTAAAAAAAGCAGAGAGATCTAGAATATAGGTCCACTGGTCACGATGACTTCTCTGCGTCATGTACATGGTCGTACTTAAATATTTCTCCAACCATATATTAATTACTTAATTTATGACATATATGTAGACAAGTTTAACTGTGGATCGACATTTTAATATATGTAGTTTGGGCAAATTGTGGAGAAATTGTGGAGATCTAAAGCTATAGGAAACTAATGAGGCTTCTCAAAATGGATAACATCATATGGTCATCCACATGGCCCTAGTGTAAGATGGTCACAGTCACCAAATATATATATATATATATATATATATATATATATATATATATATATATATATATATATATATATATATACCATAGCTAGCCTTTTGAAACAAGTGTTGTACACAACACATGTCACATTATTTAGTAGGAAAATTATGAAGCAAAATCAATTCTTAGACAGCTAAGCAACAATGTATATAGGTAGCTTCTTTCCCAAACACTAACGTTTTAACCAACATTATATTAATTATCAACTAGTGCTCACACAAATACAATCCTAGGGGTGAATTATGAATGCATAGACAAGAATTTTACATAAAGTTTAGCTATTAAATTTTACAATTTGTAAATTAATATTGAATTTGCATGCAAATATAGGATGACTGATCATGGAACAAATTTAAGGAAAAATATATATTACTTTTAATTGAATGTTTTATGTTCTTAGCAATCGACAACACGTTAATTTGTTACATTTAATTCTTTCTCATTTATATTGTTGGAAAAGCCCCAACTGATGATGGATACTGGAGAGGGAATTAAATATGTTGTGGAGTAAGTGGTGGTTGCATTTGTGAGACTTGCACGAATCATGGCAACCAAAGGGTGAGGACAAGAGGAAACCAAAGAAAATGAATAGGTGGGGTACTCTCTCTCTCTCTCTCTCTTTCTCTCTCTCTCTCTGATTAATAATGGGGTGTGTGGGAATGGATTGTGGAGAATTTAGCAAGAGATACACCCACGGTGGGTTGCGTGAACCACAAGCAGTGTGTAGGGAGAGCTGGGATACATGATGGATGGACACATAGAATGATAGATGGAATAGGTAGATGGAGAAAGATAGTAGGAGAGAGACAGAGAGGGAAAGAAATATATATGAGAAATGCGCATGGCTTTAATTTATATATAATATATATATATATATAGTTGTTATTAATGTAGCTAGGGAAATGAACTGAGGGTCCCCATGTTGATTTGATCGCCCTTAATTTATGGCCCTCTACATTGCGGTGCAACAACCATAAGTCACGTCCTATGTATGTAGAGTGCATGCAGCATATGCTAAGTTGCATGCGCATGTTTTACTTTTATCTTGTTAATATATATTTAATTAGCTAGGTTGTGAGAACAATAGCATGTACATGGGAAAGAAAAACAAACCCCCAGTAAATTATCGTGCATTAATTATGAATTATGCTGGAAAGGCTTCGTCCTAACATACAATTTTACTTTTAATTTTTTTTAACTAAGTTATAATAATGTTAGGTTAATTATAAAAAAACGTAATAAAATAAAAAAAAATAAAATGCATAATAGCCCTGAAACCTACCTGGAGTAATTTGTTAGTAAATTTTTCACACAGTTCTTAATTTATTGATCATAAACTATATTAATAGCGTGTATTGTGAAATTTGTTTTGACTGAATTAATTAATTAATAGATAAGCGTGAGCTACGAAGAAATAAACATAACATATATAGTGGACCGAGTAAGAAATTTAATCATAATTTATATATTATTCTGAAGTTTTTTCTTTGTTAGTTCTACTGGAGGTTTGGTGGCCTGCATTCATTGCCACCATCAGAAAAATGTGCTAAAAAATTCGATATAATGTTTTCTACACACTAGATTCGAAATACCTTATCTAGTAATAGAATCACTGGAAAAGCTCAAAGTAAATTATTATTAGGGTATTTTATACACCAACAGTAATTGATGCTTCTGCTACTCTTTGGATTGTGTATGGATATATACTTGATACTTCTTGTGGGGAAACACTCAATCCCTTTTAATTGGATACTTTTTATTCCCTCGAAAAGATTATGAGAAAGGACACTCAATAGATTCACGCGATGATAGTGAGATGACAAAGAGAGTAGGATTGGTTACTGGTTTTTGGATCCTTTGAATTCTCACCATCTAATTAAAGGAAACTTTTTGGAGCATGATTCAAGATGGGCAAGTGATCGGATATTTGGGATTCTTAAAGTACTTTGGTTTGTGTTTGTTCCCCATTTTATTGCTAAGTTAGGTATTTTGGAATGGTACTAATAATTGTCTGATTAAATGCTAGAAAAGAAGCATGTGTGAGAGAACAAATTTGTTTTTTTTTTTTTTTTTTTTTGGTCTATTTGAGAAATAAAGTACAATGTTTAACAAATACAACATTTAAAACTACCTATGAAAAGCTAAAATAATATTGTGATGTTGGTGAGGCAGATTTCTATCATCAGAATATCTAATGAGATCAAATACGATCACCATCTCTTCTCGAGTCGTAATTTCCGAATGTGCTCGCCATAAGCGACTACTAAATTTAATGTTATCTCAACTATTTCGTAGCTTTAGAAAAGACATAATAACACAATTGCACTTTCGAGATTCTGCGTGCTCTGTAGCATCGAAGCATTTGCGTTTGGTATCTTGCCTAACTATTTCTCTTCCAAATCTCTTAACTCTAATTACTGGCAATTAGAAATGCCAACTGGTTTATTTGAGCTGGGCCAGTTTAAGACCCAAAGTCCACTAAATTGGATCCATGGCCGGCCCATAGCATAGGCCCAAATAACTGGCAAATTATTTAAATCAACTAATTAAAATTTTTATTAAATTTAACATCTCTTTTAGTTGATGAAATGCACCGTTTTATTGGAGTTTAAACTATCATTAATTCTAAAATGCCATAGTTTACTTGAAAAATTAAAAGTGGTGTTATACTCGCCAATCGAATCAGTAAAATTCTTTTTTTTTTTTTTTTGTGAAAATTAAATTTAAGATTCCTATTTCAAAATTGTGTATTGTTGAGGGGTTCCTCATACCTGTGACCTTGTTTTGGGCCGGGCCCATTTATAGTTATATGCGGTCGCTCTTATGTTATGTGAATATGAGGAGGGAATATCGGATCCTTTATATCTCGGATCCGAATCCGATATATTACCTTGCTAGGGTTCTTCGTCCCCGAGATCTCTCGCAAAACCTAAATACTCTCTCTCTCTCTCTCTCACCAATCGTCGTCCCCGATCCCAATTCATTTGGTAACAAGGTGAGCCTTTTCTCCTCTCAAATGCATCTTTAGATCTTTGTGTAATTGAAATGGAGTAGGTTTCTTTGTTTGAATCTAGCGTGTTTGGGTTTGAATGCCCTTCCATTTTTTTCCTTTTTTTTTGGTTGACACTAGCTCTAGCTTTTATTTTTTTAAAAAAAATTGGAGTTATTGTAGTTGTTCAAGTGAATTTTTTTGTTCAATTTAATGGCTCCGTTAGCTATAAATCTTGAATTATTCCAGTTTAATTATTAAATTTGATGAGACATGTACAAACTTAAGTGAGAGAAGTAAGGATTAGAGATGAGAAGAGTGCTTGATTAAATTTTCATGAGATCGAATATTGTGTAGCAACACTATAATTAAGATATGAGATTTGGAATGGTATAAATTAGCCTTATGGCTTTTTCTAGTTCAATTTTCGGAAGTTAATTGACAAAAAGAAAAGAGCAAAAAAGAAAACATTTCTTTTCCAGGTTACCCTTTTCTCTCATTGAACATTCCTCGTTTTTTTTTCCCCTTCGTAGTAATGTATTATGTAGGTGTATGTATACAAACTGATAGTTTTTTTTGAGAACAAGATAGCATGCTATCGCTTTATTCAAATGAAAGATGAATTTAGCTACAATCAGAGACAACTGCATCTCGAAAAAAAGAAAAAAAAAACCTAGGTCGAGCAAAAAGAGGACCAAAGGCTCCTAAGAGATCGAATCTCCACCAGGAGACAGCTCAGCTTATTTTTCTTCCGCTCGAAAATTCTTCTATTCCTTTCCAACCAAATGGACCACCAAACTGAGGCAAGAGTCCGTAACTCCCCATCCCTAAGGGTTCCACCCTTCTTTGTACAGTCCTCCCACAAGCTGGCAGGGGTCAAGCAAGTGCGAAGGTATGCCTTATTCATGAGTAGACCATGCAACAACCCTTAGTACAGGTACAGGTAAAAAACAGGTGGTCCACCGTCTCGCTCCTTTTCGTGCAAAGCACGCAGACCTCCTCTCCACTCCATCCCCTTTTGAGGAGATTATCAATTGTGAGCATCCTTTTTTTCAGGAGCAGCTAGATGAAAATCTTGACTTTCAAGGGTGCCTTCAACTTCCAGATATGTGAATACCGTACTTCCGCGACTCCTCCGTCTTGTAGAAACTTATACACTGATTTGACGCTAAACCTTTCGAATTCGCCCCACCTCCATCTAACCTCGTCACTAGAATTTCCGCTCGGGGCCGTAGGGACCGCCACCCTTAATTGTGACATCAGATCAATTTCAAGCTGGGAATTGGGTTCAAAGTCTGCCAGTATCTTATTCCATTGCCAACCCCTAACTCCCCAACACTTTTTCACCCTATAGTTTGTGTTCCGGACCTGCTAAAAAATGAGCGGGAATGCGATACGAAGTGGGGCAAGGCCGATCCAAATATCGTTCCACCATTCAATACGGTGCCCATCCCCTAACGAGTAGGTAACCCCACATTTAAAAATATCCCTAGTCGTTAAGACACTACGCCATCACTGTGAGGACGCCCCCTCCTTTAGTGGTTTCCTCCTGAAGTAGTAAACACCCTCGATCAAGAGGGCCTACAGGTTATTCCTATCAGAGAGCAGTTTCCACCACCATTTAGCTAAGAGCGCTATGTTCATATTTTCCAAGTCCAAAACTCCCAATCCTCCGTCCTTTCTGCTCCTACAAACGATCTCCCATCGTACAAGACATTGTCCCTCAAGAACGGTTGTCCCTCCTTTCCAAAAGAACGCCCTTCTTAAGGCTTCAATTCGTTGGATCATCCACTTGGGCGCCTTAAAGACCGAGAAGTAATACAAAGGTAGATTCGCTAGCACCGAGTTCACAAGGACTAATCTCTCTCCTTGTGATAGCATCTTCGTTTGCCACCTTTCGATCCGCTTCTTGATCTTTTCGATAATCGGCCACCAGTCTTTCTTCCGCAAACATCCTTTTGTAAGAGGAAGCCCAAGGTAACTAGTTGCTAGGGATCCCAGCTTACACGACAGAATCGCCGCAAGTCTCTCTCCCCGAGACTTGTGTTTACCAAAGTAGAAGAGTTCGGTCTTGTTTCTGTTGATTTTTAGTCCTGACGCCCATTCGAATAGCTGCCAAACAAAGCGGAGGTTATTCACCTATCTTTCTTTTGCTTCACAAAAAAAAAGGTGTCATCCGCGTACTGGATAAGAGATATTTTAGCCTCAGCAGTGGGCCCAACCCCAGTTATAAGTCCGTTATGCACCGCTTCTTTTACTAGTCTTGCCAGCCCTTCCGCCACCAGCAGAAAGAGATAAGGGGAGAGAGGGTCCCCTTGTCGGAGTCCTCTTCTAGTCTTTATCCATTTGGTTGGAATCCCATTGACCAACACTGCGACTTTTGCATTAGAGGAATATTGCTCAATCCAGTCACACCACTTCCGCTCTGCCCCTAGCCAGGTTAAAACTTTCCTGAGAAACTCCCAACTTACTTTATCGTAGGCCTTTTCAAGTATGCTTTGATCCTGACTCTCTCCTTCCTAGTGTTAGAACTCCAACTTATGATCTCGCTAGCAGTTGCAAAAGAGTCGAGTATCGACCGGCCTTTAATGAAGGCTGCCTGTGTTGGAGAGACAATGTCGTTATACAAACTGATAATTGTTACACGAATAAATAAAACCATGCCAAAGTGTAAAATCAGGCAAATATTGTAAATTTTTGCTTAATAAAATCAACCTTTCACTCTCCAGAATCGAAGTATATATAGACAATTTATGTTGCATAAATGCATGTTGTAAATTATATTTCTTCTGTATCTCATAGACTATTCATAGCATATAAATTGAGGAGAAACAAGTAACTCCTATTGTACAGAGTTTATCACACATCAAATTGGATATATCAGTATGTTGTTTCATTCTTGGTGTCTTTTCTGATCCATAATTTTGTTTAACGAAGGACTAAAGCCTGCAGCTAGTAACTTTCTTGAGTAACAAAACCTTTTTCACTATTCGAAAGAGCATTCTTTTATAGTCAACTTCAGAACAACTCTGAATAATCGAGATTGAAATTGCCTACATTCTTGTCGTCTATAAGCCTTTTCTACACTTGTCGCACACCATAAAGGTCCTTTCGGGCTAGGTAGAGCTTATGCAGTAGTGCTATTTGAATAAAGCTATTTGAGAAAGCATGTATTGTATTACTTCTTCATTAACATCTCATCAATAGCATCTCACGAGTAGAAGTTGAGGCTTCATATTGGAGTTTCTGCTTTTGAAATCTAAGAACTCTATTTTTGGCGAGAACGAGAGATCTGTTGTTTTTTTTTTTCTTGAGCTAAATGTCTAATTTTCGGTAGGTTCTTCTTTGTTTCACACTACTTCAGGAAACTTCACCCGCAATGGTGATCCCTCCCCCAGTACGACCGGCCAGAATCACCAAGTACCTCAAGCCCTACCTTCTCAGGATGCACTTCTCGAACAAGTTTGTGAGCGCGCAGGTCGTCCACACCCCGACGGCCACGGTCGCATGCTCTGCCAGCTCGCAGGAGAAAATTCTAAGGCCGAGCATGGAGTCCACGCGGGACGTTGCTGCGGCCGCCAAGATCGGGAAGCTACTGGGGGAGCGGTTGCTGCTCAATGGCATCCCCGCCGTCTCCGTGTTCCTCAAGAGGGAGCAGAAGTATCACGGAAAGGTCAAGGCTGTTGTTGATTCATTAAGAGATGCTGGGGTGAAACTGCTTTGATATGTTATGTATTGTTTTTGAATTTTAGGATTTTAGTCAAATCTTCGAGAACAAGAGCAATGCTTGGATTGAGAGTTAATGAAGTTTAACCACATGATTGAGATGAGACAGACACAGCTGCTGTTTTTTTTTTTTTTTTTTTGTTGTTGTTGTTGTTTGTTTAACCCTATACTATCAAATGTGATTTGAATTCAGTGTTTACTTTTGTGGATCTGGTTCATTAAAACTTATATTTGGGGTTTAATTTGTATATATTTGAATTATTGCATAGATCTATTGTTCCCGTTTGCACTTCGATTTTCTCTTCAGTTTTGTTTGAACTTTGAACCATCTCATGATATGCGCCTTTTTTTTTTTTAATAAAAAAAAAAATTATTTACAAAGAAGAGAATAAAACGAAGGGCAATCTCGTCCATCCGAGTCCTCCTGCAACCGCGGGTCTTCCTGCAACCGCGGGTCACGAGATTCCCGTACATGAATGCCCGCGTGGCACTTTCTGTAAGGGATCGCCCAATTCTCCCTCCTCACCAGGCACGATCTTATCCAGTACACGTGGACCCCGACGCCACGTCACCATTCCGATCCGCATTGACGGCTCAGATCTCTCCATCACCCCCTGATCCCTCAACCTATCACGACCCATTCTCCCTCCATAAATATCTCTCCACTCCCACTCCCTCTCCTCCTCTCTTCCCCTCTTCTTCTTCGTCCTTCCACCACCCAAAATCCATTAATCATCGCCTAGGGTTTATTTTTAGGGACCTTTTTGTGAGTAGATCGAATGCCATGGGGCTTCTCGACAAGCTCTGGGACGACACCGTCGCGGGGCCGCGCCCGGAGACGGGGCTCGGCCGCCTCCGGAAGCATAACTCCTTCGGAATCCGCCCTAATGCTGTAAAAGGTCCGTTAAATCCCGAACCCTAATCTCCTTCCATCTCTAGCTAGGTTTTGGTAGGATTTTCCGATCGGACGGTTTGGATTTGATCTGAATGGTGGCGGTGGCAGATGAGGCGGCGGCGGTGGCGGCGATGGGGAGATCGGACGGCGAGGAGGCGCCGAAAGTGACGCGGACCATCATGATCAAGCGGCCCACGGGGTGCCCGTCGCCGGGAAACGGGACGCCGCCGACGTCGCCGGCGGGGACGCCGCCGCCGCTATCGCCCTTCTCCGGTGAGGCCCCCTCGCTCCCCTCGCTCTTCTGTGTGTTACATGTAATTATTCCCAATTACAGGGATAATTTGATAATTTCAGTCGCTCTCGTCATTTACGTGGACGAAATTGCCCCCGCATAGTCTGATGATCGCTATAAGTGTACAGGGTTAATTTCGGTATGGCAAGTACTGTTTCTGTTACCGAAACTTCTGGAAAGATTCAAAGGACAGTTTTGCCCTTTTTATGTCAACATAGATAACATCGCTCGATTTGTTACTCTGGAGTAGTATAGCGTAGGACCAACAAATGTGCTAACATCGATTTGGTTCGTATAATCCTCCTATACTTGTACAATACGGACAAGGTATGTACGTATGTCGTTGCTGAGGCGATCCATAGTATACTTCGCTATGTATATGAAAGTTGTGTGAATGATCCAAATCTCATTCTCGCAGCCAAAAGATCTTAAGCTATATATATATATATATATATATATATATATATATATATATATATATATATGAACATCTAAGTTGCAAGAAAAAAAGAGAAAAAAAAAGGATACATTTTTCTTTACCAGATCTAGAATTACGACATTTTATGAGATATAATTTACTTATATTATATGATTCCTTTGTGTTCCACCAATACAGCTGCGTGCAAATTGGTAATTGTTTTAAAAATTTATTTCCTCGTATGTTCATGTCTCCTCTAGTTCCTTTTTGTGATACTCATTACTTATCAAATATCAAATATGTTCTTTTGTTCATCTTGCTATATGTCTAAGTGAGAATCCTTGCGGGTGTGACGAACAGGAGGCCGGTTCAGAAGGAAATCATTATCAGATGCATACGAGAGACGACAAAATGGACCGAAGCGCCCCGCTCCTCCTTTCGAGGCGTGAGCTCTCTAATTTGCTTCTCACATAAGCCTGTTCTGCTGCTGTAGGAGCATTAACATCATGAGAGATAGGAAGAACGATATGACATGAGCGAGAGTGGGGTGTTTTAGTTTAGTCTAGTTGCCTATGTTTATATGTTTATATGTAGATTATGCTGTGTTCATGTTTGCGTGTTTGTGTGTTGAAGTAGCTCTCTTTTTTTTTTGTAGATAAGCAGGTTTGGGTTTGTGTGGGGTTGGTAAAAGTGTATGGAACCCTCCTTTACTATAGTGCATTTTGATATAGATTTCTAAACTTTATATCTAACTATTGACGCCGCCTGAACTTTTGTTCGTTTTAATTTGGGTCATTTCCATAAGAGTACTTGGAGATTTCTTTAGCAGCTCTGTTTACTACGTGCCACTAAATAAGGAAACCTGCAGTTTTGTTAGCTAAAAAGCAGATAATGCGGTTAAAATTTAACGGAAAATCATCTTCACATTTAAGGAATCTCCAATTTATCTTGGGCAATGACTCAAATAAAAAACGAAGAAGAAGAAAAGTTTAGGGATCTATCTGTTTCTAAATGTCCTATAGTCGAGGGGGGGGGGGGGGGTCTCCACATTTTTACCTGTGGACTTTGAGTTGATTTGGTGCGTGTTGTTGTGGGTTGTTTGAGACCCAAGAGAGTGTGTGAGTGGTGTATCAAAGTTGTTTATGTTGTATGTCTCCTGCTCAAGTATGTGTACTGTTGTTTATGTTGTATGTATCCTGCTCGAGTATGTGTACTGTTGCCTTGTATATATTCAAGTAGATAAGAGATGGCCGGTGTTCTTTGTGTCTTCCATGATGCCAATTATCTGTGCTTTGTTTTCATTTCCAAGTTTGTCTTATTGGGCTTTTTGGGTGTGCCAATAAACTGTTTAATGTTTTGAAGAAGATTGCTTCGTAGCTTATGAAGATTCGAATATGGATTATAAATGTGATTCTGGTTTTGAAAGGCTCGTGAAAGAGCTGGGTTTCATTGTCCTTCATCATTGATCTTTCTCTGCAACAATTGTTCTTCTTTTTCTTCCCCAATTTTGTTTCCTCTGCTGCTTCTCTCTTTGAAGAGTTATTTAGTTGTTTATAATAATCCCAAGTGGCTTCTCTAATTTGTCATGCTAATCTTATCTTGGTGATTTTTAGGTCTTGTTTTAAGTCATTTTTCTATGACACGATAAAAGAGGTGTACTGGGTGGAATTCCAATTAAATGCATATGTGCTGTGTGGCTTCTCTAATTAGTAGCAAATCTAATAGTAGGTATATAGAATTTATGGGATTGAAGCAAGGTTTAAGCTGACAATACGCATCTTCGGCACACCAGTTCCTAAAGCAAAACATGGGAATTAAGGAGCCACAAACTAGAGTGTCCTAATATTCTTTGTTTTTGCTTTTTATCTCGAAAAATTGTCCGATTAGTTTGAACATGTACAAAATGAATACTTGGTTCTCTTTATTTTCCTTTGTTTGTTTTTTTATTATTTGTATTTATAGTTGCCTTCTTTGTCGATTTCCACTGCAAATTAACTGGGGCGCAAGAAAAGGACCGTAAGCATGCGCAAAGAAGCAATGCAAAGGCACTTGAGCTTGGACCAATCTTCAACCTAAATGCTATTTCTATTTAAGAAATGGAATTGATATATTCAGAATAAATTTTACTATTGTTAGAGCACAAAGGTTCGAATCAGGACTACATATAATGTATTTATTATTCCAGCAATATCAAAAATTGCTCCGAATATATCAATCCCCTTTCAGAAATGATGGCATCTCCACTTGCACTTGCTACTTGGCTTTTAAAAAATGTAGAAAACAGAGCCAACACAAAAGCACTTTTTCAAGTGTGGGGCTACTTATTACAAGTACAAATCAAAATATGGCTCTGGTGAAACATATGATACTCTTTAATAAGAATAAGATTTAGGATTTTTCTTTATAATTCTTTCTTTAGAAGTGCTTGCTTATACTAATTTTCTCATTGATAGAAATTCGTTGAATGGTCTTTTTTTTTTTTTTTTTTTTTCCTAGTCCAATAAAAAAAAGCAAGAATAGAAAAGATTACGGGCCCAGTTTATTGGTTGAAGTATCAGTTCCAAATGTATAATCCATTTTTCTTTTATCTCTTCAGTTTTATTGGTTAACCAAACCATTCCAAAAAAATGGTTTACAGTCGAGCCGGTTCAAACCTCTATTTGAAAACATTGCTTCTTATGTGAAGTAACCTGTATCTATATAAAACTCTTATACAAATTATGAGTGCTTTTATTGAAGTGAAGTACTCAATTAACAATTCTAGGAAAATATCGCATACCATATTTTGTATCTTCGCAATTTATATCCATTAATAACTAATTGCCCAGGACAATACATGGACTAAAAAAGTAGTAGGGACAGCGCAATTTGTAACCTAATCTGATGAGAAGATTCTTCACGGACCATCCTATTAAAAAAATATGAGCAAAAATATGAGCAACGCTGCAAAGGTTCAAAGTTAAGTGAACCACACGAACTGCAAATAAGATCAACAAATTAATAATACTCGCAAAATTAAAAAGTTGCCATCAAAAAAGAAAAAAAAAGAAAAAAAAAAAAGTCATAAAAAACGGCTGCAAATTGCTCTCTTTTTTGCCTGTAAATACCAACAAATACAAAGAAACTAAGCAAGCAACAAAATTTATAACAAACTCACTTCTTAGCCCCTAATAATCGTGTTAATTATATCATGGCGATATCGAGGACCCTTCTCATCGCAATGGCGATTGTGGTTTTCGCCGGATTGGGTGCGCCTCGGGCTCAAGCTCAACTAGCTAGGAGAGCCCTCATCAGTGGCATAGTCCCTTGTAGCACTGGGAATTTGATCAATGCAGCTACTGCACCCGTGTTTCCAAGTAATTAGACTAGCTAGCTATATCTAATTATTGCAGAATTTGTGCTTTTACCATTTTGGATTCGTTTCAACTATATTGACAAAAATAGATAAATTCATTTGCTTTAGATAAAATTCACATACAAAACAATAACAACAATAACAACAACAATAACGTTCTGCGTAACAAAGTACTACTAAACACTAAAGAACATGATCACTGCATGGCAGATGCTACGGTGCAGCTCCGTTGCGGAGGCAACGTGCTCGCGACCACGACGACGGACAGCAACGGAGCGTTCAGCTTATCGATGAACCTCGTGAGCTCGCTCCTGTCGGCACTTCTAAACCAGCTGCAACCTGGTGGTGGACACACCTCTAGTCTCCTACAACGCCTCTCTCCCCGCGACCGGAATCCTCCGGTCGGCGCTGCAGCTGCTCCGAGGAGGTATCATTGGCGGAATCCTCAGCGGACAAGCTAAATGGCTGTAGCTTGTGTGTATTTATTAATTATGTGCTTCTATATATACATATAGTAGAATTTATATATTTTCAAAAATACAAATCCAACTATACTTTATTTTGCCCCATCATCAACATCATCCCAACTGATCAACACTTTCTAATAAAATTACTACAATATAAATGTCTCTGATTTCTCTTTATTATATTTCAGTGTTCTATCCATATAGCTTTCTACTCTATATTTTATTGCCAATTTTTTCATTAGATATCATATGAATTCTACATCAATTCTTATACCTTATATATCAACAAACGGTAGAATTTAAATAAAATTTTTTTAGTATTTTCAATAGTTGCGGCAATTTCGATCTCCATCAATCTACGGATATATAGTTTTGGTCTGGGGTTTAGCAAGTAACTATATAAGTATAAGGTTCTTTGCTTAGAATAAACTAAATTGTAAAAGACTTTCAATCTAATTGCTATTCCCATTTAATTAAGAAACTATGGTTCTTACTAGTTAACTCAATTATTTTTGGCCTAACAACACAAGAGTAAATATACAGTAGCTTGTTGGTAATAACATAGCTGCAGGTGACTTTAAAGTATGTTTAGATGTATAAATATCTTATTTCAAATATATTTTTAGTTTTTTTAAAAAATTATAGTATTTAATATATATATATATATATATATATATATATATATATATATATATATATATATATATATATATATATATATATATATAAAATAAAATGTCTAGAAATAATATACTCCACTTTGTAGTCATTATTTTGAAATAAATTAAATTATATTGAAAATAATTATATTTTAAAAAGTAAAAATTAAAAGTTTTTCTTTCCAATCACGCAAAGAAAACTTTATGCCAAACAAGTTATTCAGAAATAACTTATTTTAACATCAAAATGGAACTGAAAGAAACCACACTTTCTCCCACTTCTCAACTTGCACCTGCTACTTGCTTGGAAGGTAGAAAAGCAGAGCCAATACAAAAGCAATTTTCATATGTGGGGCTACTTACCTCGTCATGAGGTTGCATTGTTAGAAGCATAATTTGCCCTTATACTAATTATTATTATTATTTTTAGAGAGAATTAGCATGTTATTCTTTTTGTTTATTTTTGAAATAAATTTAGCTGGAAATGTGAAGCAACTAAATTTCACGAAATCTCGAATATCAATTATTAAGTCTTTTGTCATTTGCGCTAGGAACGGTTGATAAATATCATTGACTAGTTTACTGATTGAAGTGTCCATTTCTTACCGTTTAATACATATTTTTAATCTCTTTAGTTTTATGGATTAAACCAGGCCATATTGGTAAATGATTTCTGGTTCAACGTTGTTCGAACCTATATTTGTAAACATTGCTTATTAATTCTTTCTCAAACTATCTACTATCATACATATATATTACTAATTTTGTTTTGTCTCGAGTATTTATGGAAAGTAAATTTACTTCATTCCTAAACTACATAGAGTGATCTGCCTACCTAATACAGTTATTAAAAGCTTAATAGCTATTACAGAAGTCTCAACCTCAGAATCTAATTAATTTATATTTTTAGCCCGTTCCATCATTTCTACCAAATGAACCGAGTGAATAGCAGCTGATCCCTTAACAAATTATAAGTTTTTTCAAGTAAAGTGCTCCATTAATTGATATGTCTAGGGAAGTATCTTGCGGGGTAACCAAGTCTATTAAGATGAGTCTTCATGGATCATCCTATATGTAAAAATAGCACGGGGTAATGGTCATGTTGTCTTGATTCAACCTTTTTTTTTTTTTTTTTTTTTTTTTTTTTTTTGAAGTCCAAATGTTCAAATAAAGTGAACTGCAAATAAAAACTCATAAAAAAACGGCTGCAAATTAATTGCTCTCTTTATTTATTTTTTCTATAAATACTCAACAATCTCAAAGAACAAAGCAAAGCAAGCAATAAAAGTTACAAAACCATAATCTTCTAGATCTCCTCGACATAAATAAAATATAAATTTAAGACCATAAGAATAAAAAAGGAATGAGCGATATTCCTACAATGACTCTTCTTAATTTATTTGGGGCCTCATATTTTACCACTAAGCATACAAATACATATCAAATTAATTAAGATATCAATTGATGGGGACATGCTTTATCAACCTCATATTACGTGTGGTTGAGAACAAATATATAGAAGATAATAAATAGGCACCAGGTATTCCTAATAATCAAGCGCATCATTATCACTAGGTATAATCAACACTACCCAACAAAATTGATATTTTTTTTTTTCGAAACTTACTTAAGTATGTATACCACAATATTACTCTTCCAGTTAATAAATATCCAGTGTTCCGTAGGAATATTTTAAAATACGAGGTATTTGGGAGCATTCCAACGTATTTAAAAATAAAAATAAATTACTAATGATTATTATTAAAAAAAAAAAGGAAAAAAAAAAAAAAAAAAAAAAGAAGAAGAAAAGAAGAAACCACTGACTCTAACCAGATCAAGGGGTCAAAACGGGTAGCCGGACTCTGCATTGACGGAATCCAGCTGTCAGGGAACCCATGGTGCACAAATTCCAACACCACTCCCCAGAATCGTCTAGATTCAACGAAACGGGACCCCCGCGCACTCATCGCCGCCACGTGTCGACCATCCGGTTCGACCCATTGTAGCGACACCACCCCCATCCCGTCCAGCCCCGCTGATCACCTCACACGTGTCCCATCTCAACGGGTACACCTGTTCCATTCCCAGCCCTATATTTATTTATTTTTTTATATATATATATACAGCGTTACTCTGCGTTTCCTCCTATCCCGAAGAGCGCGCGAGGGAGAGAGAGAGAAGCGGAGGAGGAGCCGTTCCCCCGCTGCAGCTGATCACTGTAGCGCGGGATCTCGGCCGTTCGATCAAGATCAGATGGCTCGCGCTCTCTCGAACCCCCGCGCATACGCGGCTCTCTACGAAGGCGTCGCCCTCCTCGCCAACAGGTAATTAATTTTTCCTATCCCATTCACGACTTATTAATAATATATATATATATATATATATATATATATATATATATATATATAGATGATCTAAATATGTAATTATTATTTACATGATTACATCCAATCATAGGAAATCGTTCATTCACTACTAGTACTACTCTGCTCCTTCCTATATCCGGCCGGATCTAGTCTAGTCTTATTTAATTAATATATTTAAAAATAATTTAATATTTATATAGATAAACGGTTAATTCATATAATACTACAGAAAGAGTTACTCTGGAGCAGCGGCGGTGATGGGAACAGGGAGGAGGGGTGCGACTGCGGAGGAGACCGCGGCGGTGTTTATGCGCGGAAGGAAAGACTCTTCGGCGGATGCGGCGGTGGCATGGTTGCCGGATCCGGTGACCGGGTACTACCGTCCGGCGAAACGGGCCGGGGAGATCGACGCTGCGGAGCTCAGAGAGATGCGTCTGAATCAGAAAAAGTGAAGTAGAGCTATAGCTATATATGATTGGGTGGTCTAGAACCTTCTACAAGTTTTCGTCTGCCCCCAGTTGTCGTCCGCACCCTTCTGCTTATCTTTGAATTCTGATCGCTCGCTCGCGCTCCAGAAAACTGCCTGTGTGATGCCGCAGTTTCTGTGGTTTTGTGCTAGCTATGTTGGGAGAGCTCAGATATTACTACATATCTGTTATATATATATATATATTATAATAAAAATAGACGCTATATATATATAAGGCCGCGTTATGAATTCCCGTGCATCTTAATGCTGCAGTTTCTGTGGTTGCTTTATTTTTTTTATTATATTTAAATAACGATTTCATTAATTGCATGTGATTAATATGACACAAGCATTGTTCTTATATATCATCGTTCATATATATATATATATATATATATATATATATATATATATATATATATATATATATATATTATCATATATGATAGTAAGAATATTAAATATATAACTCATCAAAATAATTTAATATAAAAAATTTTATTGAGAATAAAAAAACAGAATTAAATTTATTATTCATAATAATAAAAATATTAAAAATATATAATTTAATCAAACAGAGTAAACAGGTAAAAGGATTCTCCATTATAACTTACCGGATCAAAAAAGTAAAATAACAATAAACAGAAGGAGAACTGCAGTTTTTTGTAGAAAAAATAAAGCGTTAATCAAAATTTAAACATGCCAAAATTTCAGTTCTTCGACGGGAATATTAAAAAGGAGCAATCAGCATAAAAATTGTAGGTATTATCATTGATAGTAAATTAATGTAACGGATACATGTAATAAAAAATAACAAATGTTATTATATATAGGAATAAAGAAAGAAGTGAATGGTTAATAGCGAGAAAATATGAAAGCAACATTTTAAAGTGGCGATTGTTGGAAAAACTTTACTACTGTACATGCAAAAATATAAAGTGTTTAAATATTTATAGACTTTAATAATTTTTGACTATATAGGCTTTAATAATTTTTGACTATATAAATCGAAAAGAGAAAAAAATAAATAAACTTTTATTGTAATGAATGACTGGTCCACGATGGACCTCGTCAGGTAACAATCATTGTGCAGGAGAGTAAAGGAGGAGTAAGATAGGAAAGATGGAATGACACGACTCCAAGATGAATGTCGCTTGCGTTTTCAGGCATTGTTTGTTCGGGGTACAAAGGGGGATATCCCCCCTTTGTACCCAAACACTTTTGAATAAGGGGAGAACAACCATTCCCTCCTTTTATTTTTTGTCCCGGAACAACTCCTATTCTATCCTCACTATCCAGAACTACTTTTCCCTCTCTCTCTCCTCACTTTTGCCCTGCACGGTTCCCAATCGAAGCATCTCCCTCCTACACTAATTTAAAATTAGTACACTAATTTTAAATTAGTGTACTAATTTAAAATTAATACACTAATTTTAAATTAGTGTATTAAAATTAACACTAATTTTAAACCTAATTAACACTAATTATTGATTTTTAAAAAATTTATATCTTACCAGAAAAATTATTGTAATTTTTAGATAATATTAATCAATTTTTAAATAAAAAATAATTAACACTCATTTATATACCATTTAATTTATTAATTAATAGATATTACAATAATTATTTACCATATACAAAATAAATAATAAATACTTATTATTATTGTCGCCGCCGCCGCCTCTCGGCCTTCCCTGTAGCTCTTCGTCGCCGCCGGGTAAAAAACCTCTCCCTCGTACCGCATCCTCGTTCCCAACGCAAAATAAATAATTAATACAATTTTTAGATTAAAAAATAATTAAACACTAATTTTAACACTAATTATTGATTTTTTAATACATAATATCTTACGAGAAAAATTTATTATAATTTTTAGGCTAAATTACAGAAAACCCCCCTATCATATCCCGCTTTTCCACTTTACCCCCCTGTCATTTAAATGTCGACAATCTGCCCCTCGTAATTATCGAATTGTGCAATAACCCCCCGCCGTCAGTTGACCGTCAGTTGACCGTCAGTTTTTTTTAAAAATATAATTTTTTATACCCAAAATACCCTTGGAAAATATTCATAAAAAAAAAAAAAAAAAAAAAAAAAAAAAAAAAAAAAAACTTCGGAAAAGAAAAGAAAAAAAAATAGGAGGGCATTTTCGTCAATTTACCATTTCCGTTAACGGCGTACCCCCCTAAAGACATTTCTGAAATTACGAGAGGGCAGATTGTCGACTTTTAAATGACAGGGGGGTAAAGTGGAAAAGCGGGATATTAGAGGGGAGTTTTCTGTAATTTAGCCTAATTTTTATATTATATTAATCATTTTTTACATATAAATAATTAACACTAATTTTATATATTATCTAATTAATTACATTATAAATATTACATTAATTCTATTTAAAAAATTATAATACAATATTTATTTATCAATTTTTACCCTCATATAAAAGGATAAGGGTATTATCGTCTTTTTACTCAAAAGTCAACTATTTATCCCTCTTATTCTTCAATTCCAACCAAACACTATTTTTCTTATACCTGGTACTAACCTATATCCCAACCAAACACTTTTTTCATTTATCCTACCTTATACTCAACTTTATACTTATACCTGGTGCTACTAATTCTCACTAATCCCCGAACCAAACGATACCTCAGAGTACAACACTTGCATGCCACGTTTTTTTTTTCTTACCATGGGTGTTGTGCATGAGATGCAAGATTGATAAAGGTGAATGGAAATTGCGAATGAACTGCCTCTCTTCAGGAAAAGAATGAAAATTGAAAAGAAAAGAAGGGGAAAAACTTCTGTCTACATACAACATTTGACATGAAAGTTCTTATCATTGATAATGCTCTCAATAGAAATTACTCCTTTTTCTATCTGGGAAGGAAATGAAAATTACTCTAATTCGGAAAGTTTCTTTTTATAAGTAAAGAAATTTGATTTTTTCTCCTATAAGCACATAGTCAGGAACGAATTCATATTTGAGCTGTAAAAAGACAAATCAAATTCGAATTATCATTACTCGTGCTGAAGTAAACAAAGTTGTTATGTTGATCAGAAGTGTCAAAAACTAAATTGTTAAGATTGAGAGTTAGAAAGCATATTTGAAATCTCAACGAGCTTCAGAATTTTGCAATTATCCTCGTGATCAAAATCTTTATTGATAGGTATGTACAAATTAATTCAAATTAGATCTGTAACTTTCAAAACCTAGAACATGGAGATACTTCTTAATTAATTTTTTTTTCTTTCTCAGCCACAGAAGTAGTTCCAAATACAAAATTTAAAATAAAATAAAACAAACATATCATTAAAAGGAAGCTCTGTCCCACCTCAAGAATCCTTTGTTGGAGCCTATTCTTGCTCCACACCATCTCAAGATCATCTTTGGTCAGGAACTGCCTCTTTTCAGGAAAGCTAGTGTTGGTGCGAAAAACAAATACAGAGAAAAGAAAAAAAAAAAGAGAGAGGAATAGTTAGTAATGCTAGCTATAAAAAATCAAGTTATGGTTTCAAGTTAGGAATTCAGGGTAAATTTGAAATGCTTGAAATATCAGAGACATAAAAAAATTTGAAATGTTTAATTGGAAGATTCCATGAAAAGATAAACTAAGGATCCAAAAGTAAATATTCAAAAGAAAAACAAAAAAAAAGACTTTCTCATACTTAATCAGAGGACCTTTCTCACACAATCGATCTCACCATGCATTGTTATGCTGATTTACACAGTGATCGATTCAAAGTCATTGATAGAACGTATAAAAACCCTAAAAATCTTATGAGCACATTAAAAAAAATCACAAAAAAATCATAAAAGATATTTTTTCTCTAGTTCAGATAATGATAAATTATGTGGACATCCAAACAGTACCCTTGATATTTTCAAAGACATCATATTTATATTTGTCCATTTTCTGATGTTCGATGCACCAAAATGAAATATCTTATTTTTGATGCACCAAAATATCAAACATCAATTTCAAGTTATTGTTAGGCATATGATGAATTCACAGAGATAAAAATTAATTTCAAAGCTAAAAAGAATTCTTGAAGATTTATTTATATGCAGGCCAAATAAAGGCATATGAAGTTTTAGAACAGATTGATACATGTCCGCAATAAGCATGTATTTTAGCTTGTTCACAGCTAAAAAATAACAATTCTCTTTCGAAACAAAAACAACTTTATTAATTTTTCATCATTGTTAAAAAAAAATCTAAATCCAGCGTAAAATATGCTGAGAATAGAAGGAAGGGAGGAATTAAGATTATATATATATATATATATATATATATATATATATGCAACCGGTAACGTACAATAATTATAATTAATCATTTTTAATAATTAATTAAGCTGACGCGTTTCATCACCGCGCTTTTCTTGGTTTGTCGCCTCCAGCCCATAACACACTGTCCATAAAAATTTAAAAAAAAACAAAGCGAAAGAATTTTTTTATTTTAGTGAAAAAACATGAAATTTTTTATAGATCAGATATAAAATTTGAGATTTGTATTCATACAAATACAATTGCTCGGAAGAGGCAGCGTTGGCATTTGGATATAAAAAAAAAGAATTGATTAATCTTGAATGATGAAAATGTAAGAAAATGACCTTCGCTTGATTAGAGGCCCAGCATTTTTTTTTTTTGAGATAAGGTAGCATGCTACTGCTTCATTCAAGTTGATATGAACTAAGCAACATCGTGAGGCAACAAGGCCCCGCAAAAGCGGAAAAAAAATAAAAATAAAAATAAAAAAAAATGGCCTCACATATATATATATATATATATATATATATATATATATATATATATATATATATTTTTATTTGAGGCCCAGCATTTTTTATTGATTAATATGTTACATTTAGAGAAATATAGGTGTGATTAAGTGCATTATGATGAGTGGGATTTTATTAAATGGCCTAAAGTAGGTAACACTTGATTGCCAAGGAAACAAACCAACATTGCAAACCTGTCGAATCTGTGCCTCTTTAATCAGATTATTCAGTGGCCTAAAAAGGCAAAATGCTTTACAAGTGTTTATGGCCATCTCCACCATCTTTTACAGTTGTAATGACTGCAGGATCACTGCTGGTATTGCTAGCTAGCTCCGAGTGAAAGCAACAAAAAGCGGAGTTAAAAGGATTCTAGGTGCAAAATACCCTGGTTTTTCCAAAACAGCAGGAAAAAGGAAATAGAAATATCAACAATACAATCATGGTCTTGACATCTAAGCACTGTTTCGTGACATTCCACTTTTCAAGAGGATGAACTGTTGTAGAATTATTCTAGTTTTATTTTTTTTTTAATTCTTTGAGCATAAAATATTATAGTCGAGTTAAAAAAAAAAAACGTTAGCTTTATTATATTTTTTATATAAAATTATTTTAAATTTTAAAGGTGCCATATTGTTTTTCTTTTTAAGTACTGACGTTTTTATTAGGCCCAGACACACTCACAATTACAGAACGATGTGAGATTAATTTGTCTCGCGAGGCTTAACTAATATTATTTTTATTAGGCTCAGACACACTCACAACGTACCACAGGACGATATGAGATTTGTCTCGCGAGCATTAACCAATATTGTGGAGAGTCGCGTTCTATCTACAACAGTCGTTAATCTTATTAGGCTCAGACACATTCACAAACACGTAATGATATGAGATTTGTCTCGCGAGCCTTAACCAATATTGTGGAGAGTCGCGTTCTATATATCTACAACAGTCGTTAATCTTATTAGGCTCAGGCACATTCACAAACACATAACGATGTAAGCTTTGTCTCGCGAGCCTTAACCAATATTATGGAGAGTAACATTCTATCTATAACAGTCGTTAGTCTTATTAGGCTCAGACACATTCACAAACACATAACGATGTGAACTTTGTCTCGCGAGCCTTAACCAATATCATGGAGAGTCGCGTTCTATCCACAACAGTCGTTAGTCGGGGAGCTGCACTCTATCCACTCTATAATTCTGACTCAGTTGAGACTCATATCATATTTTCGAGTGATGATTAATTTTGATATTAACTGTAACGCTCTACTTCCTAAGATTTCATCTATTATAGAACTGCTTTAATTCTAGCACTTTTAACTTTATTAACTTTTTTTAGTCGCAGTTTAAAATACTATAAAATAATTTTTTTTTAATAATATTATATTTTTTATATATAATTATTTTAAATTTTTAAGCTGGCACATATATTTAGTCCAGCACCGCGCTTGTCGGGCGTATCATACATCTACTAGCGAAATGATCCGATTTGAAGCATTTTCAAATTTTCACTTTTTTACAGTTGCGCGCAGTAAATGCTACTCTAATCACGCAAGCCAATCGGGCGCTGCATCATCTCCCACTTCTAACTTAAACCAGGAGAACAGGCCTCTTAGGTTAGGGTTTTCAATGTGCCTTCTAATTAAAAGATCAAACACTAAGCTTTTTTTAACATAATTTAGACATGACATCTTATCACCCTTCCCAGCTATTGGGGGACAATATTGCAGAGTTTTCTACATTACTCCGAGAAGAGGCGCACTTCATGGGAAGCAAATTCGCTATTCACTTTATTATTATAGAAAATAAATTTAGCTACAAGAATTGAGACAACTCGGCCTCAGAAAAGATAAAGACAACAGCGAAGAAAAGAAAAGAAAACTTGGGAAGTAATATTTTCTGTTAAACTTTTTTTTTTTTCCAGTAAAAATTTAGCATGTTATCCATTTCGTTTATTTTTCTGTTAAACTTTAATTCTTCACTCAACCTGAATATGTGAAGTAATACCACATATCTACAAGTAATGCCAAATACAAAAATAGAGAATACTTAATGGAAACTTGGGTAAAAGATCAGGGACCTCCTATACATGTAATTTACCCTACCTGTACTCTTTGGCTAGGCAATTTTAGTTACTTAATGAGTTGGTGCTTTTTATTATTTAATTTTAATGTTTCTTGTAGACCTCACAACTTAACCTCTCGAACCCTGTACTAATTAAAGATAACCTCATAATCTAACGTTCCGGAGGGGACCCTGTTGTCTCACGCGTTTGCTAAATTCATCGTTCGTTGAATGAAGCGGTAGCATGCTACCTTTCTCTCAAAAAAAACCTCATAATCTAACATGAGATACCTTTACTTAATTTGTATTTTCAATAACTTAAAAAAAAAAAAAAAAAATCTACAAGACATATACTTGGAAGGAACGAATTTGTGCATCAAACAGGTTCGTCCTAGTTATTTTATCTCATAAACAATAATTAATAGCAACCCATTATAGCAGAATATGCTCACTAGAATCACTCCAATAAAGAGAGTTAACTTCTGAAATATTGTACATAGTTTGAAAGTGTATTGATAATGAAATTTATGTTCATGCGTACACTTGATCTCTTAGTTAGCTCCACGGCTACAACTTAGCTTCATTTGGAGAGGTGGTTCTCCTCTGGATTCTTTATATGTTCGCTCTGATACCAAATTGATTGTAGTTCATAAGGAGTCGTGGAAAGAGACTTCATGATGTTAGTTAGGCTATGTTGACGGGACACGGACGGCTTCGGTAGGCTAGCCCCTTTAGTCAAGTGCTTTTGTTGGGGCATTTCCACTTGGGCCATTAGGTGTGCCGAGCCATCCTCCTCGTCGGTCTCCGACACCTTCTTCGGCGGTGGCGGTGTTTTCTTTCTATACATGGCATAGATGATCAATTGGGTTGAACCTAAGACGAACCCAACGACATTTGGGACCTGAAAGTGTACAACAATAAGTCGATTATACCGATAATTTAACAACATTAATTTGAATCATGAAAATTAACAGCCTCTCTAATGTCAAAGATGAAGTTACATTGGTGGCCAGGAGTACTTTATTTTTAAATGAAACTATTTATATGTGTAATTAGCTATATATTTAGATAGCATTGAAATAAAAGGCCATCAAAATAAATGCGAATGATTCATTCCTTAATTTTTGTTTTCTTCTTTCCTTGAAGAAATATTTACCCTCTTCAAATAGATATCTCCAAATATATACTGCTCAATTAAGAGTAAAAAGGACAATATATGAACATTAAACTAATTGATCGAGTACTAAAAGAACTTACACCAATAAAATAATCTCTCACTAGCACTGAATAAACACTCCAAACCCCACCATTGAGGAAGAGGAAGAAGGAGAGGAAAAAGGGCATGTACTCCACACTCTTTGTTCTCACCACCATTCTCTGCAACACAAAATATACAAGATATACTAAAGATATATGATCATACTCAATTTGGACACTATTAAACCATCAAACTAAGGATAAGTAATAATTAATCTTTTTATGGAACTCAACATGCATGTAAATTAAGTGTTCGGTACACAATTAATATTTCTATGTTTTTGTATTAGAAGAAAGGACCATAGTAGGTATATATATATATGGTTGCAATTTTTGGTTGGTTGTCACTATCCATTGTTTAATAAGAAAATTAAATTAAGGCATATTTAACTGGAGCCAAATCACAAATTTTCCCTCTCCACATGTTTTATTACCTAATCTTTCCATGAAAACAGCAAATTTTAAATATACAAGTGGTTTTTGAAAAGGATGACATATAACTAGGTTTTCTATTAATTAGTTTTTAGATCATAAAACAATAATATGTTATGGTAATAACTTTGCAAAACTAATTTATTCGATTTTTCATCAAAAGTTATTAAACTTGAGAAAAATAGAAAAGATTCCTCATTGTGCCAATAGTACACCGACATGCCATGATCCAATCGAGAAATTAAATTATTATCCGAAAAAGGAACTGCACCATGCCCTCTCATCTATCTCAATATATACCAAGCTGTTCCTAGCAAATGTTGTTAAAGATTTGATAGTTGAAATTCGAGATTTCAAGTTGGAAATTTAATTATTTCATATTTCTAATTAAATTTATTTTTTACAAAAAATGAACAAAGCGGTCTAAATTAATATATATTTTAATCTTCAAAATTTTAGCTACATGCATCAAATTAACAACGAAAAGAAGTTATTAAGTACTGAGGATCTGCTACGCCTAAATTAACAAATTGCTAGCATGCTATAACATTCATTAAATTAATTTAATCTACGAATCTGCGAAAAACAACTTGTAAAGTAATATGACTTTCCCTTCTTTTAAGTTTTAAGTGTTATTTTAGTAAATTAACATAGAGATTAATTAAGATCAAGTAAGAAGAGAAAGGAATTTGCTTAATTAATTACCATAGCCGCGAGTGGCGCCGCATACATTCCGATGGTTAGCCCGGCGCACAGGATCCCCACGACAACTATGCGGATCCCCCCATGCAACGCCAGGAGCGTCACCAGCACCACCACCCCCAGAGACCCAACGTTCAACAACCCTACCAACTTTACCATCCTCATCTAAATTCAAGCCCAAATTCAAAATACTCAAATTCAAATTCAAAACGCACTAATCAAATTAAAATAAAAATATAAATAAATCTGCAAAATAACTCACTCTCATATCATTCGGAGCGTAGATAAGGAAAATAGTTACATAAATAGCTTCTAGTGCAGCGCCGACGCCGTTCACGGTGACGACGAGGAGGCCACCCGGTTTGAGGAGACCGTAGAAAGTCCATAGAGAAGTGCTTAACAGAGTGATCACGTAGGGATGCCCTTTGAAATTCTCAATCGATTTCTTCTTCACTATGCGATGAAACGTGCCGCTGAATCAGATCACACGCACAGTACGTACAACACTTTCAGTATTAATTATATATGTGTGTATATATATATGTGTGTGCGCGCACGCGCGCGCATTTAGATGATGAACTTACATTGGAGATGTAAAGACCAATATGGAGATCACATTACCTGCAAAAGTTAGCAAATATATATCAATCACAAAGTGTAACGTGTCTAGCTACTTCTCATACAAAGAAAACTTAATAAGAGAACGTAAAATTATAATTAACATACCCAAAATTCCCACAATGAAGCTTAGATCAGCCATGGGAGGTAGAGAAGTATAGAGTTAAGAGAGAAAAAAAAGAGAGAGTATAATAGTGTGGGGAGAGAGCAATTAATGATTAATAATAGTGTGGAGAAGTATAGAGTTAAGAGAGACAAAAAAGAGAGAGTATAATAGTGTGGGGAGAGAGCAATTAACGATTAATAATTATAAGTGGGTCGGTGTACGCTTTTATGTTTGTTACCATATTACCATACAAGGGAAAGCGTGGAATCTAACCTCGCATTGTTCTCTTTATATTACCATATTACCATACAAGGGAAAGCATTTTCCTTAATTATATTATATTTAGTGGATGAAAATGTACATAGAGACCTCCCTCAACTATATGACTTTGTGACGTTGCTCCCTAAACTCTTTGGGGCCGTTTGGTATTGGTACAGAACCGAAAATAGCGGGTTTATTCCCCTTATTCTTCCAAACGCTTCGGAAACTATCTGGTATTGTTTAACCCAGAACAAGGAGAATAGCTGGTATAACAAATCTCATTCTATTATTTTAATATTAAAATTTTTACCATATTACCCTTCTCCCCTACTTTATCTTCTCCCAACATATTATTTTAATAAAAACTCTCTCCTCTCTCTCTCTCTCCTCTCCCCTCCTTTCTCTTTTCCCAATACACTCTCATCATCACAAATCCTTCTCTCTCCTTTCTCTCTTTTCCTTCATCCCACCTCCTTTCTCTCTTCCCAATACACTCTCATCATCACACATTAATATTAAAAAATTTTAAATTTTAAAATTTAAATGTTGAAATTTTATGTTTGAAATTTTAAATTTAATTTGAAAAAATAAAATATTAAATTAAATATTATTTTTAAATAATATAATTTAATTATGATTATAATTTTATTTCTATTTTTTTAAACCATTAATCCATTAATTAAAATGAGAAAAATGATTTTAGAAAATTTTAATCACATAATAAAGTTTGAGGGCAAACATTTACAAATATTTAGCAAATATACGATTTTTTCAAATTTTAAAAAAATTTTATGTTAAAAATTTATTATTTAAAATAAATATTATAAAATTTTAAATCTTAAAATTAAAATGTTGAAATTTTATATTTTAAATTTAAATTTTAATTTGAGAAAATAAAATATTAAAATAAATATTATTTTTAAATAATATAATTTAATTATGATTATAATTTTATTTCTATTTTTTTAAACCATTAATCCATTAATTAAAACGAGAAAAAAGATTTTATAAAATTTTAATCACATAATAAAGCTTGAGGGCAAAAATTTATAAATATTTAGCAAATATACGATTTTTCTAAATTTTAAAAAAATTTTATGTTAAAAATTTATTATTTAAAATAAATATTATAAAATTTTAAATCTTAAAATTAAAATATTGAAATTTTATATTTTAAATTTAAATTTTAATTTGAGAAAATAAAATATTAAAATAAATATTATTTTTAAATAATATAATTTAATTATAATTATAATTTTATTTTTATTTTTTTAAACCATTAATCCATTAATTAAAAAAAACTAATTAAATTTTAACAACTTTTATCACATATTAACTCTTGAGGGCAAAAAAGTAATTTACTCACTTATCCTCTTTATTCCTCCTATTCCTCATTATTAAACCAAACACAAATTCTCTTATCCCTGGAACCATTCCAAACGCGTTTTCGCTCTAGTTCCGTACTTTATACTTATCTCCGGTTTAGCCAATTCCAGCTTAACCCGATTCCAAACGCACATAGAATTAAATACTTATTATAGTCAGATAAATTAAATTGATCATTCGACAAATTTGATAATATTAATCATTTTATAATAAATAAAACTAGATGATTAATTATTTATTAATAGAGCTATATATTGAAATAAGTAGATTTTTTTAACTAAATTAACTGAACAAAAATTTCAAATAAAAGATTAGAATTAATTTCAAAATATTTTATAGGTGTTCACTTAAAGCAATGCTATCTGTACATTTATCTATAAATATATATTTTATATTTTTATTTATTTAAAAAAATTAATTTATTATTTTAAAATAGTAAATAAAATTTATTAAATTTTTAGTTGGATAAAAGGTAAGATATAATTTTCTTTTACTTGTAGTAAATTTTCATTGTCGCTGCGTTGCATGTTTTTAACGTGTCGGATATTATGCGGTACTCGCAAGAGCTCTACAATTGAGACACGTAGTAGTGGACAGCGGTGCAAAATTTATCGATTTTTTTAAATAACTTTTTGATTTTGATTTGACTGGATAGGTGTACCACATATTTTATCCATCATGTCCGATTCTTTCTATTTTGTTTGATTGATAAGTTTGAACCACTGAAATAAATTGGGTAAGGATTGGTACGAAATTGAGTATTTTATATATTATTTCACTTTCACCTTTTGATCTAAGCAACTTTGTCCTAGTCATTTTGAGCTTAGTTTTTTTTTTTTTTTTTTTTTTTTTTTGTCTCCTTTTTAAGAGTATCTTTGACCTTACAAATTATTGGCAATTTCAACATATGCAAAATTATCATTAATTTTATTAAATCATGACCATTATAGGAAAACATATAAACTATTCATTAATTACAACAACTAAGAAGTGGTATGTTTAATTGGATTATAGAGTGAGGAAGCATGTGGGATTATACAAAACTCATTCCAGAAAAGGTACGTAGTGACATACACCCAAGATAAAGGCCAAAAGTATATAGTAGTTAATGTTGAGTTCTAACGAGAAAAAAAATAAAAAAAATAAAATTTTTTATAAATTTAACACGCGAGAAGTTCCCTCAAGTTTAAATGATAAGCAAAGGAGACCACTTGGATCAAAGAAATAAACCAATGTGATGCATAATCACTCGAAATTTTCTAGCATCTTCTAGTCACTCCAGTACAATATATACTATATTAATTATGAGGAATGCTATATGTACACCCAAAAGGATATATATACATCTCACACCCGGTGGGGATGTGATGAGCAGTCACTCAAGTGATCCCTAAAAAACACCCTCACCCTTAGATGGGTGGGAGTATGAGATGTACACCCTTTTAAAATATACATTTATAAGATTTTTTATTAATTATAGAACCAAGCATTCACACTGCATATTAAAAGGCCACTTAATTAGTGACTGCTTTGGTGATGACGTTCTCAACTCTAATATATATCTCTATATATTTATTGACTATTTATTTGTAAAATTTTATTAAGAATTTTATTATTACTTTTTCATATTGTTCCACTTTAAAAAAAGTATTTTGGTAAAAGCAGTCATGTTGGCATGGGATTAATATTTATGAGCTAATTTAAACAATACCATATTATGTGTGACAACATATAAAAAAATTTATAGAAATAATACTTTTAAAAAGCAACTATAATATCCGTTACACCCTATAAATCACCTCCTCATAAAATGTACATCAGGAATTTAAATTCCACTTTTAAACTCAAATTCATTTCGAATGATTAAGTACGTTTTGTAGCGCGCTGTTTGAAATGTGTGGTTACCCGTATGATCCGACGCACAAGTATATAACTTTATGTTTTAAAAAAATGAGGCCTACATGAATTATCAAACATATATTATAATTTAGCTACCCAACATTTTTAGTTAGATTGCTATTTGGACGATAAACAGTAGGGCAACTAGTGGTTGTTTGGCGGCTGTCTTCTGTAACAGTAACTGCCCAGCAGCGATTTTGACTGCCAGAAAGGGCCAGACTGCCCACGTGAAGGCCGCGTGGAATTCGAGCTCCATATTCAGAAGTCTGTCTGCCTGTATCTCTCTCTTTCTATCTATATAGAAATTCGAAATTTAAACGCGCACTACAAAAAGATTCGTTAGAGGTAACACAAAGAAAGATAGAGATGGACCTCGGGATTGGGGAAGGAGATAGGAGGAGGTGCGACAATGGCAGAGGAGGTGGCAGCAGCGATGGCGCGATCGAGAGTCTCCGACAACAATACGAAGAAGCCAGCGAAGATCACGTTGAAAAGCGCCGACATGGCGGAGGAGATCTGTGAGGAGGTTTTCTGCTGCGCCCGTGCTGTACGACTCTCTGTTAATCACACTCATTTTTAAGCAAATAGTAGTATATTATCGCTTCATTCAAAATTATTTATTTTTTTTTTAAAAAACCGAGGGCATTCCAAAAAGTCCTGCAGAAACAAATTTCAGCCAACAGAAATTTTGATTTACGTTTCTGTTTTTAAAATTTATTCTATTACGTTCCAGCTAAACGGCATACATTTTATTTTGTAAAGGAATCGATAAATGTAAGCTTATACCGTAGTTAAATTTGCTTGTGATGAATATATATATACATATACAAGGCGTTCGATACACATGCGATGGAGAAGGACATTGCGGAGTACATCAAGAGGGAGTTCGACCAGAACCACGGCCCGACATGGCACTGCATTGTGGGTCGAAACTTCGGTACCAGCATCCATCTATCGATCTCCTCTTTTATTCTGTTTAACTTCGTTTAGTTAGTTAATCTCCGAGAAATCACATGGAGTACCCAATAATAGCTTTTATTTTTAAAAAATTATTTCAGTTTTCTTGTGTCCGTGTGATGCTTGTCAGTGTAGTAAACCAAGCTAATAATCATGAACTAGTTATATATATATATATATATATATTAAAACAATCAGCTTGATCCTTGATAAGTACAGCAGAGTTATTTAGCACTATATTTAACATTTAATATATGATGGCTAAATGTCCAAACTTCATCAAAAAGTGTTTGCAATGTTAGGCAAACTAACATTTTGTCTGCATTTATTCTCATGGAACAGGTTCATATGTGACACATGAGACCAACCACTTTATTTACTTCTACGTAGACTCAAAGGCGGTCTTATTATTCAAATCTGGGTGAATGAAGACACAATAATAAATTCTCGTCCATTCGCTGCTTTTATGCTTCACATGCAAATCTTATTCCCCCCACCTCCTCTCCGTACGTAACTTGCGTTGGATGCTTGGCCACTTAATTAAAGCCAACAAAAAATGACGAAAAAAAGTCTTTTTTATTGATGCTATATTTAGTTCTTCTGCAGTTGGGACATAGACTTTTGTACCAATCTGTTTAGATTTATTAGAGACTTTCGATAGCAAGATTGTTGTATTACTTGGAATCAATTAAATAATATTGCAGCATAGAAATTAAGGGCAGGATTTTGGTGAGATCATTTTCTGTTTGCTTTGAGGGATGTGGAAGGTATGTTTGTTTGCGAGCGCAAGCGCGCACAGCAAATTCTTGCCACCTTTTTATCCTTACTGGAATGTTCGAAATAGAATACGAGAAAAAGTCATGTAGGAGAAACCTAACTTCCCAGTAAATTAGGAATTGGAAAACTTTTTGACCTTCAGTTTGAACTTTTTTTTGCTTATATGTATTTTATTACTACGAGCGCATAAACTAAAAAAAAAATGAAAAGACGATTTTTATACAAAAACAAATCTTTATAAAATAAAGAATATATAAATTTACATAAAAAAAAAAATTTGTAGAGAAAAATTTACAGATGAACGCTAAATCTCGTTAGGACAAAAGAAAAAAAAAATTTAACGGATTTCTCTGATTGGTCCAAGCCTTAGATCACACGCATTCAATTTTTTAAATAATATTTTTAAAATTTTATTGCCACACTGCAAAACGAAAAATATAAAATCAGAACAATTTTTAATTTCAGGCACATCTGACACACATTTTCATGCCCAATCTGAGCTCAACAGATAATGCATCACGTGCTGATTAGAGGATGCGAATGGATCCGGATTGGTCCAGCCCATTATTGACCTAACAGAAGGCGCTTCATGGCCCAACCCATAATGGACCGGCCCATTGTTGGCCCAACAGATAGCGTTTCATCTCCACGCGATTCCGGACCGTTTCGAGTTCCCGACTCGGATCGGATCGGCCTCTTTCTCTTCGTTTTCGCTGCGCTCTTCTACCTCATCTTTCTCTCGCTTTGATTCGCCCCCCTCTCGATCTCTCGCTCCCTCTTCCGCCATGTTCAAGAAGTGAGCTCTCTCTCTCTCTCTCTCTCTCTCTCTACTTCTCTTCTCCTCACTATCGTCGACATCGATCTACTTCTCGCACACCCTTGCGATGGATCTTAAATTGAGCTTAATGGCGTTACCTTAGGGTTGGATTGTTTTTACTCTTTTGTTTTTATGTTAAAATCTGTAGGATTCTGGCTAATTATGTGATTTCGTGATGAAACGCCAACTTTTTTTAAAAAAAAATTAACCTCTTTTTTGAGTGCTTGATTGGTTGAAGCTTGAAAATAGGAACATCTGCATCTGTATGCTCGATGTCCGAGTATTTTGGTACTGGTGTTAGATGTTTCTTCGGATAAGATGTAACATGGACTATCGATTTGAAATCGATTTAATTTGCATGCTTGTATGGTTGTTAAATGCAGGAAATTAGCATTTTCTGTAACTAATCGGAGATTTGTATGAAAATATTATTAAGGACTATGAAAATCGACAAGTCAATATGGGAACGTTTTTGGCATTTGTATTATAATGATATCTAACAATTGTTTTAAGGCTAATGTTTTATTGTTTGACTCGTAAATATGTTTCATCTATGATCCAATTCTTTTTCAGAAAGTGCTGGTCATCTATTGAAAGTCAGAAAATTTTGCTTAATTGTAATATGCCCATTTTGACTTAAGAGCTAGGCTATTCAGCTGATCGAATTTACTAAATTTTTCACAATTATTCAATTACAAACAATTTAAGATTTGTTATTTCAGATACGCTACGATTGCTTATTCTCTGTAACTTCTTTCACAAACTACTAGTAACATCTGAGATCTCTCTTGTTTCGTTTTTGTCCGTGTGTCTTAGTAGTTCCCACCGGTATGACTTAATTTCTTTCTTTTTCTTTTTTTTTTTGTGTGTGTTAAGGTTCTCTTTTGAAGATATATCTGCACAAAATCAGGTGAAGGCATCTGTTCAGCGAAAAATTCGACAAAGCATTGCTGATGAGGTTTGGAACTTTTCATGAGAACCTTTCATTTGTTTACTACGTGTGTGCTTCAACGACGATGACTATAATTTGTGATTTAGCTGTGATGAAATTACCTGTTTTGCAGTATCCTGGTCTTGAACCTTTACTAGATGACCTACTTCCGAAGAAATCACCTCTAATTGTTACTAAATGGTTAGTCAATTCCCTCCTTTGTGGTGGCATTGAAATGCATGTCGATAGTTGATGTATAGCATACATGATTGTCTTTCGGCTGTTCGATGAGGTTATTTGCTTATGCTACTTACTATGAAATCTTCTGAATAACTGCACTTGAAGTCCTGATGAATGTCTTGTTTTTTTTATAGTCAAAATCATTTAAATCTTGTAGTGGTGAGCAATGTGCCACTATTTTTCAATGTCCGTGATGGTCCTTACATGCCAACGTTGAGGCTTCTTCATCAATGTAAAGTATCTCCTCTTTCTTTGCCTTCGCTCCATTCTTCATGCTATAAAGTTTCTCTTATGTTGTTTCATGAAAAATAATTTCAATGTCTGTGGTGAGGGTTTGTTCGTTAGATTTGGTATTTAGAATGATTTCAAGTTTTGTACGAATTTCTCATTCTTTCAGATCCAGATATAATGAAGAAATTTCAAGTAGACAGGGGTGCTATCAAGTTTGTTCTTGCTGGTGCAAATATAATGTGCCCTGGTCTGACATCACCTGGTGGTGTGTTGGATGACGAAGTATTGGAAGAAACACCTGTGGTAAATTTTCACTCACATCATATAGTTCAATTTATGTATTCACTCTTATATATAGTACTAAAAACATGGCTCATCAACACCATGTTAAGCCTAAAAGAACTTGTGAAAAATTGGAAGAAACGGGGCCAAGTGGAAGTAATATGTAATTCTCTTGTATATTTCTATTGCTGTGACTGTTTTAAAACCTAATCTAAGTTACACTGATGAGCTTCATCAGCCATAATCATTAAGCAACTCCATTGATATATTGTATAGCTTGAAATTAGTTGCTTTACAGCCAGTCGAGGATTAGCTATTGAACTTTGAGATACTGTAAACTATAGGTTAGTCATCTGGAGTCACTCATTTCAATAGTGCAGGTAGCTCTACAACTTGCCCAGGATGGGCTACTCATCTATGATACATGGTTAACCATATAGAAGGTTTTTATATTTTTCGTAGTTTAGCAGTGGATTGATTTGTAAGCTCATAGTTTAATGAATATTTATGGTTGTTTATGAAGCTTCCTTGATTGCAGGCTATAATGGCTGAGGGAAAAGAGCACGCATTGGCAATTGGATTTACAAAGATATCAGCAAAAGACATGTAAGTTGTGGCTTGTAATTTATGCTTATTAGATTTAAGTTCTTTATTTCTTTTCTCTTACAGATGACTTCTAGAACTTTTATTTGTAATTGTATATGATCTGTCGGTACTTTCCATACTGAAGCCTGAAATTCATTGGAATTACATTATTGGTGCATTGTAGTACATTATTGGTGCTTGGTGAGTGCAACTAAGATGAGAATATTGAGATGGATGAATGGTCCCATTTGAAGAAATATAAAAAAGAATACAATTATATCCTGGAAAGTTGGAGTTAGCATTAGTCGAGTGTAAGATGCCTACGACGGATTTGAGTCAGTCCGTCAGAGGACATTTTTGTAATCAAAGCATGTCAACATTCAGTCAGTACATGTTTGATTGCTTAATTAGGTCTTGAATTGTACTTTTAATGTCAACTATATTGATGCATATAATGTGCCTATAGTTTTGATGGTAACCCACACCAGCAATTTTTGGTTCAAAAGTATGTTTTTGCCATTGTATTGAACAGATCTGAAAAATAGCTTACACTACAGTATTTTGGTAGAACCTGTTGATCTTCAGTTTTCATGTAGTTGCATCATCAAGTTCTGAGTTGTTCAGATCCAATTACGGCAGTACATTTCTTATTTAGTACATCAATCCATGATTTTTAGACATTCCATGCTACTTATTACTGGTTGTCAGGATACAGTTATGCTGAAAGCCTGAAAACTATATGTAATTGATGCTCCTCTGTTGAATTGTTATTTCTCTCGTGCAAGAAATTGCTGTCAATTTTTTGGCTTGGAAGTCAAAAGAAATTTACTTTTTGCACTTCATATTCTGTTCTTTCCAATTTCAAGTTCTTTGTTTGTGATCGGATGCTTGTTTTAAAATGTTGCAGCCGGACCATCAATAAGGGAATTGGGGTTGATAACATGCACTATCTAAATGATGGCCTGTGGAAGGTATGTAGCTTCTATCCTTTATCTGTTCTTGAAGCAATAATTCATCATTGCGCTCATTCTGTTTGCTGTCACAAAATTGAAGTGTTATTCTAGGCTATGATGTCTTTCAGATGGTAGTAAGATAGGACAGTTCTCGTACATCTTAATCTATACATGCCGCGTTATGGCACACAATGAAAGAAACATACAAAAATTATCAAATTTTGATTACGAAAGTCGAAAGTCGTGTAAGAGATAATTACTTTCTCAAAGAAAAAAAAAAAACTACAGTATGTTGTACGACAAGATCAGGGAGAGTTAATTGTCGAACGACTATAAATGCCTTGTGCCAACTTTTTTTTAAAAGGACTTTGGTGGATCTAATCTTGTGTATTACAGCTCTTTGTGAACAACAAAATGATGATCGCATATAACTGTCTTCTTCATCTTACAATTTCCTTGCTATTTTTGTGTGGTAACTTTTTAACTCTCTGCTGTAGATGGAGCGGCTCGAATAAGTAAGAGCACATTAGTACCGTCGGAATGACCTTTTAAAGAGATTTTGGAGGTAAATCATTGTTTAACATTTGGTGAACAACCAAAATTTAAAATTATGCTCTCACTCAATATTTATTATATTCATACAGGCTGCAAGAACTAGCATCTATAGTTGAAGTTTACAAAATGCTTTACGTCGGAAGCTGCTTTGAGAGACAGCGCTTTTAACTAGTGTTGTTAGCATTGGCACTTTTTGATGGTTGCTATATAATATGGACATTATACGATACCGTAAGTTACGTTTCGGGCATTGCTAAGCACCTTATGCACAATGTAAGTTTTAAGAGAAGCTTCGATCACACTTATCAATCTCTCTGATTGTATGAAGATTTTTAATGTAACGTTTGGTTCGGATACGAGTAAGAACTGTGTATTTCTGATATATGTGTAATTTTTGAGATAAGTAGAAACGAGATTGATTTTACATTTGGATAAAAATTGAATTTGTTTCGAAAATACGAAAAATAGTGTCTGAATATGAATATTTAGAAGAGTGATTATAATTTTGAAATAAAAATATTTTTATTTAATTAATTAATATAAAATTATAAATTAAATAATAATTTAATTGATTTAATTAACTATTGTTAGGCAACTCTAAATATTAATTAATAAATTAATTATTTATAAATAATTTAATAAAATAATAAATTAATAAGTTAATTATTTAATAGTTAGATAATTAATTAATAAAATAATTTAATTTATTAAAGGGTTAATATAAAATAATTTAAATTATATTTATATTTATTTTAATTAAGTATGTTTTTCAGTAAAAATAAATTTGTTTCAGGAGAAAAAAAGAAGAAGAAGAAGAAGAAGAAGAAAGAAACAGTAAGCCCTTAAATCATCAGCTCAAATCTCATTTTTCTTTAATACATAAAATTTATTTTCTCTTCTATGAGTTTGCATTGTTTTTAAAGCTCACGGGGTGGATTTTTAAGTATCTAAAGACTAGCGTCTAGGACTCTATTCGCTGATAAAAACATCCAGCATGCAGCGTCGTCTTGGCTTCCGTGCACGCTCCTTATGCTAATTTTTACCGCTGCTAGGCTTACCATGGAATGTACCCCAAACTGTAACCGATTAACTGTACTCCTGTTTATTTGTGGGCAACCAAAATTATCGTTTTGATGATTGGATTCAAACAATAAATAAAAGATTTGTGCGGGGATATGCAAAATGCTAAATTCATCAAATGGAACAACAATAACCAAAACGAATTACTTAAATATTTTTCTTTCAAGATCTGTAGATCACAATTTAATATGAAACATACATATTAGAAATTGAAATCAAGTTGCAATATAAAAATTTGTATGTATTAAATCCATATAAATAATAGATAGATTATATGTTAGGCATTGCTCTATATTCTTTTTCCAAAATTACATAACTAGTAAATAAAAAGAGCAATAATATCTGTAAATTTTCATTCCAAGTTTTGTATAGCTAATTCATCGGCTAATTTTATTATTTTTTTCTAACTAGAAATTCAAAAAAATTTCTAAACTGTAAAAAGATCTAAAGGGTGGCCAAAGATGTACACCACTATATGGGAGTTTTTTTGGTACACTCTGGGGTGCAGTTGTAGCGAATACGTAGGAACCACCTCAGTACTATTTATCCGAAGTTCCCATACTTCCCATCTAATCTTCGTCGTCGGAGCTTTAAAAGGTCCCTATCCCCCCACCCAACCCTTCGCTTTCTCTCCGCTACTCCTCCACTCCAACTAAGAACTACCAAAAACGCAAGAGGAGGAGGAGCGCTCGTCTCCAATGGCGTGGAGGCGCCTCGCTCGAACCCTTCGTCGCCGCCCTCGGCCGCTTCACCCGCTCTTCGGCGCTGCGATCTCCACCAAAACCCCTTCTCCCGAATCGGTTCCGCCGCGTTTCGGTCTCTCTCTCCTCCGCGCAGCTCCGATCTCGCCCACTTTCCCTCCATGCTCCGATTCTGTGAGCTCCTCTCCTAATTTTCGATTTTATGAGGAATTGAGAGATGGGTTTTGTTTGGATTGGGATTTTGGTCTGTTATATCTGATCCTTTTTCTCGGTGTAGTTGATGGGTCGGTGTGGTTTGGGGAATGCGATGAGGTGGTTTTCGAGCCAAGCGTGGGTTGATGTGCCCACTGGTGGAGTTGTGGAGGTGCCTCTGGCGCAAACAGGCGAGGGCATTGCCGAGTGCGAGCTCCTCAAGTGGTTCGTCGAGAAGGTGAAAGATTTTCCTTTGATTTTAGGGTGATTAATTTACGTTTTGGGACTTAATAGTAGAAATTAATTGGATGCATTAGTTTATAGTGGGAGGTGATTGTGGTTTGCTTTTTTCGTGAATTGAGTATTGATTTGTCGAGTATGAGTGCTGTGTGTGTGTGTGTGTGTGTGGTTATAAGCGTAAGGTCCGTAAAAAATCTCGATTTTATTAATATTAGCAGAGAAAATTATATGAGGAAATAGCATGGCACAAATAACTGGTAATGCTAGAGCAATTTGACATGCAAAAATGCGGCTGTACAGATCATACTTAGGGCCTGTTTGGTCATACTAGAGATTCTTTAGAAGTGATTATTGAGTAGAGCTTCCCAAGCCATGCCCTTTTCACCCAACTTTTATCGCGCTACTTCTATATCTGAGAAGTAGATGTGGTGGCAACAGATGGCCAAAAGCTTTTGGTTAACAACCGAAGCAAAAGAGGCTTCTGAACCAAAAAGAATGCTCCAATTTGCAGCTTTTGCTGCCAGCTCTAGTGTGAAACTGTTAAAAAGTATTCGGTTGAAAATGTTGTTACGGCTTCGTGAATTGCTGTACTCACAAAAGACTCCTAAATCTTTCCTGTCTGCCTAGACCCCTCAGCATGTGGGCATTAAGCCTACTTAGGCTTCTAGTGCCAAATTGGATTTTCCAATACGTAGTTCTCGTCAGACCAAACATACTGTTTCTTTGTTTGAATTGAAAGTTCAGTTATACTGATTCTTTCTTAACTATATAATTGTTCACAGGGTGGTTAGATATTAATAGAATGTCCAATGGCAGGGTGATCAAGTGGAAGAATTTCAACGGCTTTGTGAGGTACAAAGTGACAAAGCCACTATTGAAATTACTAGCCGCTTCAAAGGAAAAGTCCTCCAAATTCTTTTTGTTCCTGGTGATATAGTGAAGGTACAGCTGCATGAGCTTATCTGTGACAGATATTTATTAGATATAGAACAATTTCTTTGTCTACTTTGTTTCATTTCACTATTTATGTTAATTCGACAGCCAACTGAAAACTCGTTTGTTCTTTGGTATCCTTCTTATCACTGAGCTACTCTCGTGTGTAATAAGGCTTGGTTAAGAAGATATTGGTCTATTCTATACTTTAGTTAGTGATTATTGTGTTTAAAAATGAGCTGTTTTCCGCACTAGTAGTTGAACCATTCAATAAGATCGTTGGAATCTAGGTGATTCTATGAATTTCTGTGAGGAGATGTTTACAATTTCTTTAAGGGAATATGAAATATGTGCATTATTTTTCTCGCAAAAATTTTGGCGTATATGTAGCACTTCAAGCACAGCTCTGGATATGGTGACATGAAACTTTAAATACAAATAATGTTTTCTTCATTTACTCATCTGTCCTGTCTTTCGAATATAGAGAGAAGGATCTTTTAATATTTAATAACTTCAAGCATACAAGAGTCATTAATTAATTTATTTTTTGAATAGCTATAGTAGTGGAAAGATCCTGAGGCTACATAATGTGATTTTTCGTAGGTTGGTGAGACTCTATTGAAGATTCTTGTTGAAGACACTCCAAGCCCTTTGGACGCTCAAAGTCCTTTGATATCTGAGTCTGATTTTGCTGGAGTTGATTGTCAAAGCTCATCCGATGCAGAAGAAGATATTGTTGGGGGAGTTTTAGCTACACCTACTGTCAGGCACCTAGCAAAGCAGCATGGCATAAACATAAATGATATTTGTGGAACAGGGAAAGATGGAAGGGTTTTGAAAGAAGATATTCTGAATTTTGCTTCTAGTAAGATTACAAGCCAAGAACCACCTTCAATTTCACAAACTATTCTTGATGAAGATGAACTTGAGCTACCGAACGATGGGAGAACATTAAATATGAATTTTGTCGAGAAACAACATTACGAAGATAAGACGATTCCTCTCAGGTAATTGTTTATAATTATATCAGATTATGCTGAACATCATTGTAATACTGCTAAGATGGTGGCTTGATCCATGGCTTCTTACTTCGAGAAATTACTTTTCCAATCTTCCTACATTGAACAGTGTCCTTAAAATTGAGCATTAGGAAATAACAGAGTTTTCTTATACAATCAAAGTCGTGCAATTTTTCATTATGTAAATAGATGATTTTGCTGGGATATATATATATATATATATATATATATATATATATATATATATATATATATATATATATATATATATATGTGAAAACCCTTAATTTTGATATATGCATTCATTTCCTTATAATTTATGATAAATTATTTCTAGGGCCTTTTATATAAATCTTGGTCCAGTTTAGAAAAACTTAGGCACTAGTAGAATTGAAGAGAATGCTTTACATTTCAGGGGATATCAGAGATCAATGGTTAAATCAATGAGCATGGCTGCAAAAGTACCCCATTTTCATTACCTAGAAGAAATAAACTGCGATGCTCTTGTAGATCTTAAGGCTGCATTCCAAAGAGAAAATACAGATCACAATGTCAAGCACACTTTTCTTCCTTTCCTCATAAAGGCTCTCTCAGTGGCTTTGAGTAAATATCCTCTGTTGAATAGCTCCTTCAATGAGGAAACTATTGAAGTTATTGTTAAAGGTATCTCTTATTTTCTGTTTAGGTTTCAAAATAAAGAAATGCAACTTGCTTTCATTTGATTTTATCTATTGTAAGTGAATTTCACTACTAATTTAACCAGTTTCTTGGGGACTCTTCTTTGAATTTTATGTTGTGCAAAATTTTGTTTACTATTATTTCATAGTGGCATCTGTATAAAAGTAATTTGCCAAGTCGAAGGAATTTTATGCTTCTTATGATGCCAAAACTATTGCTATTATTCCAGAATATATTCTCTTATATATAGGATTTTGATTATATCGTCTTATTTATGTAGGTTGCCACAATATTGGAGTTGCGATGGCCACTCCTTATGGTTTAGTTGTGCCGAACATAAAGAAGGTTCAATCATTATCAGTATTGGAGGTCAGCTTTGTTCTTAGAATTGTATGAAAAGATACACTATTATTATTGCTGTAATGCATGCAAGAATTGATTAAATCATGGTCATTCTGCTTTCAGATTACAAAGGAATTGTCGCGGCTACAGCTGTTGGCATCAAATAACAAGCTAAGCTCTGAAGATATTACTGGGGGAACAATAACCTTGAGCAACATTGGAGCCATCGGTGGCAAGTTCGGATCTCCACTTCTTAACTTACCTGAAGTGGCCATTATTGCTATTGGACGGATTCATAAACTTCCCCGCTACGATGATGATGACGAAACTATATATCCTGCTTCTGTAACCAATGTAAGCTGTCATTTTAGGATTATTATGACTTTACCACATTAACTAGCCGTCGACATATCTCATATGTAAACATTGACGTATGGTTCTCATAAATTCACATCATGAAAATCCAATTAAGAGTTCTTTGCAACATTTGTCGATGCACAATCATTTTTAACAGTGATTTATTCGCGTGCAGGTGACTATTGGAGCTGATCATAGAGTAGTAGATGGAGCTACAGTGGCTAGGTTCTGTAATGAGTGGAAGCTTCTGATCGAAAAACCAGAGCTGCTTATGTTACACATGAGTTGATTCAGATAAAAATAGCTCAATTGAGTTAAAAATTCTGAAAAGTTCGGCTCCTGTGCTAGTGGTTGAATGATTATTCAACTGTAAAAATGCTTTTCTGAAATAAAAGCCAAAGTAGATGTTTGGTATGCTTCTCTATATGCCAGTGAAAATAAACTTTGATCTTGATATATGTTGGTAAAGTTTCTTTAGTAATTGACACTGCTTGAATGAGCAATAATTAATGTTAAGTTGAGTTTTCCAAAAAAAAATTATTTTGCTTAGGGAAGTGAGGACTGTGAGTGATATTCGGTAATGACGATAAAGTTTTATTTTCTGGAAATGATGTAGGTGAATTAAGTTATGAAAATTGTATATCAGTCTCAAAATTTGGGATTAGACATTTAGGAGAGATACAAATAGCTTTTTAATATTCAGTGTTGAACACAACTTTAGAAGGACTCTTTTGGAATGTATATTCCACGCTCCATTCATCTAATGGGTGGGGCACTTCATAATTTACTTTACAAATTATAAAGTGATTCCTAGAAGGCATCCCTTTTAGATCGATGGAATTTAGAATGTATGTTTTTTTTGGGATGTATATGTAGTATTGCTTAGTAAGGAAAGCAAATACGAACGGGAAGCATTATGTAACCTGGACCCGCTTTTCACCTGCACGCATTTATGCTCAATTCGAGTTCATTTTGGACTCATGTTGGGTTCGGATCCGATCTCACGAGTCGTGCTATAGACTCTCCCTGAACGAACGGCGGGATCTGCCCGATCCACTACAATTCCAATGGTACAAAGAGGGGTGTAATGTGGGTCGTGCTGGGCCCGGCACGGCCTACATTGACCTCAGCCAAACCTGGTCAGTAATCTGCCGGGCCGAATTTCATGGATACCTGGCCCATCAAAGCCCTCAGCTGGGGATGGTACAGTCCAAGCCGGGCCGGGCTCCGGATGGGCCCTTTTTTATTTTTTAAAAATATTTAAAATATTTTAAAAAATAAAAAATAAATAAAATGTTTCTCTTTCAGGCAAGAGAGGGCGGGTCGTGCCGGGGCTAGGCCTGGTCCGTAGTCGTACCGGCCCGGCCCGTTTTAACTGAACCCTCCCTATAAATACGAAATCCTATAGACAATCGAAAACCTAGACGCCAAAAGCCGCCGCAGCGGAGGAGGAGAAGTCGCCATGGTAATTCCTTTCACTTTAAACCCTTCTCATCCAATCCGCTTCTGTTCACCTTGTTCGATCGGTTCTTCTTCTTCGTAGGGTATCGATCTCGTCGCCGGGGGAAGGAGCAAGAAGGCGAGGCGCACGGCGCCCAAATCGGACGATGTTTACCTCAAGCTTCTCGTGAAGGTGAGATCTCACGCAGATCTGATGGGCTTTTGTTGTAGATGTGATCTCTCGTTCCATTTTGAATTGGATTTGATAGGTTTTTAACAACTATTTGGGATCCATTGTTGTATCAGCTTTATAGGTTTTTGGTTCGTAGGACGGGAAGCAAGTTTAATGCGGTGATTTTGAAGAGGCTCTTCATGAGCAGGACCAATAAGCCTCCGATCTCCCTCAAGAGGCTCGTCAACTTCATGAATGGAAAGGTTTTGGTCTCTAATGCCTCGGTTTTTCGATCATCTCTTTTAGCTTAGTGAAAAAGATCTGATTTTTCAAAAAAAATTGAAGGCTAATAAGATCGCCGTGATTGTGGGGACGGTGACCGATGACAAGAGGGTTTACGAGGTGCCGGCGATGAAGGTGACGGCTCTGAGGTTCACGGAGACGGCGAGGGCGAGGATCGTCAATGCCGGGGGAGAGTGCCTGACCTTTGACCAGCTCGCTCTTCAGGCTCCTCTTGGGAAGAACACGGTATGGGTTCATTCCTATTTTGTTGTTTTACTCATGCATTATTTAGTATGCTTAAATGTTATGGTATGTTGGTTCACTTGAATGAATGTGACAAAAGGGTTTTTTTTTTTTTTCCTATGGTTTTCTGCTTTATTCCTAGTTAGAATTACTGGATGACAATTTCAGCACTTGAATGCCTGTCTCGCGGCGGCTGCTGTACATGACGTTTGGAATCATATTGTTGTTTGTGTTGATGCAAATTGCAGTTGTTTACTTCTAAATTTTCGTCTTCGTTATTGTTGATTTCTCTTTTGATTGTGAAAAGTACAAAGTGCAGAAATGGTGCTAAACAATATTCAGATTAAGTGGCTTTGTTGTTAGAGAATTGGCTTCTTTTGGTTGATTGAAGGTCAATTATGGCTTGTTTTCGTTCCCAATGATGTTCTATTTGACCATGCTAATACTGATATCCTTTGATGATACGCTATTAATTGTTCTGAGGGAATCATTCTTTTGATGTTTAATGCTCTGTAATTTTTTATTATTATTTTTTTATCTGGGCCAGTCTGCAACAAATCATATGTCATTTAGCTAATTTTAAGCATTTTGTGCCCTTCAAAAACCTTCCAATATTTTGATGTTGATCTCCTTGTTAAGCTTTTTCTCCTAACCTCAAACATGTATGCTTCCAAGGTTTTGATGTTTATCCTGCGAACCTTGTAGCAGTGATGATATGTTTTATCCCAGCTCATTATGAGATTTCCATTGAATGGAGTATCAAGGAATGGAGAATAAAACATTATCTGAGCATATGTTACTTCAGAAAAATCTTTCTTCCCTCATTCTCTTGTATATTTGGTTGCGTTTAAAATAGTTGTCCTTCTAACTATTATGGTGTCTTGGACCCCCCTTTTTTTTGGCGATTTTGGATCTGAATCACCTTTTGTTTAGTTAGTTTTTATTACTATATATTTCTGATTATATTACCGATAGTTGAATAAGATATTTGATGACTATGATGCTAACCTAATATGTGAATGTTTGCAGGTTCTTCTAAGGGGTCCAAAGAATGCTAGGGAAGCCGTGAAGCACTTCGGCAAGGCCCCTGGTGTTCCACACAGCCACACGAAGCCGTATGTGCATTCTAAGGGGAGGAAATTTGAGAAGGCCAGAGGAAGGAGAAACAGTAGGGGATTTAGGGTTTGAGTTGGTTGGCTTATCTTTTCTATATATTTCATCAATGGATTAAGAACTACTGTTTTTGTGGTCTATCATGACTTGTTTCCAATTTTGTTAGAATGTTTCTTATTCAGGAATTGCCGATGTTTTTGGCAGAAGTATATGCTTGATCCTTTGTTATCATGAAAGATTGTTTAGACTTTGGGGGTTATGCATGTGTTTCATCTGTTAAATGTGTTTTCTCTCTTCAATGCTTCTTGCATTAGAAGCCTGGTCTACATTTCTCTTACAGCTAGAATCTAAATGGTCAGCTAATTAGCTGCAAATTTACATCTTCTGTACTGGTTTTGTCATTTTGGTATTTAATCTTGGACTGGAAGCAGGAGTTTAAATGTACCACTGCTTGCAGATTCAACAGGCTCAATGAAAATTGCTCGACAGAATCTAATGGCAGAGCTGCATGTTTCCCTGAGCACCTACTATATGCAACAGCTGTGGTGGAAATTGTTTAAGGAGCAAATGGAAAGCTGTTTTTGTTTTGCTAGATATTGTAGGTTAAATATTACTATCCAGCAAGGTGATGTAGTATTGTGAAGTGCGTAAACAAATGGTAGAGCCAAAAGTGTTTAATGTGATCTAAATACTATATGAGGGTGATCTTCCATGTATCAAGAGCCCAGCACTCCATTCTGGTAAAGCAGAATAGCTAAAAGAATTAAACTTTTTTAGGGTGAACTACCTCAAATCACAAAATTAATCCTGTAGAAATTTGTTGCAGATTATGAAAGAGAAAGCAACAAATAAATTTTTATGATTTTTAAAAAATAAAATATTTTTAGCCATATTTTAGAAGAACCTCACATAATATTTATAGGTTTACAAACAATTAGAATCAGAATAAGAATCATAAACTGCATATTTAAAAATTTTTATCGGGTCAGAGTTCGGATCTACTTGATAGGGTCCGGACCTTGAAGTCCCAAAGTAAATTCAATGTTCGGACTCTTCTCCCCACAATAAAGACCTTTCTTGCATAAACACTGAAAAGCCATTTGGGATCCAGACTTTCTTATCAGGGTCCGGACCTTCTTTGTACAAAAGTCAGAATTAAGGTTCGGGGTCTGGACCTTACCTGAAGGGTTAGGTTCCTTACCTGAAGGGTTTGGACCTTCAGCAACAAAGAGATTAGAAATCCTTCGGGTCAGGAACCTGTACACAAAAAATGTGCAATTTAAAATTTTATACAATCAAAACCTATTCTAATAACTTTTAAATATATAAATATGTATTTAAATCAGCATTAATAATATTTAAACTTACTAAGTATCGTAAATTCATATTTTGAATATTCAATCCTTCACTTGATGACTTAGCGATCCGGACTCTTCAATACTCCGACTTAAATTACAAAATATATTAATATAAAATTTATAATATTTATACATAATTTATACCATGCGAGTTCTATATTGAAACTAAATTTTATAAATTTTAGACACTATTTAGCTAGTGATTAAATAGTCTCGAATACATTTTATATATATGCGTTTAAAAAATATTAATTTTGCCACCATTTAAACAATAGATAAATAGTGCTATACTAAATTGGTCGGTACAATATGTGCTTCTTTTCTTTTTCTTTCTCAAACTCGACGATCCCCCGTGTATGTGTATTTCTTTTGATGTATTTACTATTTTTCACATACTTGATGCTGTGGTAGAACAAGCCCAGCTAACATTTTTGTATACACGCAACAAACATTGTACCGTAAGTGATATTTTTTAATCATCAATCCACAACCATAAGATTTGGAACTCATTTGGTTTATTTATTAATTACCAGGAAAGAACAAATCCATTACAAAAGAATGAACCATATCTGCGGTATTCACAGTGAATGTACAAGATAGAGATTACCCTAGGCAATCAAAATACACAGCATCCATCATAAGAAGTGAAAAAAATGAGAGGAGATCAGGGAAGGCCCTAAAAATTTATTAGGCTCTCCACCCCCACCAAAAGGAAGAAATTAAAGAACAAAACAAAATCCTCTTTAATATAAGTAGGTTGAATCATGCATGTTTACGGGCAATTCCCGCCGGTATGATTCGGATCGTGAGTGCACCCGGACGGCCCCGTCCCCGGTCCACCCTTTGGAAGACTGCCGAGGAGGAGGTGCCCCCCTTCATTAGCCCACCAACTTTCTTCCAAAGGCCTTGAGGCAACAACAGCATGAAAGCTTGACACCACCAGCAACAACAGAAGCAGAAGCACTTTTGCATTCTTAACAACCTTGGCCATTTTGGCTTAATCTTGAGAAGAGCATGCAGTTTGATCCTTAATTACTTGTAGTTCTCTGTGGATGGATATATATTGAGAGGCTTATGATTTGTGGAATGTAGTAGGCTATATGATAAGGGACTTATATATAGGGAAGGTGGTGAAGGGGTTTTACATTTATCTTTAATATTTTTTTTGTCAATAACTCTTTTGCATGGGTTTGATTTTCTTTAGGTTTGAAAAATCGGGTCCAGTCAATCACTTTGAACTGGAGACTCGGTCCTCTAATCGCCACTACTGAACCGTGTCGAGCTTGTTTGGTAAACAACGTTGTGTTGTGTTGCGTACTTGTGTGCGCACCACCTAAGAATTTTATGCATATGACTGCGTCAGGATAAAATAAATTGCTTCCACACTTATTATACTGCCGGTTAAGTTGGAAGGAAACCAAAAAAAAAAAAAGAAAAAAAAAAGAAGAAGAAGAAGAAAGAAAAAACAATGAGAAAAGTAAACATTATAAGCTAGCTAGGTAGTCCATTTGTACTTAGTTTCTCTTTAGTTCTGAATATTTATGTTAGTTTTAAATATAGCTCTATATTCAAGATCTAAAAATTAGATAATCGACAAATAAAAAAAATATGTTTATAGTTACAGCAGATAGTTAAATGACTTCTTGACTAGATATATTCTTTACTCCAACAACACTATTGTATAAGCACGAAAAAAAAAAAAAACTTTTTTTTGAGTTCCAGGGCCCAGGGGATCGACTTACAGAAAATTCAGTTAAAGCAATAGATAATTCAGAAATTGGCAGTTTCTTCATTGTCTAGGATCCAGTTGATTAGACCAAATGGAAATGTCAAGGACCTGTGGTTAATAAGTATACTATTTTCTAATCATATTTGTGTGTTTTGATAGTTGACAAACCAATTCCCCGGAACAGCGTAGCAAAAAGTGCCTTGTTGTTCCTCAAGTTCTTTGCAGGAAAAGATTATGAACTTGCAGCAGAATGATTATGTAAAATTGTGACCGAGTAAAACCATTTTTCTCTTAATTTTCTTTTTTTTTTTTTCCCTACAAAGGATAGAGCAAAGGCGTTCAAAACAAGCTTTCATTGCACACAAGCACATACATACTCTCATGTGATTATGCTACCAGTACAATCACTATTATATAAGCACATTACATGTAACTTTCTGGCAAAAACTGAATAGCCAAGTATAAGAAGTTACCAGCTTTAGTAGCACATATAACTGAAACAAGATGAGCTGCTACACAAAAAGGGTCACTGGAGATCTAGAACTTCTGAATGAACTCATAAATGTGATCAGAGATCTCATTTGGCTTTTCTTGGTTAATGAAATGGCTCACTCCTTCCATAACAACAACATCTTGAAGGAAGGGTACATCCTTCTTGAATCCACCCTTGTGTATGTAATCTTGAACACCTGGAGTGTTGTAGGTCAAGTCCAAATCCCCCACAATAAATTTCACAGGCACTTTTATTGGCTCCCCTGTCCAAGCTGCTAATAGCTCCCAGTTCCTGCATATTATTGAACGAAAAATGTCAAATAAAGATTCCATTTCGTAGTAGAAGAGAAAATTACATATTACATGCCCTCCTAAAATTATCAACTTAAAAAAGACAATCCTGAGTGCACTAAAACCAACAGATCACATCACAAGATATTAAAAGAGCATCGACCAAATTGCAATTTATTGAATGGTCAGAAACTTTTACCCTCAGATTAACGATAATTAGCTACGCGTGTTGGTTAAAAGAGCCGCGTAATTAAACTAAGCTTCTACATCATAGAATAAGGTAAATCACGATAAACATACAAATTCATGCATCGGTAGTAGTTCAATCCTCCAGTAAAGCCCGACTGCTCGAATTTGCTGGCGAAATAGTTTATATCTTCTTCGGACAACCAAGAAGGCAAGTTAATTACTGTATCAAGGGAGCCACCAAATCCTTTCTCTTTGGGTACAATAAGAGGTGCTGGCTTGCGACGTGTTAAGAATTTCTTAATTAGTAGTGCCGTGCCAATGCGAGCAAATTCAGCTTCAGCCACTCCAGGTTCCTACAGAACATTGATGAAGCAAGTATACAGCAATCCACAAAACAAGAACTCCTAAAAATCAGTAATAAATCCTCATCCTCCAATTGTAAAAATCAACTCATTCTAAATGGTCACCACCAGATTAAATACATGCATCAAATTTAAAGAGGCCCTAAACACTAATATACCCTTCTCGCAAAATCTAACTAATGTGATTTCATAAAAACACTTGCTTGGAATCGGCAGATGTAGTGATCTTCTCCGAAGATTGCCCTAATCGAATCCACCGGCCGCCGTGACGGGTGGCGGGCCTTAAACACGACGCTCAGGTTCACCAGCGCCTTCACCAGATCAGGCCGGAGCAAGCACAGGTTCCATGCCACCACCGCCCCCCAATCGTGCCCCACCACAAACACCTGTTCCAAATTTTAAATTCAAATTCAATTTTCAACTCTTCTTCTTGATTTAGATATCAAAATTTCAATTTTTCAACTCTTCTTCTTGATTTGGATATCAAAATTTCAATCATTCACATTTCACATGCATGGTGGTGATCATCAGGTGAACGATATATTGATTAGAAGAGGTGATTAAAAAAAAACGAAAAACATAATCTTACGACGTTAGATCGTTGTTCTCCTAAAGCTCATCATCATTATTTAAAACTTAATTTTTTTTCAGAAAATAATAGATTTAATGTTTTGTATCCGACAAGGGAGGGGAGTGTAGTGTTGTGACTTGTTGTTGGCCGAGGGATTGGATGAGGGCGACGATGTCGCCGACGAGGTGGAGGACGGAGTAGGAGGAGGGAGACGGGGGCGCGTCGGAGTCGCCGTAGCCGCGGAGGTCGGGGGCGACGGCGCGGAATCCGCGGGCGGCGAGGGAGAGGATCTGGTGCCGCCACGAGTACCACAGCTCCGGGAACCCGTGCAGCAGCACCACCACAGGACCCTCCCCCTTCTCCGCCACGTGCATCTTGATCCCGTTCACCTCCACCGTCCGATGCCTGATCGTCTCCATTCTCTGGTTTCTTCGATCTCCTCCTCCTCTTCTGATCTCCCTTTTTTTTTTTTTTTTTTTAGTTTACTTTTTTTTATTAGTTTTTAATGGTGCAGAGAAAGATTTTTTCTGTTTAGATAAGCGAGAACAGTCCAAATAGACGGCCGAATCTTTTTTTTTTTTTTTTTTTCCGGATTAACCAATAACCTTGTCGGCCGTTGTTGGGCCGGAAATGGGCCTGCACAAAGCACACAATAAGTTTGAATTTTTTTTTTTTTTTTTTTTTTTCTTCGTTGCAAAATTGAGAGCTCGATTTTTGCTCCTCAAATTATTTTGCATGTTAATATATTTCACTTACGAGAGGGTGTCAAAATTATAAGTTAATTTTTGATAAATTATACAAAATATTCTTCGTTACTCTCTAATAACTTAAGTTTCTAGTGAGCGATTGTTCCGGATAATTTAACTACAACTACTTCTACACCTAAAAAATTCAGGTACATTACATAATCAAAACTTTCTGATGAACTCATAGATGTGATCAGCAATCTCCAGTGGCTTCTCCTGGTTGATGAAATGGCCCACTCCTTCCATGATAACAATCTCTTGTAAGAGGGGGACGTCTCTCTTGAACCCACCCTCGTGTATGTACTCCTTTACTCCTGGGATATGGTACGTTAAATCCTGATCCCCCACAATAAATTTGGCTGGTACTTTGATCTCCACCCCTGTCCATGGCGCCGTGAGCTCCCAGGTCCTGCACATTTGTAATAATGAAAATAAAAACTGATTAAGAATTATTTTTATTTTTCTTAAAATAATTAAATATTTCTATCCGGTACTTCATTGCATTTATGTTTTACTATCCCGCAAAATATTAAATATAACAGATAAATAAAACAATAGAATAGTTAAATATAATTGCCAGATACAATTAATACTCACAAGTCCAAAGCTCGGTAGTAGTTCAATCCTCCGGTGAAGCCGGATTTCTCGAATTTGCTGGCGTAGTAGTTGATGTCCTCTTCGGAGAGCCAAGGTGGAAGCACAATTTCCTTATCAGGAGGTGATCCAAATCCATTTCCCCTTGGCACAATAACTGGGAGTGGATCACGGTATGTGAAGAATTTCTTCAGTAGCAACCCAGTGCTAATGCGAGCGAATTCAGCTTCAGATCGTTCAGGATCCTGCATTGGTTTTAGTTCAATTCGCATCAATGATGAATTAAGAAGGCCCAATTTAAGCTGTTCATTTTATCGGGCTCTAGTTTGGACCTGGAATGCGCATATGTAGTAGTCGTCGCCGTAGATGGCCCTGAACGTCTCTAGCGGCTTCAGGTGCGGACTCCGTGGGCGGAAAGCCACGCTGAGGTTCACCAGCGCCGTCACCTTATCCGGCCGAAACATGCACAGGTTCCACGCCACGATCGCCCCCCAGTCGTGACCCACCACAAACACCTTACACAAAATATGTGAAAATATGAAAACAATCGTTATATTTCAAAAATTTAAGTTATTAGAAAATTCGAACTCAGAACTTTTCATTTCGATACTATATAAAAATATATGAAATAATTATTGCACTCTAAAAACTTAAGCTAAATGAGAACCCAAACTAAGAATCTTCTATTCTGATACTATGTGAAAAATATATAAAACAACCGTTGCACTTCAAAAACTTAAGCTATTAGAAAATTCGCACTCAGAACTTTCTGTTTCGATACTATGTGAAAATATTTAAAACAACCATTACACTTCAAAAACTCAAATTGCTAGAGAACTCGAATTCAGAATCTTTTGTTTTGATACTATGTTAAAATATATGAAACAACCGTTGCACTTCAAAAACTTAAGCTATAATAGAATTCGAACTCAGAACCTTCTACTTCGCTATTATGTAAAAATATATGAAATAATTATTGCACTATAAAAACTTAAGCTATTAGAGAATTCAAATTCAGAATCTCCTATTCTGATACTACGTGAAAATATATAAAATAATTATTACACTCTGAAAATTTAAACCACTAAAAAATAATATTTTTAATATTTCACCGAAAAAAAAACTATATTTATACAAATTTTTAATTGATGATATTACTTTTAGCATGAATACCCAACTTACATATCTTTTTAAATGATTGTATTTAATTTTTTTTTTTTTTTTTTTGCATATAATAGGATTTCCCAAAATAGAATTACTAATACCTTGGGATTATACTAAAAAATATTACCAGAAAATGGAATAGATATATTGCATTATTGATTACTGGTACTTACGAAAATTCTGTAGCTTATGAAAAATTCTAAAGTTATCCAGCCTCCTTATCCCCAAAATTACCTCAAATTTAAATTCAATATAAATTGAATTTTTAATTTTCCATTTAGTTGAAATATTTAAGTTTGAATTTTGAATTCAAGTTTAAAATTTGAACTCAAAATTTAAATTTAAAATATAATTTTGATTAAAAATCTGACCTCGAACTAAAATATGAGTTCAAAATCTGAATTTTGAATTAAAAATTTGTATAAATTTGAATTTAAAATTTTAATTATTCAAAATTTGAATTTTGAATTCAAAAACTAAATTTATATTTTGATTTCCAATCCAAAATCAGAATTTTAATACGAAATTTGAATTCAAAATCAAACTTTGAATTAAAAATCTAAATTTGAATTTAAAATTTAAATTCAAAAACTAAAATTTAATTCAAAATTCAAATTTAAAAACTAAAATTTAAATTTAAATTTAAAATTTAAGCTCAAAATTTAAATTTAAATTTAAATTTGAACTTGAGTGTAAATTTTACTGTCGAAATTAGTGACTAAACACAGTAATCTTATATGTATAATAATTTATTTTTATATTACTGTACAAAACTAAACCGAAAGATATAGCATTAACAATAATCTGATTTATGATGATCAATTTACAAATTATTGTAAAAAATCATAAAAAATACTGTATAGGCGAATCAGGGTCCTTAGATTAATTTTAGGTAAGTCAGAAAGTAAACTCCCGCCAACTGATGGCTATAATTTTTCTGTATATATTATTTTTTTGAAAAATAATTGCTGTACATTTCAAATTAAATATATATTTTATATTCATTCATTTTAGAATGAATAAATATTATTCGTTAGTTCGAAATAACGAGTAAAAAAATTTATTTTTAATAAATAAATAAATTGTATATCGCATATTCCAAATAAGATATATTTCGAATAGCATTATTTTTTTTTTATTTTTCATGCTTTATGGTTTTCATTTTGGATACAGTATTTTATATATTTTCCTCTTCAGCTTAAATTTTAATTAAATTAAAAAATATTAAATATTATTAGAAGTTTGACCGAATTCAAATTCAAATTTTTTATTATGGTGCTATATAAAGTTATATAAAATAATCGTATATTCTAAAAAATTTAAAAAGGTTAAAAAATAATATTTTATATATTTTACAGGGTAGAGAACCTTATCGTGGCCGAGGGTGAGGATGAGTGCGACGAGGTCGCCGATGACATGGAGCATGGTGTAGGAGGCGGCGGAGAGCGGAGCGTCGGTGTCTCCGAAGCCGCGGAGGTCGGGGGCGACTGCGCGGAAGCCGCGGGCGGCGAGGGAGATGATCTGGTGCCGCCACGAGTACCACAGCTCCGGGAACCCGTGCAGCAGCAGCACCACCGCCCCCTCCCCCTTCTCCGCCACGTGCATGTTAATCCCGTTCACCTCCACCGTCCGATGCGTGATCGTATCATCATAATCCATTCTACCTCGATCTCCCTCCCTCTCTCTCTTTCTCCACTCTCTCTACTCTCTCTATTCACACACACATATTATCTTATAATGAGAGATTGAATTAATATAAAAAATATTTAGTCACGGAAAGGGATTAATAAATGGAGGGAGTTGGCAGAGGTATCGGGGAACGGAAGATCCGAAGAAAAGTGACGGGCCGAAATTTATCTCGTGGCAGTATCGGTAGGTGAGCTGCTCTTTATGGAGAAGCATCTCATCCAGCTTAATCCATGTTTAATTACTCGCAAATTAATTAATTTGAGAAAAAGAGTTAGAACTAATTAACAAATGTTTATTAATTACCATATTCATGATATAACATAGCTTATAAAATCAAATAAATTATTATATTTGTCGTATGTTTTTTTTTTTTTTGTCAAACCAAATTTGAACTAAAAAAAATGACATTACGGATTTATCAAAAGAAATTATAATAATTCAGGTGCTTAGTTACATCATACACCATTAATGCATTTCTTATAGGTATCATCATGTAAAATTATATAAAATAATTATTTTTAATAATTTAAATTTTTAGAGTACAATAGTTGTTTCATATAATCTTATAAGCAATTAAAGTAAGAGATTCTCAAATTCATTAATTTTTTTTTTATTTAATTCAAGTTTATATCTTGGGCTTACAAAAAATATCAAGTCTAAATGTGAGTACAGAGTGTTGAAATATTAAAAACACCGCTCTCTAATAACTTAAACTTTTAAATTACAATTATTGTTTCATATAATTTTACATTAATTACTACTCTGAAACAAAAATTCGATTCATTGTACTGATTGTTGGGGCGAATTCATGATGAGAAATAATACCTGTACATTCAAAATTATGCTTTAAATATTAATTACACTCTCCTTATTCATGAGTTAAAATATATATTTTTTTAAAATTTTGAGTATTAAAAAATACAATTGTGATAAAACTAGCATAATAAAATTAATTTTTAGATAAATAATATGTAAGATTTATACTCACTCCATACGCATAGATAGCCTTCCTTATTCTTTATTCTTTGTTAATATATATTTCTAAGTTCGTTTTTCGTTAGATCAATTTTTTGAGTAATATTGTGATAAAATTCTTTGTTTTATAAGGTCATAAATTCAATCTCCTATATATTTTTGAGTTTGTTTTTTTTCTATTATTTTTGGGTGCAACTTCTCCGGGCTATTATTATTATTATTTTTTTAAAAAAAAAAAAAATAGTATGTACTGTTCCAGCTTTAAATACGGTTTCCTTTACTTCGTTGGGCATAAATGGGAATAAATATCAGCTCAATACATGTAACCATATACCCTTTTGTGGGCATTAAAGTGTACCTGTATATAATACAATTCAGAATATTATTAATAAATTAGAATATTAACATATAGTTTCCAAAATTAATAGGAGTATGCTATGAAAAAGTGGTTAATCAGATAATTTTCTGTGGTACATTTCATGCTGCGTACAGGGTTTAATTGCCTTGGACAAGTAATGCATTTATTGAGATCTGGAAAAGAACCAGGTGTCTAGCGGAAAATTATATTGTGGGGACTCCATCTACTTTTAAAGTATGCGGGAATTTAAATCAAGGATGCTTAGATGTACGGATTGCAGCAACAAGCAACAAGTTATGTACAGAGGTGGTTTTGGACCTCTGGATCCATGGACCATGGCCACAAATGTGTTGACTTGCACATGCAGCAATTGATTTTTAAGATAAATTAATCAATCAGTAAACAGAGGCTATTAACTAATCTTTTTATTGATGATATTTTTATATGCAAAATATTTTTCTGACACTTAATTTTAAGCCCAGATGCGCCCTAAATCATTGCAAATAATTTATGAGAAATGACTATCATATTGTGGAAACAAAAGAAGTGAAGGAATGGCCCCCCTTTTGTTCTTTAACATAGAAACATTACAAGTATATTCAATTGAATTTACACAAACATCACTCTCACTTCATATAATCACGAAACATATAATATATATATATATATACACTTACAATACAGTTACTTTCAAACAGAATGAACGTAAATAATATGCATAATTCAGCGGAAAAATATATATCATCACACTCAAGGTCAGAATTTCTTAAAGAAGCTGGATATATGCTCGGTAATCTCACTCGGTTTTTCTTCGTTGATGAAGTGACCTACTCCCTTCATAACGACCACTTCGTCGAGGTTCGGTACGTACTTCTTGAGACCGCCCTTGTGGATGAAGTCTTGGATCCCAGGGGTGTGGTAAGTCAAGTCCAGATCCCCCACAATGAACTTGGTCGGGACCTTAATTTGCGCTCCGGTCCACGGCGCAGTGAGCTCCCAGTTTCTGTATGCAGTTCACATTACATTATTTTTCGGAGGCAATACATGCATGCCGGTGAAATATTACTTATGATATTTAGGATAGTAACCATCAGAAGTACTATGTGTGCTTTGTCCTTGTAACAAAGTTGTTACTTAAAGAAAGCTAATATATATGTCTCCAAAACAGCATAGGTTATGTTTATGTGGAACTTGCAGCATGGACAGAAACAAAATTTGTCGAGGAGGACTTACTTGTCTAAGGATCTATAGTAGTTCAGCCCGCCAGTGAAACCGGTCTTCTCGAATTTGCTTGCGTAGAATTTGATGTCCTCTTCAGATAGCCAAGGAGGCAAAGGAATTTGGTCTTTTGGCGAACCCCAACCTTCCTTGGAGATAAATAGGGGGCCAGGAGTGCGATATGTTAAGAACTTTTTGAGTACCAATGTAGTCCCAAGGCGTGCAAATTCTGCTTCTATTTGTCCTGGTTCCTATCATATCAAATTCAGCCATCGAAAAGGTAAAAACAGGGAATTATAGAATCAACCATCTCAGCTATGTAACAGAAGGTTTAAAATCAGGGAATTGCAGTATTAACCAATAGAATTACCAGAATTTATCAAAGAACTCAACAAGTACCACCAACCATTGTGAGTTGTTATATTCCAGTTTACTCAAACAGGTGATAGCAGAGCAACGAATAACAGTATGCATGATCACAAATAACATTCCTAATTTGTGTATTGTTCTCCGAGGCATTTATCTTTCTAATCTTAAATGTATTGCTTATCATCAGTTAGTTTCTTCGGAAGTATACGATTTCAAGGCGAGGTTTTTAACGTTCAGAGTATCTTCTCTGCGCCAATGGTACATATGGGAAAAAAGTATATGACTAAATGATAGTAATATCTATGATGATAAAGTTTAACCTCCAAGGAAAAAAAAAAAAAAACACTCAAATCGCAATATAAGTTTTTCAGAAATACTGTAGATATTCCATGACCTAAGGATAGCAGAAAACTGCTTTGCTTTGCTATTTCTATTTGGTTGAGCTAAGTTTAGTAGGGGAAGTAAACAATGGGAAAAGTAAAATTAATGAATTAAACCTGAAACCAACCTGGGTTTGAATACAAAATCTACATGTAGACCAATTCTTGAATATAATGTTCTTCGGGATCTAAATTACAACTTGAATCTCATTGTACCAGCTGTTAAAATTTTGAATTCTTAGACTACTTAATCATAGGAAGAAGAGCATCTAAAATTCATAATCTTTGTTGTCTAGCTAGATATTTCACATAGTTTATACTACATTTACCAGTAAAAAACAAGTTTTCCAGTTCAACTCCTTTCGATGCATGTCACAAAATATCAGCCTTTGTTTCACAATTGAATTTTGAAAACCATTTTGTAAAAAGATACATTAATTACTCAGTGCATGGGCAATGTAGTAGTGGCTTAAAATTAAAATCATACAATACCTGGAATCGGCAAATGTAGTAGTCGTCACCATAGAGGGACCTCAAATACTCCACCGCCTTCCGGGCGGGGTTTCGCGGCAGGAACGCCACGCTCAGATTCACCAACGCCTTCACCTTCTCCGGCCGAAACATGCACAGGTTCCATGCTATCATCGCACCCCAGTCGTGCCCCACCACAAATATCTATTAATACGATAATTTAATCCGTTAAATACTAAAAATAGAGATTTAAGCCACTACTACACCAAACAAAAGAATAATTAAAAGAATTTAGAGTTGACCTGATGACAAAGCTGTCACAACACATCCCAATGATTACTGAATCATCAGTGACTTGATTGAAATAGCAATCAAATAAATCTTTGCCATGAATTCAGTGCCGATTTTATTTTACTTTTTTTTATCTTTTGTGGAAAATGTATAAGAACTAGACCTGATCGAGGCCGAGAGTATCTACGAGGGCGACGAGGTCGCCGACGACGTGGAAAGCCGAGTAGTCGGCGGCTTCGGGCGGGGCCTCAGAGTCGCCGTAGCCGCGGAGGTCGGGGGCGACTGCGCGGAAGCTGCGGGCGGCGAGGCCGTGGATCTGGTGGCGCCAGGTGTACCAGAGCTCCGGGAATCCGTGGAGCAGCAGCACCACAGGGCCCTCCCCTTTCTCCGCCACGTGCATGCGGATCCCGTTCACCTCCACCGTCCGATGCGTAATCCCGCTTTCTCCTACGACGTCCATTGCGATCTCGGGCTCGTCAGAAGAAGCGCGACGGGGGAAGCAAAAGCAGCAGCAGCAGAGCACCATTTAATTAGGTACGGCACGTGGCGTTTAGATGGGCCATTAATTGTATTGAATTGGATCACTATTATTGTGATTGGTCTTATTCTGAAGCGTGGGTGAGTGGAGGGAAACTGGGAAAGGGAGCGTGTAATGCAATTAAAGTGACTTGAGCGAGGTTGCTTTATTCGTGGAGAGGTTGGGAATAATTTTAATTCTTTGCGTCTTTTCTCGGCTCTTCTCCCATTCCTTCATCCCGTGATCGAGCCAAACAGGAAACAGAGTGTATTCCTATTACACTTTAGAGCAAGAACAGGGGAACTGGGGAATGATGACATTGCATTAACGCAACTATATATGATTCAGCGAGAAATTTGTTGTTCTAGTAGAAAAATACCGGACGTATAATCTTTTTATACAAAATGATTATCTCAGTACTGTATGAGGAAAATTAAAATTAAAAATTTGCGGCTATGATAACAATTATGATGAGAACTAAATTGGAAAAATTCAAGCACTAAATTATAGTGTGACATGAATTATTGTGCATCTTAACTTAGAAACCAATCCAAGGCTAACAAAAGATACCCTGTTTTCAGAAAAATAGCAGATTACAATTTCTCATTCCAAAACGAGCTCTCAGCATGAAATTGACGAACACACAAATCCCAAGTCCTTTTAATCACTCTTTGCATCTTTCAACACTACCAAAAACTAAACGAAAATTCAAAACAGATTCTACTAATTGTGTACAAGAAATATTAGCCATTAACACTAACAAGAAATAAAGCAGAGTAAGAGTCATTTTTAGAGAGCAACGTAGTTAGGGAAGTAGCTGAAACTCCAAAGCATCTCTGCGACCTCCTCTTGCTGCTCCATAACGCATCCTATTCCTTCCGCCGCGGCCGCCACCTCCGTCGTCCCCTCAGCATCCACCACCGCCATCGGTGGAGGCATCGGCTCCGCTGCCACGCCCGGTTCCACGCACTGCATCCCATACGTGCTTACAGCGTTCTGATCATAACACATCATCATCATCTCAACCTCAACATCATCACCATTGTCATCCACCATTGCAGCAGCATTCATTAATGGACGCCCGAGATCATGCGCTGCAGAGAAGCTACAGAGGTCGGCATCATGATGGGGCTGGGGAATTGGAGGAGGAGGAGGGGGAGGCGGAGGGAGAACAATGCTGGTGGTGGTTTCGTTGGGGAAGTTGACCTTGGCCTTGGAGCCGCGGATGCGGCGCGCGGCGCGGTCGTAGGCGCGGGCGGCGTCCTCGGCGGTGGCGAAGGTGCCGAGCCACACACGCACGCCCTTGCGCGGGTCGCGAATCTCCGCCGCCCACTTCCCCCACGGTCGCTGCCGGATCCCCCTGTACGGGTTCTTCCGCTCCCTCTTCGCCTGCCGCGGCGGCACCACTACTGCCTCTTCTGCTGCTGCTGCATACATGCATTAATTCCAAAATCAAAAATTAATTTTATCTTCCTAATGAAAAGTTTCACTTACCGATTGATTAGCTCTGCTACTTTTACTTCTAGCAACAATAATTTTTAACAAATTATAAAATAAAAGAAATTAACTGGAGAGTACGTATTTTAAACAGATCCCTAGTCCAATTGTACTTTTAATCCTCGAACTATATATCAAGTCAAACGCCTAATTAATTATCCAGAGTGAATTTTGAAAGTGTTTAACCTTAGTTTGAGATCGTATTTTTATACATCGATCTCTATCCCCCCCCCCCCCCCCCCCCCCAAAAAAAAAAAAAAAAAAAAAAAAAAAAACTTAGCTAAAGGAAGTTCACCAACTTCTTGTGGAATTTACCCTTCAGCTTGTTCATCTGTTGCAGAAGAGAGAGAGAAATAGAATGTACCATTCTCGAGTGGAACTGCATGGAAGATGTGTTCAGAATCATGGCCGTTCTCCGAGGAGGCGGCGTCGGGCCAGAGATCGGAGGCCGAGAGGCCGCGACAGCGAGAGTTGCTGCGAGGAGAGATTAGCTCGGAGATGATGGACCCACCACACATAATTTTTTTCTTTCAATTCAAAGAGAAGAAGCTAGAAAGAGTTTACAATAGCAAGTAGAGAAGAGAAGAGGATAGTAGAGAGAAGGAGAGTACGTTTTAATTTTAATTGGTCCATGCATAAGATGCCCACTGTTATATTATATATAGGATTTATGGGGTGTACACCTAGCATCACTTTTTTTTATATTTACTTTTTTTTTTTTTTTTTTCCTCACATAAATTGAGATGGTTTCCATGGTGTGGTTGTGCCCATGACCAGGTAGGTTCATTTACTCGTTTTCTTACGGCGGCTATAGGAACGTACGCACGTAGGTGCAAATAATTGACCTTGCTCTCCTCACAATTTTATCATGCTAACATTATATTTATATCTTCATCTTATCACAGAATAAAATAAAATAAAATAATAAATTTTAAAAACAAAACATTATTCTTCAACTTACTAAATGATTGATTAATTGTTCTTCAACTACAAAAACTATATATATATATATATATATATATATATATATATATATATATATATAGTCTGTAATACTATTAATAGTATCAAATTATTTGTATTATTAAGTTTTTAACCATTGAATTAAAAGATGTGTGGTTGAGATGATAGTGGGTTCCTTAGTTTAATGGGTGGTTAGAAAAATAGTAAAATCTAACGAGTGAAAATAATTAAAGAGATTGATCTAAGAATAGAAAACTTGATAGTACCAAATATTTGATTCTATTGATAGTATAATAGCGGGACTATATATATATATATATATATATATATATACATATATATATATATATATATATATATATATAGTCCGGCTACTATACTATTAATAGTATTAAGTTATTGATGCTATTAAGTTTTCTACCCTTAGATCAATTTTTTTGATCATTTTCACCCGTTAGATCAACCACCTATTAAACCCAAGGGGCCCACTATCATCTCAACCACATATTTTTTAATCCAAGAGTTAAAAATTTAATAACACTAATAACTTGGCACTATTAATAGTATTCCAGCCTAACTCTCTCTCTATCACTACAAGAAATTCGTCTTTTGGTGGCATATATTTTTGTTGCTAAAAGAAATAAAATTGATGCTAAAATTATTAGCAACATTTAGTATTTAGTGTTACCTATGCCCGAGTTGGTGATTCTTTTACCAACATTTGAGTGAATTGTTGCTAATATTAAGCATAAAGAGACACATGATAAGTGTTGCTGTATAAGTAGATTTTGCAACATTTATTGTTTGTTGGTATAGTTAATCATTCCCAACATTACTAAGTGTTGCTAATCTTTTTATAATTTAATCATTCTCAATAATTATAAATGTTGCTAATAGTGGTATAAAATAATCATTTCCAACATTGCTAAATGTTGCTAATGTTGATACTCCCAACATTACTAAATGTTGCTATTTATAATTTAACATTCAACATCGAAATTCAAATTTCGTTAAATACTATACTAATTTTTAAATATTAAATAATAAATAATATATTAAAAGATAATAAATAATATTTTAGCTAATTGACATTCAATAATAAGAAATTACACATAACAAAATTTAACCAGTCACATAACAAATTACATATTTAACTTGTTTATACATCTAATATGCCAAACTATCAATATTTTTTTGATTCCAATAGGTTCAAAATGTATGGCATGAACCTGGGAGTGTTTCACCCTCAGGAAGTGCCTCTTTGAGTAAAGTAAGTAACATTGTGAATGAACTATTGCTCCATCCATTAAGACACTTTATGTGAAACAATCGAATAATGAAAGCGAGTTTTGAGAACCTCTTACAACCAGGGTATAACTCTTGCTCTGAATCTTCAAGTAATTTGTAAAATTTCTTTGCCTCTTCATTAGGATTTTCATGCCAATCATATTCTTTTGGTGCTATTTCTTCATCAATTTCGTGAATATTACCAAAAGCGTCATTCAACATTGCATGTGTGTCGTCGAGTGGATCCGTTTTGTCATAATGATGTGTAGAGGAAACTGAAGAAATATCTTCTCCATGATAAATCCAGCATATATAATTCTTTGAAAAACCGTCACAAATCAAATGCTCAAGAATAGCTTCTCTATCTTTCCAAAAATGATTGTTGCAATTATTACATGGGCAAAGGATTAACCCCTCTCGAGATGCTTTGAGAAAAGCAAAATCAAGAAACTCTATAACTCCATGAAGATATTTTTCACTTGCCCTATAATTTTTAAATGACAATTAATTAATATGTTCAGATTATGCATTTACTACTATTAGAATAAATACATAGTAGTTCAACCAAACCTTGGTTCATTGATCCAAGTCTTATCCATAGGATTAATGCCTAGTACTGTAAGAAATAAAGAAAACTAAGTGTTAGCCTTAATGAATCTAGTTAGAGGATCATTAGATGAGTGTATAGGAAAAGTAATTAAAATCAGAATACATGAGTAGTAGCGATGGATTCTTAAAACTAAGGAATATTAAGTTTCTTGTTTTCTCCTCAAAGGATCAAAACTTGAGTCTATGTATCAATGACTATTAAGCCTAATATACTAAGAATTGTTCATGTAATGCTTATGCTTTGACATATCTGAATATATATATTAATACTTATGGAAGTATTCTAGTTGCAGATTCAACCAAAGAAGTGTATAATTAGACCAACAAAAGAGCTTTCACATTGTAAAAGGAATGGCAAAAGGGCTCATCTTTCTTCATAATTATTCTAGATTTAAAGTCATTCACTCAAGTCTAATAATATCTTTTGGACAGAGAAATGAATCTAAATATATTGGATTTTGGACTAGTTAGAATTACTTGGCAGAATAAAAACCAAGCTTTTACAAAAAGGATCGTGGAAAACTTAGTAAAAAACTTTTCTTTCCCAATCACATACTTAGTGATTCTTACAACCTTTTGGTTTAATTACTATTTTTTTACTGAGCTTTACTTCTATAAACCATAAATACAAGCATAGATTTTAACAATATTATCCCTGCAAAAAAATTTACATATGTATACACCTTTACTTCTACAAACCATAAATACAAACATAGTAAAGGTATATACATATGTATTATAAATTAATTTTCTGCAAAAAAGTTTAATTCTATAAGTCTTTACTTCTATATACATATGTATATACCTTTACTTCTATAAGCTGTATACATATGTAAAGGTATATACATATGTATATACCTTTGCAAATTAATTTCTTGCAAAAAAAATTTATATTCAGTTACTAAGCTTTACTTCTATAAGCCCTAATTACAAGTATAGATTTTAACAATATTATCCCTTACAAAAAATTTACATATGTATATATCTCTGTAAAATTTGAGTTTCATAGAAAACTCTCAAATATTCAATTAATTAGTAATATCAACCATTCACTTATTTATGCAAGAAATTAATTTGTAGAAAAAAGAACCTAAACCCAAATTTTAATTAATTCCTAAAAAACTATATTCAAAACTAGTTAAAAAAAAAAATCCTTAATATAATAGGAAAAAGGTAAAGAAACATGGAGCAGGGAAACAAAATAGAGACAAAAATTCATAGCATACCAGTGCCAATGAGGATATAGGGAGTTAGAAAGTAGTAGATATTCCAACGTATTGGTGCCGGAGTGATCGCAAAACATAAAGAGGTAGACGACGATATTCACGATGATGGCAAATGGGTGCAATGCAAGGTCGACAACGATGATGTGGTTAGAAACGACGCCGACGACAAGTGGCCCGACGGCAAGGTTAACGGTGATGATATGCTTAGAAGCGATGCCGACGGCTCTAAGATAGTATATACTTTTAATTGCATCTAGCTACATGAAGGCAAGAACTTCTAAATTAACTTCATGAATTTTAGTTATTCCATCAAAATTAATGATATTAATATAGTTTTAGTAAATAAAATTTAGAATAATCAACGCTAATAGCAAATAGAACTGTCAAATTTAATTAAATTGTTAACTGAACTAACTTAAACAACTCAGATTTAATATGAAGTTAATAAGTTAGTAATAGTCTATTTCAAAACAACCCTATAGGAGAAATTCTTTATACATCTTCAACACTGTTTATATGGAAGAAAGAATAAAGATTATCACTATCTAATAAAAATTTATAAAAAATTAAGGGGCAAATTAGTAGGACGATATGTAAATTTACAAAAATCAAATAATAGTCAAAACTAATTTGAGCCAACGACACTAAGAAAAGCATATAATATATAAAAATAACTAAATCAAAAATAATAATGCAATCAAAGAGAGCAAAATTTTCTAGTTCATCTATTAATTAAAAAAAAAATCCCTAATCAACCCACTAGAAAGCTATATCCCATCCAATTAAAAAGCTAAAAAGATTTTTTATTAAAAAAGAAAGTGCCATAGAAAGCTCCAAAAATTATTTCTCCTCAAAGGGGACCACAACCAGGAGACCACAACCAAACATTTGTTAATTAAAAAGGCCTAAGCTATGACAATAGAAAAAGTATATACAACCACACATCTGTTTATTTTGTTCCATACCTTTGAGAATCAAGAGGTGAAAAACTTCCACCCAGTCAAGGAAGAAGCCGCATGTGCAGCCCTAGTGTTTTCTTCCTACAAAGGGGCGGCAGCTTTGTTGCTTGTTTTTTTTTTTTACCCTAAAACTGATAGTGCTCTAGTAAAAAAAAAAAACCACTTTAACTTGTTTCGAACCCTAAATTTCACCTAACCCATGCCTCACTTAACCCTCCAAAATAAAAGGGCGGGCTTTAAAAAACATTTGGCGGAAACTAAAATATTTAATCTCAGGACTTATAATAAGGCTCTTAATCCAAATTTAAAAAAATAAAAATTCATATATGAAATCAAAAAAGTTTAACGAGAATATTTAATATGCTACATATTAATTAGCATATTACATAATTTATAAATAGTAAATATTAAAATAAATATCTCTATATTATATATATATATATATATATATATATATATATATATATATATATATATATATATATATATATATATATATATATATATATATATAATAATAATAATTTTTTTTATGAGTTTATTTTTGAAATCGGGTACAGAAAAAAAATTATCCCAACCTGAATCCGTTGGATTTTTATTTTCTAAAACCATAATCAAACCAATATATATTTACTATCGATTAAACATGGTGCATTTGGGTTTGAATTCGGATTAATCTCCGGTATCTTTTCTCATTTAATGACTAAAAATAGAAAATATAGTATTTGTTGTTTTAATTGACTGATCAAACAAACAACTTACATTTATAATTAAAATAAAAAAAAATTCTAATTGAAATTTAAATTTAATTCTAAATATTAAAATTAATAATACAAATTCAAATATGTAATTTACAACAACATTCATAATCAAGTAATGCATTACTAAAATTAGTTTCAAAATCAAATTTAAATTTGAACTTTATATTTGAATTGTAAATTGAAATTTAAATCAAATCTTAAATAATTATTAAATTAATCATTTTAATTTGTAAATAAATTTAAATTTTGATATTAAAATTTTTAATTTAAAATTTAAGTTTTAAAATTAAACTTTTAATTCCTATATGACCTTTGATTCAATTTGAAACTATATGTTAATTACAAAATATATAAGTCCGTACATATGGACAAAGTAGTTTGACTATAATAAGTTTTCATACACTTTAATTAATTACCAATATTTTAATAAATTATGTAATTTTCATAATTATTTTATATAATTGTTCTTGAATACAAGTTTTAAATAATAATTTTTATTGTGACATATAATAATATATGCCGGTAATTGTAGCCTTTAGCAACATTTATTATATAATGTTGGTGAATTTATATATTCAGCAACACATTTATTTGTGTGTTACTAAATAAAATAAATAGTGGCATATGCTTAAGTGCTACTAGAAATATGTTGCTAAATGCTAATATTGTTGTAGTGTATATATATATAATAGAGCAATGCTATATGTTCACCCCTTTAAAGTGTACATCTCACACCTTCACCATTTAAAGATAGGGACATGATGATGGGTCACTTGAAGTGACTCCTAGAAAACACTTTCACTCTTGGATAGATGGGGGTGTAGAATGTACATTCCTTTGGAGTTTACATGTAGCATTTTTCTATATAATTTACACTACTCCTTATCCCTATAATTCTAATTCAGTCAAATATTATTTTTAAATGGGTAATTTGCAAATTTCAAGCATCGTAAGGGCAACATTAATATGCTTGCTTTCTACAGCCGTATTTAAGTTGTAAGCAAAGACCTGCAGTCGACTCACAATTCGAAAACAAAATTGGCTGGTGTTTCCTTTGATTTTGGTGTACTCGTGGATCTTCAAAGTTATCGGGCTATAAATATTTGTCTCTTAATTATATTATAAAATTTTTATATTATATAAGATAAAAAAAGTATGATAAAAAAATTATTTATTTATTTATTTTCATACTTAATTTTAATTGATTACTATATAAAAAAAATACAAAATTATACTTTTGCACTCTTTTATCCGTACTCTATTTTATCTATTAATATTGTCCGTGAGTCATATAATTAGTGAACCAACGACGTTGTCCACGCTCGAAAATAAAGCAGGGTTCATGAATTAAGTTGGATTGAATTATCATAATTAGGACAACAGTATTAGATGTTTAATGAGCCATTAATCTAAAGAGTAATAATGGCTAAAGCTTACTAGTTTTTTTTTACAACATGTCGCTTATATATCTAGTGATATAAACTATTTTAATTAACAATAAAGTTTCTTTCTTATACAAAATATGATTTTTGTTCATAGATGTTGATAGCTGTAATTTTAAGATTTGCACAATAATTTTAACTAATCATTCAACCGGTGACACGTGTTTTGGCACTCTAACTTTAACTTGCACGTGTAGATCACCGCATGCCAAGCGACGGTGCCTAACTCGGGTCCGGGACCGGGACCGGGCCCGGGCCCGGGGCCAGTTGTAATATATCCCGGACCCTTCGCAACCCGACGATGATGAGATTTCTCTGAGTCGAGGATGGCGATGGGGATGATGGTTCGCTCACTGTGGATAATTGGGGATTTTGATAGTAAATTGAGAGGGAAATTGGGAAGAAGGGGGAATTTGGGAAGAAGATAGAGAATAGGGTTGGGAATAGAGAAGGGAGATTGGAGAGAATTGGAGAGGAAGAAGTTGGGGAAGAAGATGAGGTTAGAGATTGAGAGAGAGAGAGCTAGAGAGGCTTGAGGTAGAAGGTAAGAGATTGTATTAATTCTTCATCCAATCCTCTATTACATCTCAGGTGCTATATATAGCTCTTCTACTAATCATCTCCATTATCTACTAATAAGACTATTCTATTTACTGTGCTAATTATCTCCTTAATGGACCTACTCTTTTACTGGGCCTGGGCCGAGCCCCCCTTTATTGGGTTGCCTCTGGTCGGATCCCCTCGGGTTGGGCCTCCTGATAACGGCCCACTTCAGTTGGGCCCTCTCTGCTGGCCCCTTGACAGACGGCCTCCTTCAACTGGGCCCATGTCGGTTGGGCCTCATTCAGCTGGGCCCTTAGTGGTTGGGCCTCCTTCGGCTGGGCCCCTGGCGGTTGGGCCTTCTTCGGCTGGGCCACTTGCAGATGCCATTCCATCTTCCTCTGCTTCACTCCCCCTCTGGCCGAGTGCCTCCTGTCGCTTCCCCTACGGTGCCCTAATCCCCTACGTCGCTTGCCTCCTCCCGAAGCTCCTCTCGACTCTTCGATCCTGCTCCCTCTCCTTCTCCCCTGATCCTTCCGCCGAGCTTCCAGCCCCTTTCCACCGTGGCGGGGCTCCTGTCGGCGCCAGTTGTTACAATCCCTTCCCCTTAAAATCATCCTTGTCCTCAAGGATGGGGATGATTCGCGTGACCTTCTCTCTAGAACACCCTTTGTTCCCAAGCTGCCTCTTTTAGCCCGCTCCTGAGCCTCTGGCTGGTGCCTCGTCTCCTCGGACTCTGATCTGAGGTGTTTCCACGTCATGCCCCCATTCCTTCTTCTTAACCGGCATCGCGGCATGGATGGCGACCTACAGTGGGAGAAGGGTTCCCTCTCTGCCTTCGGAGGATCGCAACCGCCGTGCCGCCGGTCCCGCTTGCTCCGTGGTCTGGTATGGCCCATGGTGAGGTTCTGATTTCTTCTCGTAGCATGGATGGCGTGCTTGTAGGCTCCTGCTCCTGGGTAAAGTTGCTTTCTTTCCTCTAAAAACTCTCTCACTTCTTCTTCTACCAATATAGTACTTCCCTCCTGTCGTTTAGTATTCTGTTGCTCCTTAGGGTGGCCCTTGGTCGGCCCTCCTTGCTTGTACCCACTCAATTCTGAGCCCATCTCAATGCTTCCAATCGTAGTTGAGGCAGGGGTTGGAGAGGGACAGTTACCTACACCTTGTAAAATTGACAAAATATGGGTTCTACTGTGGTACCCCTCTTCTGCCATCGCCTCCTGGGTCTGATGGTCTCCTTCACCCTTGTTTTGCACTGCCTGCATCCACTTGGGCTCAGCAACAATAAGGGCTTTGCATTCGCCTCCATCTTGGGAAGTTGCCAAATAATGGAATCCACTGTGGAACCACCACGCTGCAGCCACTTCTTTGATCTGAAGCCTTTCTCCACCACTGTTTTGTACGGCTGGTATCCATTTTGATATGCCCACAGTAATTGATTTGCGTTTTCCTTCTAGGTGTAGTGTAGCTTCTCCTCTTTTCGTGGACTCCTTCAGCTTAACCTGTTCGTAGGTCAGTGCTAGACAACAGGGGTGAGGCATTTTGCGCGGGGCCCCTAGCTTCCTATCTCTATTCACATGGGTGCACTCCCTCCCAGCTTTTACTAGACTTGGCTTAAGGATGAACCATAAGTCTCCCATTCTTGCTGGATTATCTTCCATTGGCCCCTTGTATACTGTGAACTTTTTGTCTCCTGCGGAAATTAGTAGAGTGGAGCTATTTCCTGGCTTGGGAGTATCGAAATTACCTGCTAGCTTCAACACCCTTTGCTGCCCTTCCCTTTCCTGTAACTTATGAGTTTCCGAGTGGGGCTCTGTACCCTTGTTTACTCTGGGGGGCAACGGAATGGTGTGATTCGTCGGGTTGCTTCCCTCCAAACTCGGTGTTGTGGCAGTGTTGGCAACCTTGGGTGGAGGTAGTTGAGCTTCGCTGGGTGTTGGGACATTGTAAGCAGCTTTGGGTGGAGGCAATAGAGCTGCCTGCTGCTTCAGTGACTCCTTTGGCTGGCTAACTTCCTCCCTCAGCACCACCTCAGGTCTTCTATGGCTATCCACCTGTTGGCAATCATGGTTCTCTTGCTTTAGTTCCCCAACTTCATTAGCTGCCTCTAATTCATCGACCTTGTCATCCTCTAGGTGGGTTTGTAAGGCATGCAATGAGCTACTCTGGCACTGGTGCTCTGAATCATACTCCTCTCTACCTTCCTTATGCAGCCCCTGCACCTCCATTTTCACATTTGTTGTGCCTCGTTCCACAATTTTATCACTAATTCCCTCTTTGGCAAGCATTCTCTCCTAGACTCTACTCTTACTAAACCTACTCGCAGTCAACATACGAATCAGTGCGTTCAACGTGTGAGAATCACCCGATTGACTAATCTGGAATATGTTTTTTTCACTATTAACAGGAAATGATATTGTTATTTATAAAGCACGTGGGTTATTCGATTATCTGACTAGATTCAAAGTATATATATATATAGGGTAAATATAAGTGTACACCCCATAAGGAGTGTGCATCCTACACCACACTTTATTCTGGAGTGGGACTTTTTTTATTGGTCATATCGATGTGACCAGTATATATAGGGTAAATATAAGTGTACACCCCATAAGGAGTGTGCATCCTACACCACACTTTATTCTGGAGTGGGACTTTTTTTATTGGTCATATCGATGTGACCAGTAAAATTCACCCACCCCAGGATGGGGTGGGGCCCCATAAGGGGTGTATATTCTACACCCCACTCCATCCTGGGGTGGGATGAATTTTACTGGTCACATCGATATGACCAATAAAGAAAGCCCCACCCCATAAGGGGTGTACATTCTACACCCCACCCCATCCTGGAGTGGGGTGAATTTCACTGGTCATATCGATGTAATCAATAAAGAAAGCTCCACTCCAGGATACGGTGGGGTGTATGATGTACACCCCTTATGGAGTGTGCACTTATATTTACCCTATATGGGGGATGCTAGGTGTACACCCCATAAGGGGTGTACATCCTACACCTCACTCCATCCTGGGGTGGGGTGAATTTTATTGGTCACATCGAAGTGATCAGTGGAGGAAGCCCCACCCCTAGGTGTACACTCTATAAGGGTGTACATCCTACACCCCACCCCATCCTGGGATGGGGTGAATTTCACTGGTCACATCGAAGTGATCAATAAAGAAAGTCCCACTCCAGAATAGGGTGGGGTGTACACCTAGCATCCCATATATATATATATATATATATATATATATATATATATATATATATATATATATATATATATATATATATATATATATATATATATATAGTTAATTTTATATAATTTTTTTGTAAATATATGAAATAGTAAATATTTTTTTATAATTTTTTTAAAAAAAAAAATAAATGGTTCATATATATTCTTATCATATCTGTTAAAAAAATTAAATTAATTATAAATTAAATATTTAATCTTGGTGAGTAAGTGAGATAATTAAATTTATCTTTTTATCATTTCAAATATTATACATACTTAATCATAAGTATATTTTTTAACAATTAAATTTTTTTAAAAAATATATTTATAAAGACAAAATTAATATTTTATTTATATTCTATTAAAAAATAATAGGTAAACTAACAATAACAACCAAATAAATATTTTTTAACAATTAAAATTTTTAGAAAAACATATTTATAAGGACAAAAAAAATATTTTATTTATATTCTATTAAAAAATAATCGATAAACTCATAATAACAACCAAAAGAATATATGTGAACAACTTATAATTTTTAAAAATATAAATATAAATATAAATATAAATTGTTACATTTTATAAAAATATATCTACTATTTAATATGTTTATAAAAAATTATATAAAATTAATTTTATTTTTTTTAACAGTAAAATTTAGATAGCATAACGTCTTGGTTAGCTCCTAATATATTATTTAGCGAAATAAAATTATAAGGGCTTTAGCTTTTGAAGTAAGCTAAAAAAAAAGCTCCTAAATTTTAATAATGAAACTTCAATGCAAAACAGCTTTTGTTTCTACTGTATTAAAATATAACTAAATCAAAAACTGTAGATACGTCGAATCATGCGTGTGTTTTTTTTTTTTTTTTTTTTTTTTTTTTCAAATTCTGGGTTCTGAATCCATGGGCGCTTTTGTGGCGCCAACAGGTTGTGAATGTGACTGTATGATCAATTAATGGTACGTAATTAATGTTCTTTAAGAATAACTCACCAACTTTGTTGTTACATTATTTACTAGCAATTTTCTGCTAAAGTTAAACTCGTTACGTTAATTGAAAATTACGTTGAACAAAGCAATGGAAAAAAAAACTTTGTACAATAGAATTCGTATATGCCAAAGAAATTTTTTTAAAAAAACTTGTATCTATCATTTATAATGCATATTTTATTTACTAAGACATGTGATTGAGATGCATATTCTTACTTGTCATCTTATTTATATTTTATTTACTAAGAGATTTATAATATAAACATTATTTATAAATTGATATTTTTATTCGGATTTGAAAAGAATTAAATATTTTCTCGTCATGTTTGTTTGGGGAATAAAGGGGATAACTCCTTTATCTTTCAAACACAAAAAAGAAATTGGGGGATTTGTTATCGTCCCTTAATGGGCTGTTCTGAAATAGTCCGTTAAAGAGAGGGATAACAATTCTCCCCATTGGTGGGAACAAGATTGTTCCCACCGGGAAATAACTTTATTTATATCTTTTCTTTTTTAATTTAAATTTAAATTTTTTTATTTTATAAATTTTAAAATTTTTAACTTTAATTTTTTATAAATCTAAAAGTTTTAAAAAATTTTAAAATTTTAAAATGTATATATAAATTTATAAATTTCTTATAGAAAGTTTTTAATTTATAAAAATTTAAAAATTACAATTTTTGCATCATATTTTACATATTTTTCGAGATAATTAAAATTTATATTTTTAAATTTAGAGAAATTTTAAATTTTATAACTTTTTTAATTTGTAACTTTAATTTTTAATAAATTTTTAAATTTAATAAATTTTAAAAATTTAAAATTTATACAAATTTTAAAATGTTTTACTTTAATTTTTAAAAAATTAAATGGTATTATTTACTAAAATATAAACTTTAATTTATACAAATATTAATTATTATTTAATTAATATTTTATATTAATTAATTAGATAAAATATTATTATTTTAAAATTATAATTATTTTTATTTTTTCACTATTCTCACTTATTCCAAGAAATAATCCAAACACAATTTCAGTTATTCTTAAGAATAACAATTTTACAAACCAAACACTATTTTTTTTTTATCCTTGACTATCCCGAAATAGCAAGCTATCCCAGTGATAAAAAAATTTATCGTCAAGTTTATAATCACCGAACCAAACGGCCATGTTTGGTTGGGGGATAAAGAAAGAATAATCCCTTTTATCTCCCAATCCTTGCTAAACAATAAGAAATAAAATCTTGGGATAAATGTTTAAAATATCTCCTGCTTAACGGATTATTTTATCTCCTGCTTAATGGATTATTTAGGATAACTCGTTAATCTCTATTCCACCTTATTTGGAATAAGGTTTATACGAATTTTTTTTTATTTTTTATTTTTGTATTTTACTTTAGCTTATTTTTCAATCTGAGACTATATTTACTAAACTATAGTATTTTTGTTTTGTTTACTAATTTTGTTTATTAATTATTATTTACTAAAATATATTATAAAATATAATTAAAATTATGTTTACTAATTTTATATTTTGTTTACTAATTATGTTTACTAATTTTGTTTGCTAATTATTAATTTATAATAATTGAAATTAATTTATATATATATAAGGTAAAAATAAAGTTGGTATTTTGATAAAAAATATATCATTTTTTTTTACTATTCTTTACTATTTTCTAATTTTAACCAAACATAATTTTTATATTTTAAAAAATACTAATTTTTAAAGCCAATATAATTTAATTTTTATATTTAATTATTTTAAAATAATAAATTATTCTCTATATAAAAAAATTTATATTTTTTAAATTTATACCGGAACCGGGAGGCCTTAATCAATAGGCCTCTTCTCTGGACGTACGTGTAATAGAATTTCGTTATTATGTATTCAGTGCTGATTTGATGTTGATAATAAAGGTTTAGATTTTTGCATGTAACTAAACAAGTTCGTGTTTTCAAATTTAAATTTTTATATAGTCATAATTATGCTATATTATAGTATAGTATAATATAATTATTATATATTTAATTATTTTACAAGAGAGAGAAAACTCAAATTAATAAATTTTTTATTTAACAAAAAAAAAAGGGAGTCATTTTTTAGGAAAATGGAAAGTACTATACAACATTGACCATGAAATAGAAAATGGAAATACAGGAAAACTCTGCCGTCACGTGCACCGAGGCGCGGCGCAGTCTCCCAGACAGGCGCAGGCCAAAGCTTGCTAATTATGGTAATAAAAGATTAAATTATTATTTCCTACTCCCCCCATAAAAATCCCACTTAAGAAATTCAAAACAAAATAATCTCATCTCATCGTCACATCTCAACCGTCCATTTCATCCACCATGAACACATCAGATGAAGCTAACGTCATCCCATGGCTTTAAATTGTGGACCCCACCACTTCCCGCTCCCATTTCGTGATCAAGTTCGAGAAACGTCTCCAAACTTGAAATCCGCTCCCTCAGCCCCCACTCCAAATCCCTCATCGTATTCGTCGTCGTTGTCGCCTCCGACGACGCCGAGCTCCTCCCCTCCTCCTCCTCCTCCTCCTCGGCGGCGGTGGCGCGGTGGCGCTTCCTCGGAGGCGGTGGCGCAGCCTCCTCCATCAGATCGCCGTCGCCGGAGACGGGGAAGTTGAGCTTCGCCTTGCTCCCTCGGATCTCGCGCGCCGCCGCGTCGTACGCTCTCGCCGCGTCCTCCGCCGTGCTGTACGTCCCCAGCCACACCCTCATCCCCTTCCTCGGGTCCCGGATCTCCGCCGCCCACTTCCCCCACGGACGTCTCCGTATCCCCCGGTACGCGCTCTTCCTCCTCCCCCTCGACGCCTCCTCCCCTTCCCCCTCTAGGGCCTGTTTCGTCCTTTCACCTCCTGTTCACACACACACACACGAGAGAGAGAGACAGAGAGAGAGAGAGGGAGAGAGAGAAACTCAGAAACCCTTTCCTGTTACGCCATTGCGAGGCGATCTACAAAGATTAGAAACCCTAAACCCTAATTACGAATCCGTAGATTACCAATCGAGTTAGAGTTGCTGGAGTCATGGTTAGCCGGAGAATCCATCGGCGAGAGATCCGGCGACGGTAGATCTCGGTCGTTCACGTTCCTGCAGATTACGAAGTCGGAGATGATCGCTCCTCCGCACATGTTGTCCCCTGTAAAAGAGTTTATCCGGGATACGCTCTTCTCGCTTGCATCCTCGCCTCCCATCTTATAACCCTTAATTTTAGATTCTACCCCCTCTCCCTTATTTTTTTAATTTATTTCTCGACGTAGGTACAAAAGCGACTGTTTCTGATGCTTTAAAGTGAATTATTAATTTTTAATTTAAAGAAATTGAAAGAGGGCGTGGAAAGTGTGAGAGGAGAGTCGTGAGGGCCACGTGATGTCGACCTTGGTTGGAGACCGGTGCACAGTACGGTCTCTGTGGAGAAATACAATGCACCTGCGTGGGTGACGTGCACGAGCCCGGGGGCCCACGTGAGTACGTGACAGGGTCGGTTGGGGGGGGGGGGGGGGTGGTGGGGGGCGTCGCGTACAACGTGGTTTGCCTCACGCTAAGTCGACAGCTGCTTCTCTCACTTCTCAACTGCAACTAAACGGTCTAATGAAGGAAAGCGTGGGTAGAAAATGCTACTACTACACTAGTGCAAATTTTATTATTATCAATCTAAACTTTTAAATATTTATTTTTAAATATATATATATATAATCCGGCTGGAATACTATCGATAACACCAAGTAATTGATACTATCAAATTTTTAGCATTTGGATGAAAATATGTACGGTTAGAATTATAGTAATTTTTTAAAATTTTTACTTTTTAATCAATTACCCATTAAATTATAGGGGACTACTATCATCCTAACCGTACATCTCTTAATCTAACGATTAAAAATTTGGTCGTACCAATGACTGTTATCAATAGTATTCCAGCCTATATATATATATATAGAGAGAGAGAGATTAGTATGATAATATTGGTTCTGTTATATTTGGTTTGGATATAAACTAAAACAGTTTATTTTAAAAATAAATATAAATTAAAATAAAAATAATATTAATTTTATATTTAGATAAAAATTGAATTGTTTTTGAGAATAAGTAACATATAGTGTTTGCAAGTTAGAATAAAATATCGAGAATAAAAGTTATTATAATTTTAAAATAATAATATTTTATCTAATTAAGTAACGTAAAAATAATTAATTAAATAATAATTTAAATTATTTAATTAACTATTACTAGATAAATTTAGATATTAATTGATAAAATAATTAACAATAATAATAATTATTAATAAATAATTTAATTAACAAAAAATTTAATTAATTAATTAATTATTTATTTAATAATTAAATAATTAGTTAATGAAATAATTAAATTAGTCAAAATATTAAATTAATTAAAAATTAATATAATAATTAAAATCATATTTATTAAAATAGAACATTCAAGAATATCACATAAGCATATAATTAATTTTTTTAATAATTAACTAATTATTTAATTTATTAAATTAATAAAAATTTAAATATTAATTAATTTATTATTTATAATTAATTATCTAATTAAATAATTAACTATTTGATATGCTTATTCAATAATTAACTAATATTTATATTATTTAAAGATTTAATATTTTAATTTATATGATTAATGTATTAATTAAAATTATAAATAATTAAATAATTAATTAATGTTACAATATTATCTTATTTTTTATATTTATTTGTTAATTAACGACATCCTTCATATCTCATATGTTATTTTTAATTAATTAATTTATTAATTTATTTAAATATTATTTTACTAATATTTATATATTTATTATTTAAATAAATATTATATTTATATATTTATTACTAATAAATTATTTTTATTTTTGCTATTCCAACTCAAACATCCAAACATAATTTTTTTTTTTATTTCTTAAAATAATTTAATTTTCGTTCAAATACAAAATTCATCTATTTTTTTAATTTTCTGTTATATTTTTTAAAAAAATAAATAAAAATAATTTATTTTCGAACCAAGCGATACTTTTGGATTAATAATACAATTTTTCCTTAAAAAAGTACTATTTATAACAGTTATATTATATAAAATATACGCCGAATTAGTTTACTATGTCATCCGAGATGCTGAAATGTTTTGTTAAATGTAAAATAGGAATTTTATGTTGAAATGATGTGGTGAAAGATTCTTCGTAGAGTTACAATGGCCAAGCTACCTATTCTAAAATAAAATCTTATACTTTTGTACAACACGAAAATCTTCAATTCGATTCTACTTAAATATCATAACAAAATGAAGATTTTTGGTTCTACTTAAATGTCAAACCAAATTAATCAGTAATAATTACTTTATAAGTTTTTTTTTTTTTTTTTTATGATAATTACACATCTGGAGTTTTATTTTAACTTTTCATAAAATCTAAAAAAATATAATCTGATAGGGTATTATATTTCGGTCATGAGATAATCTAGTTTATTCTAAAAAAATATATAACTTATAGGGTTTAATTAGAATATTAATAATAGTATGCGGATAATACGAGGGTATATATAAGTATACATTCCTTTAGGGGTGTATATCTTACACCCCAGTCCATTCTGGAATGGGGTGAATTTCACTCGTCACTCGATCAAATACCGCTTATTCTATTCTTTTAACTCGAACAAATTTGTTTTCACTTAATTAAAATAAATATAATTTTTATTATTAAATTAATTTTTAAATTAATTTAATATTTTGATTATTCTAATTATTTTATTAATTAATTATCTAACTATTAAGTAATTAACCAATTAATTTATTGATTTATTAAATTATGTGTTGTTAATTAATTTATTAATTAACAATACTCATTATTAATTATTTTATTAATTAATATTTAGTATTATATAGCAGTAGTTAATTAAATAAATTAAATTATTATTTAATTAATATTTTTATATTAATTAATTAAATAAAAAATTATTATTTAAAATTATAATTATTTTAAATTTTACTGTTTTAATCTAACTACTCAAACGTTATTTTACTTATTTTCAGAAATAATTTTATTTTCGTCCATATTAAATTAATCTCATTCATATTTATTTTATAAGTTGTATTTATATCATAAATATACAGTTTTTACTTATATCCGATTCAAACATAAGGTTAGACTAGTTTCAATTTATTAATGTAGCATCTGTTTTTGATTGTCCATCTTTTTATCCAATATTATTTCTATTGTAGTTTTGTCGACTTTATGACTGTGTGAATGTAATTACGTGCTACATGCGTTAAATACTTAGGCTGCATGTGGTTTAGATATAAACTAGAACTCTTTTATTTCAGAAATGAAAGATATGTATAAGTTCAAGATCAAGTAGGAGTGAAACCAATTTTGCCTTTTTATAAAAATTGAATTATTTTTGAAAATAAAAAAAATAAGATTTGAATAGTTAGATTGAAATAATAAGAATAAGAATAATTATAATTTTTAAATAAAAATATTTTATCTAGTTAATTAATATAAAATATTAATTAAATAATAATTTAACTTATTTAATTAATTATTGCTAGATATTTCTAAATATTAATTGATAAAATAATTAATAATAATAATTATTGTTAATAAATAATTTAATTAACTATAAATAGTAATTTAATAAATTAATAAATTAAGTAGTTAATTATCTAATAGTTAGATAATTAGTTAATAAAATAATCAAATTAGTCAAAATATTAGATTAATTAAAAATTAATATAATTATTAAAATTATATTTATTTTAATTAAGTTTATTTTTAAATAAAAATAAGTTTGTTTTAGAAAAAATATTAGAATTATTGTTTCAATCTTATATTAGTTTGTTTCATAGACGAAAATTACTATTTTTCTTCCATATCTAAACGCATTTGGAAAAAAAAGTTGAAACCTGATCTTATTTTATGTCTTATTTTTCAACCGGGCGGTGTATCTTAGGATTTGGTTCGTATTTAAGAAAAATTGCATTTAATTGCGGTTTTGTTGTTTTGTTTATTTCTATGACCAATGCTCAACTGTTGAATTAAAGTATATTTTTGACCAGTCAATGCAAACTAAGGAACCCTTAAAATTTTAGAAAAAATAAATAAAAGTAGATATGGTTTGATTGTCTGCCATCGAAAACTACGGAGGCCAGCCACTTGGACGAATGCCGTGCGATGGACGGTAAGGATGTGTCAGACACTAATTTTTCGTCTGTTTGTTTTCCTTGTTTGGAGCTTAATCTGAATTGTTTAGTAGCTGCCTATTAATCAGTAGTAACTAATCAAATATCAGTACATGATGATTCCCTGTCGAGTGCTACTGTCGTGACTCGTGAGGAGCATGAATGCACTGAACGCGGGACCTGCACTTTTTAGCCTGCTGCAGTTTTAGCCTTCAGCTTATGCTTTTGGCATATAGCCGACTAAGCCGAGTCCTTCCTTGAGTGTGTGGTTTTGGCTACTAGCATCTAGTGGTGCGTTGAGGATTGAATAGTACGTTGGATTCAACTTCAACTTTTATCTCATTATTATTTTATATTTTAAATTTTATCAAATTATATTTAAGATATATAACTAAAATGACTGGGCGAGTAGTAATTTCAATTGAAAAGAAAATCTACTATCTGATAAATTTCAGGGAGCCAATTGCCACAATTGATAGTCCGAGAGTTTGTTTGCAAGACTGCTAAAGTTTATGGGGCCTTGTATATTTTTTCCTTGATCTTTCATGCAGATGCAGATGCAGATGCAGAATGAACATTTGGATTTTGAAATATTTATTAGTTCACTATATATATAGAGAGAAGATAATATATAAAATCTAGTAATAAATATTAGATTGGAAAAAAAAAATACAGAAGAAATCTGCAAGAGAAAATAAAATAAAATATATATAAGTAACAGGACTTTTGAACATTTGGATTTTGAAATATTTATTAGTTCACTATGCGATCTTTCAAATTATTTGACCTGGGGGGCCGTGACACACTCAGTCTACCCGTTAAATTCCTGCATTCTGTCTGACTCCAACTGTTCTTAGTACATCTTATGTTAGTCCAACCATCGTATTCTGAAGGAAACCACGAGGGTAATACTTTATCAAAAGGGAAAAACAAGGAATAATTCAAATCAACCGGTAGTACGAAATTGTGTATTCTTATTTAGTTGTTTTAGGTATCGTTTCGTTCGAGAATTATGAATTTGAAAAAAAAAATTTTATTTATGAAATAACTTGTTATTTCTGAATAATTATGAATAAAAAAAATAGTATTTAGTTTGTAAAACTATTATATTATTTTTAGAATTAGCTGAAATTGATTTAGTTTATTTTTTAGAATAAGTAAGAATAGTAAAAAAATAAAAATAATTATAATTTTAAAATAATAATATTTTATCTAATTAATTAATATAAAATATTAATTAAATAATAATTAATATTTGTATAAATTAAAGTTTATATGTTAGTAAATAATATTGTTTAATTTTTAAAAAATTAAAGTTAAATATTTTAAAATTTATTAAATTTATAAATTTATTAAAAATTAAAATTACAAATTTAAAAAATTATAAAATATAAAAAAATTATAAAATTTTAAATTTCTCTAAATTTAGAAATTTAAATTTTAATTATCTTAAAAATATGTAAAAAATGATAAAAAATATAAATTAAATTTAAAATTTTATAAATTTTAATTTAAATTACAAAAAATAATAATAATAAGGTTGCTTTCTGATTCCCACGAGAAATTGTTATCCCTGTTTTTAAAAAAATTATTATTTTCATAATAGTCCGTTAGGAGAAAGATAACAAATTCTTCTAATTTTTTTTTTTTTTTTTTTTTGTTTGGAGGGATATCCTCCTATCTCCCAACCAAACATGATTAGAGTCTTTAGTTCTTCATTATTCAAAAAATAAATTGTTACTTGATTTGGTACTCGTGCACCCAAGGGACTTGATCATCTCATTAGCTGCTATGAGATTAAACAAAGAAAACTCAGTCCAAGTTCCAAGAAGGAAAAAGAAAACTCAGTTCACAAGTTCCAAGAAGGAAAAAGAAAAATTCTTACCTGTACAAAAGCAATTGGGTGGTAAAAAATTTGCAACATACTACTGTGTAACTCATAGTTGAGAGCTGCAAAATTATATTCAACAACATAGCTAATTCCACGCAATTAAAAGACACGCTCACAACATCAACATCGATATTGACTTCTGTGTTATTCAGAAGGACCCTATTTACTCTTTACCTATGTACACTCTCCTCTCTCCCTCTTCTCTCCACAACTAGCTCAATTAGCTGCTGCTGGTTTATTTCAAGAGCTTCAGAAAACAAATTGGAGTAACTCTCCTAAACTTAAAAATTAATAACTCTACTTCCTCAGGTACAAAATTTAGTACTTACAACTATTATTATCGCTATTGCTGTTGGTCTCTGCAGTGCCCGATGCATGGATTGTGTGGTCCTACTCAGTTCCGCCCCCTAACATTCGAGAAAATTGTGGTCATCCAAGGGACTCGACCAGCTACAACCAGACGACCAACCAAGAACGCCGAGCACAACGTCCACACTTGCGCATGCACTTATCTGTAGATGCCAATTTAGTTAGAAAGAGCAAACTAAAGTTACTCATTAAAAATAAAGTATTAAAATTGGATCGTTAAAAAAAAGCTACCAAATTATCAGAAGTTCCCTCAAAGTGAAACAGCATTACACCCATTCCTTTTCTTCTGTCGATCTCTGCCTGTTTTGTCAACAGATTAGAAGGTTGGATCAACAAAGTTACAACAACACAATCTAGAGAAACATCAGTAGTAGTTGGATTCAATTCAACCTACCACACAGGAACAAACTGTAATCCCACAAGCCGTTAACGCTGATGTAACCTCAGCCATCATACCTGAAATCAGAAGTTGAGTGAAAATATACGAGTGAATAAAAATAAAGATCAACCTCTAATGTATCCCTGTAGTGATCAAACCACAGCCAATATATTATGGAGGGAAAAACAAAAAAAGAAGAATAAAAAAATCAGGGCCTCATTTGGCTATGTTTATGCCTTTTTCTTTTTTTTTTTTATTCAATTGTTTATTATTAATTCTGAATTCTATATGAGGTGACAGACACTCTAGTCTTATAATTGTTGGTTAGCTTGCAAACACATCATATGGGGAGGTCAAAAAAAATTGGTATCACCCGCCACATCCAAATCGCAATAGATATTGAGTTTCAATAGAAAAAACATAAGAAAATAAAACACACAACTTCCTGCTATGATCAGGGGTGTGAATGGGACAAAATCTTACCTCGTCGATCAATACATACGACACAAAACCACTGAATGGAATTTCCCTCCACGTTATGCCATGCAGCAATTTTACCAGCTTTCCAGCTTTCTAAACCAGGTAAAACCTCCTTATACACAGGAATGTTGGTGTGTATGAACTCGGCAAACGCATCACCCCGGATAGCCGAATTCCCGTTAACCTTTACGCTCACTTTTTGTATGCTCTTATTGTGTTTCCCATTAATCTTCGGGATGTTGAAAGTACTCTTGACATGCACGAGATCTTCATGATTCCTCTCTGTAAAAGAAAGCTTTTCTACATATAGTCTTTTCTCCCATATGGGTTTTCTTTCCTTCTTGGGCATAAAGGGAAGCATCTGCTCACCGTCAATCTCATCCTCGAGATCAGCAACGAAATTATTTACTGTATCAGCAGTTATTTCCATAGCAGAAAGTGCAGCTTGCTCTCTCAAGAACTGGTACATAAAGTACTTCGTTACTTATTCAGAGAAGCAATGTTGGAGAACTAATGAATTAAAAGAAGAAAAAGAAGAGCCTACTTTCATGATTTTGTGCCTGGCGCTGCGGGTTTTGGCATGCTGCAACCACTGCTGATGTCTCTGGAAAGCAGATTTACTTGACAATGCCTGAAGAAGCAGGGAAACATATTATATCAACCAGATCCAAATGTAACTTTCATTCCTACTGCTTCAATGTTTGGCATATGCATATATATATATATATATATATATATATATATATATATATATATATATATATATATATATGTCAAAGAAATTCTACTGAAGAACATTGTCGAATCTACATGCACATGATCAATGGCTCAATGCAATCTATCAACTTTGAAAAGTGTCCCTTAACAGGCACAATAAAGTAGTAATCTATTCCTATGTAATCGGTTTCTGCACTATAAGGTACTAAGACCTGCTCTGATACTGTTAGAATTTTCTTTTGTATGTGATCACCAAGAACCAATCTGGAAAAGGTACCATATCAACCGAACTAAAGTTTTAGTCTGGGACTGAAAGATGCGGACCTGACCAACTGACTCAGACCAGCTGAACTTACCCAATCATACGAATGGATATATCAGGTTTACTAATCTTTGATTCTTTTTAGAAAGGTCATAGGTTTTGTGTGCATAGTTGATATCCTTAGTCTGTGATGATGCAGGTCAGAAACAAGAAAAAGAAGGCAAGAAAAAGAATAACATATAAATTAACAAAATACTAACATTATATGTGATGATCTCTACGACTTCAGCATTTGCTAGCACATGCATCGGCGAGACAAGATTACCATTGACCTGAAAAGGAATAGGTGAATGCTTTTCTCCCAGCATCAGCTAAATAGTCAGCAAGTAAATCAGAGAACTTACTTTCGCCGCAACCATCTTGTTTCCAATTTCAGTGTGAATCAAATAAGCATAATCGATAACTGTAGCTCCCTTTGGTAGATTTTTTATCTGCAAAAGAGAATACATAAGCACAAGCTGATCATAATGATATATCTTCTAATTTTCAAGTTAAACCAACCTCTCCTTTTGGTGTAAACACAAAGACACGGCTCCCCAGCAGGTCTCGCATGATTGTATCTACAAATTCCCTCGAACTCATGTTCCCAACAAACTCCTCTTGCCATTCTCGGATTGCATTGAGCCAGCCAATCTACAAGAATGCATATATAGCAAAATAGACCATAAAAAGTGTTTAATTCCCAAAATAAGTTGAAATGCATGAAACACCCTCAACCATAGGCGATTTTGAAATAGCCCCTGAATCCCCTCCGCACCCATTCTTTTGGATTAACATTTTCTTCAACTTCGTTTTGATTTTGAACCATTCCTTCAGCTAAATTGGGCACTCTATCAAAATTAGCACCCCCATACTTGCTAGCCTTTCACTACCAACAGAATAAAATTAGCACCCCCATACTTGCTAGCCTTTCACTACTAACAGAATAATTCAAAAATCACAACAAACAAAAGTTGAGGGGATGCCAATCAAGAAAGATAAAAGTTCAGGGGTCTATTTCGAAATGATCCTTAATTAAGGAGTCTTCCTGACATTTTTACTGCCAAAATTTTGACTACCAATTAAAGTAGCTTCTTTACCCTAAGAGCAATGTCAGTGTTGTTTAAACATATTGTCTTTCCTTTAGAATTTCTCCCATTAGACAGTCCATGTCCCGCATTACCAGAAAATACTCCTCTTCCACTGTAATGAGCTGCAATGCCTCTTTCAGCTATTAAATTCATATCTTCTGTTCTAATCTGTTAGTAGGAATAAATGAAACAGAATTTAATAAAAATATACAAGCGAAAAGATTGGACAACATTATAAAGAATTGCAAACCTCCACTTAGTAATTAAAATTTGAACTCTCAAACTTCAAAGGCAATAGACAACAAAGTGGGTAATAAAACTAACCTGGACTTCCAAGCGAAACATGGTCTCATAGAGAAAAGGTATCACTGTTGTATGAAGGCTTTGATAGCCATTGGGTTTTGGAGTCGCAATATAATCTTTCATCTGTTTTATCAGTTTAATGGCAAAAAATATTAGCACTTACAAAAGCAAATGGTAAAATGAATGGAAAATCCCTGGAAAATGAACTTTTTACTTAAACATCTTACTCCCTAAATAATTCCATCCCTGATTATCAAAAAAATTTCTTAATTTTTCAGGTGTAACGATGACTTTACCCCTTTGTGAAGCACAGTTTTATAGGTAACAGTCACATGTTTTTAGATATTTTCAGGTCACATAAAATTGCAACATACAAAAATGTGCAAGGACCAAAAGTGTGTCAGTGAAAATTTCTGGATGTATGGCATAATATCGGTATAGCACAGGCTGTCCATACATTTATGCTAGTAACTAAAACGATACAGTAGCATATGCAGTTAACTCACAGCTCGAGGAATGGGAGTCCAAATACTATGGACAAGTCCAAGGACGTGATAGCAGATCTAAGCAAAATAAAAAAGAAATGAGCACTGATTGTAAACTAATGAAGCAAATAAAAAAAGAAACAACAGAATGCCTTGTCACCTGATGTGCATTACACAAAGGCCCAACTCCAGCACTGGTTTTTGGCTTTATAATAATGCGAAGCTGTTTTAAAATAACAAATATATCAAAACTTAATTTAACAGAAGGCGCACAACTATTAAGACACCAAAGACTTTCAATCAGCTTGTCAGGAGAACAAACCTGAGCAATTTGGTTTACTTCATTTATTGAGCTTTTGGATTTCAACACAGCTTTATAAATGCTGAAAGTGATTCAAAGAGTAATTAGTCAGTAAAAGAAACAAAAAGTAAAGTAGCAGTAATCATTATGTTCCCACTAAATGAACAAGAAGTCAGTTTGAAACTAAAAGGGCAGTTAATAATGTTACATTCAGCGGAGAGGGAAATTTTTTGGCCATTTTACAGGATATCAGTTCTATTGCCAACATGCTTCAGATTAGACCAAGTAAAATTAGAAAAATACGTGACTGGTGCATCCCCAGATATATCAAGGATAGCAAGGCGATAACGAATAGCAATGGGGCAGTGCAAAGCGCCAAAGACAGTAGTTCACCACATAAATGGCTTGTAAAATTTGTGGGTAAAGGAACCAATAGGAAAATACCAATCAAATGTCTATGTAGATAGATCCACAAAATTCACTACAGTGATAGAAGCTCTACAACAGAAGCTGACCAATCTATCGACATCGTAGCCAACACAAAAGCATGCATTCCACTTTTGCATACACTACACAAGCATGAGATAGAGAATCAGTAGAGAATGCAGAAAACAAAGGACAACCAGCTAGATGGGAAAAAGAAATCAATGGACACCGGAACAAGAGAAGCCCCGCGAGTTCATCTCGGAACAAAATCCTTAAAGGTTAAAAGAAGGATGGTAAGCTTAAAAAAAGGCAACGTAATTAAATACAGACAACCAAAGGAGAAGCCGATCAGATTAAAAGCTGTCTGATTTACCAGAAATTAATGAAAAAATGGGGGGAAAAATTCAAATCCATTTAAAACTTAAAGAATAGGGTACATGCGTGAAAAGCTCATCCAAATGCTGTACTGGACAACTAAAGAATATACATAAAGTTCAAACTCATTTTGCACACATAAGATATAGCACACTTGAAATGAGGAATTAATTTCATCCAAAGAAAAAGGAGTCTTGAGAGAAAGACTGATAGCATATGGTAGGCTAAAAACCTAAAATACCCATAAAGAGCACATAAAATTTTCCATGAAATCAAGGAGGAAATGGAGTAATGAGAGTTTTAGATATGAACTATAGCGATACAGATATTGCAAGAGAACTCTGGATTTCCATCTATGTTCAAGAACATAAATTGGACACACAACAGAATAATGCATCTAAAGATACATGCTTTTGATGCATGGACTTCAAGAAGCTTTGCCGTATGCGTTCATTCAATAAAAGTTGAATGCACTAATATAAATGAATGTATCAAAAGTGTCTAGAGTGGACTTATGTGATCTTGTAATTCTTCAAAAATCTACATATACTTAGACACATATGAATGCAACACACATAATGACGACCTTTACAAGAAAAAAGATGTCGACAATCAGAATATAGAATCTAACTGTTTAGTTATTAAGTTAAAAACCGATTCCCTTAGTCTTTTTACACTGACAGCAATAATTATAAGCACGTTGTTTTCTGCATAAGACCACGATCTACGAACTAGCTTGCATTACATTACAAGTGCCAAATATGCAAACATAGAAGTCAGTGGATGGATTAGAGATTCCTGGCTTAACCTGTACAGTTCCTTACAAACAGAGTGCACTTCTGTTTCCACTGTCACAAGATCCAGAAACTGATCCTCCTTAATTCTTTGCCTCAAAATATTCTTTGCCTGAAATGACAAGAACGTAGAAAGCATCGACATATTTCATCAACATTAAAAATTTTGTCCATCACTGAAAATTAGAATACTTCATTTGGTCAAGTAAATACCTCTTCTAGTTCTTTCTCGTAATCTCTGTAAAGATCTTCAACTCTTTTCTTGAGCTCAGCAAAATCACTGGGATTTGCATACATAAAAGACAGGTATTCCAGTTCTGACTGCAAGGAATTTACAAATTCATTAGATGGAAAAGTAAAGATCAAGGACAAGTGTAAGGCTCAAACATAAAGACCACCAATAATAATTATTAACACATAACATGCATACAAATACCGAATTATATCAGAAGCCCTTTGTGAAATCAGAAAAACCCTACTGAAAGAACTACAATGAAAGAGCTCAAAGATATAATAGACACATATTCTATATACTTCTTTGAATTCAAAAAACTATTTTTCAATTGGTAGACCTATCCAATGGAAAAAATTCCAGATTTCCAACTACTAAAATTTTACATCTTAGCGCTCTCTACAAAAAATGAGTTATCCAATAATCTGCTCTAGTTCCATTGCCCTAATTTCTTATTACAGATTTTAATTGCATTGTTTCACTCATAACAAATTTGGGATGTAGAAGGAGAAGAAATGATTCAAACATTTCCAATAGTAATAGACAGTAAACTAAGAAACAAGTTTGACCCGAGCAATTATTCATGATGCTGCAAGTTCTGTCAAGCATATGAGGACAAACAAATGAACAATTTAGTACGTCAAAGGGCAATCATCTGATCAATCACCCAAATTATTTCGGGCAAGTGCTTATAGCTAGAACAGGAACTGAATCAGCAAAAGTAGGATTTTCTTAAAAGAATTCGATTTAGACATACCTTTATTTGGTACATTCCAATAAGCTTCGCTAAAGGTGCAAAGACCTGCTGTGTCTCCTTTGCAATGCTTGACTGTACAAAACGGTAATACAGAGTATCAATAAAAAAAGGTAAACTCCCCAAACCTTAAATTAGTAAGTTATTAACCACACCTGTTTGTGCTGAGGCATATGTGACAGAGTACGCATATTATGTAATCTGTCAGCCAATTTGACAATAATAACGCGAACCTAGAGAAACATTTTGTTTAACTTTCAACAGCAACGATAAGCAATTAAAGAGATTAATACAGTACACCCAAAAATACCTCCTCTGTCATGGAAAGAAACATTTGTCTTAGATCATCAGCCTTCACATCTTGTACTGAATTGTTAGCATTCTTGCACTGAAGCTTTCCCAACTTCGACACCTGATTTTATGTATAGTTCAAAACCTAACATATATCTGGATCACATATGACCTTCACTGGTGACGACTAGAGCAAATTGTACCTTCGTCTCTCCCTCAACAATACGACGAACAGTTGCACCAAACTCCCTTTCTATTCTTTCAAATGTAACCTTATCAGTATCTTCAACAGTGTCATGTAACAAACCAGCAGCAATTGATTCCCAATCAAGTTCCTGAATAAATCAAACCAATCTCAACCTACTAAACATGCTTTATAGATAACTTATATTTGGTGAAGTATAAGCTCTATAGAAATTCATAAATTGAAGCATTAAAGTTGGCTCTGCAACTAATCAACGTACATGTTCTCCAAGAATGCAGGCAACTTCAACAGGATGAATTATAAAGGGTTCTCCACTGCGCCGTTTTTGACCATTATGGGCTTCAAATGCCAGCTGGACCAACCGACAAGATAATCATGATATAAATATCCTCTTATATGAATGATCTTATATGTAGTTCAATAACAGGACAACCGAAAGTTCCAGAAATAAACCATAATAGTTTCCTGTCAATGTTACCTTTAAAGCATCATTAACTAGCTTCAACTCCTCTGGTGCAAGATAAGAGATGACTGGTTTCAGATCCTGGCAAGACAATTATATAAAGGCAAGTGATTTAAACTAGTAAAATTATATCAACAAGTCAATTATGACAGGCTATCAAATGCTCAATTAATCACATAGTAACATGTCAACAAGGATGAAGAAATACAAAAACAATGCACATAGAATATAGCAAAGAAGAAAATAACAGATTGGGCTTGAAGAGCAATCAACAACTGTTAGTTAAATATACCCCAAGAAATACAAGAACAATGCACATAGAATATAGCAAAGAAGAAAAATAACAGATTGGGCTTGAAGAGCAATCAACAACTGTTAGTTAAATATACCCCAAGAAAGAGACGCTAGAAAGGAAACTTTAGCATAAATAATATCTAAATATCGCCAAAGAAACCTTGTTTTTCTTCCACCAAATAACCATATTAAGGTTTCATAATAAAAAAGAAGAAAATATAAGATCATTGAAACAAAAAAGAACTGGATTCATCTGTCTAATTGAACATAAGGACAACCTAACAGGTTAAGAAACAATGATGATGTTCTAGCATGTTCAGCATTCCGATACACATAAAAACAAAGAAGTTGAAATATTGATTCCCATAATTGATTTAACTTAATATACATTATTCCTTTCTGTGCCCACAAAGTGCTTCGATCCAATAAACAAATTAAAAGAAAAACTAGGGGTGTTCAGCGCGTTACTTAGGGGTAAAATCAATGCTCAAGTTAGTTTAACAATAGCAATTCCTCCTTAAAAATTAGTATAGCAGAACAAAAAATATGAGGGCATGAATATTCCTCGAGTCTGGGTTGGCATTCAACATTGTAGGAAATTATGGTTCTACAGGCAACCAAAGGTGCCATATGGAGCATAAATCATAACCAGAATATAATCAAGGAGCAGTTTTAATTGATAAAAAATGTAACAATGCATGGTAACCATAAAATCAATTAAAGAGAAAAAGGCAGCAAATTATCAATCAATCATCAAGAAAGTTGAACTACTCCATACCTCCCATAATGATTCAGGAGAAATGGCATCAAAGGGTTCTGAGCATGAAGAAGAGCAACAGAGTGTCCATGTTTTGTCAGAGATAAGCGTGACCCTTTGAGATAAAACATCGGCAGTTTCTCTATGGCTCAACTTTCTGTTGTTAAGCTCTTCGGTTCTCCATGTAACCTGTGGTAAAAAAATCAAGAAGATACCACAAATTATTCATTAATCCCAAACTTATTCAAGTAATATATTCCCAATATAGTTAACACAAACATAACAACTGCTATAATATAGTTACAAAATCTCAAAAGTAGAAAACAGAAGAAAATTGAATTAAAATATTGCACATGCCTACAAAATTATTTATTCTTGCAACAAAATCATTAATGAAAAGCCATATCAAACTCGTGAGAATCATTCCACCTGATTTCCTTCACCGATGCCTCATATTCATCAATTGGTATAAATTATCATCATAAAGAAATTAAAATGAGAACATATTCTCGCAAATAAAATAGGGTTAATCTCCCAAATTCTCCAAGGCCCAAGAACTCACCGGGAACCCTTGTGGCAACGAGCTCCGCCGCCAATTCCGCTGCCCCCTGGTGGGGCCGTCATGGTGGTGCGAGGAACAGTGGGCGGTGCTCGCGAGGGAGCCCGTGAGAACCCTCGGTGCCTTCCAAGCGCACGATAGCACGGTGCATTCGTAGCGCCCCCCGCTTCCTTCCCCCTTAGGAAGCTTGCACCGATTCACGCACTCCACAAACACTGCGGAATCGCACACACAAAACCCTAAATCCCACCGATTCAAGAACTCAAGAAAAAAAAAAAAAAAAGAAATCGGAAGAACCCTAACCTGATATCGACGGGGAAGAAGCCATCTCCCGCCTGGATTCGCGTTATCGAAAAATCTCATCGAAACGCGAGGGTACGATCAGTTTGATACCTCTCTGCCGATCAATCCGAGGCGAGAAACCCGAATTCTCCACCGATCCTTCGGTTGAGACCAAGAATCTAAGAACCTCAACAAGAGATTCGAATCAAAAGTCGATCAACGACGAAAACGAAGAAGATAACAGGGATTCGAATGGAGAGCGCTAGGGAGAGAAAAGGGAAGTAGAGAGAGAGAGAGAGAGAAGTGAGACGAAGAAGAAGAGATAACGAGGAACGCGAGGCCACACAAAGGACGCAGCTCACAAGAAGAAGATTTTTATTTTCCACAAGAAGCAAAACTATTTCCGATTTTTATTTTTATTATTATTATTTTTCTTTTTTTTTCCTGATGCGGGTGGGGCATTAAAAATCGTTCTTCGAGTAGCAGTTGCGAATTGCGATTCGCGACTCGTGAGCCAATACCGGCCCTTGAATTTTGCGCCGCGTGGACGAAAATGCCCTCCGAGCTTTTGTGTAATGGCGTGAATCGGTATATTCCCGAACCGCTTAGCCACCCGACAAAGACGAGGAGTGGACGGCCGTGATTGGAGGAAATCTCCACCGTGCGATCTCGATCAGAAGGTCGATATTTATTGCGTGTGCCGTAGCGGTGTGCTGCGATAGTTAGGTGCGTTACAGGTGTACCGATGGAAGGAAATGAAAAACACTCACAGTTGTTACAGATGTTGGCCACAGAAGTACGTTCGTGGCAGAGGAAAGTGTAATATGGATTTTTTTTTTTTTTTTCTTTTTTCGAAAACCCGTAGTATTAAAATTTCAAAAATTTACCCAAATTTTCTTTAAGAATATGATGATAAAATTAAATTGTGATTGATGTCAATCTTTAAAACATAATACATTCCATCATAAAAAAATTATACATAATTTCTTTCTTCAAACAAAATATATTTAAATAGCCATCATACAAAAACTTTAACTAGACCAAAAAAACAGTAAATTAATTTGACAAATAGGAAAATATGCATGTTGCACGAGAATTTGCATAATTGCATATGCCACTGTAATCAAGTTGAACGAACCTAAGCAGGTTAAGTGTACTTTGATTGCGAAAAATGAGAAACGCATTTATAAAATGCCCGTAGGGCCAATTGAATGGACTTATATTTCTGACTTTGTAGGGATTAAGAATGCTAGTACCGGCTCAGATAAATTGCAATTTTAAAAGGGAATGAACAAAAAAAAAAGGTCAAAGCGCACTGGTGCATGGTAGTGCTCCAGATAGAAAACACAATAATTGAAATGAAGCACTCGGCATTAAAAAATGATCACCTTTTGGAGGCTTTTGCTTTGGTCAACTTGGAAGTGTTCATCATCCACAAACTACTTTTGAGTACTTCTAGCTCAAAGAAGTGAAGTGGTCAAGCTTGTGTTGTTTCTGCTAGGAGTTTGTGTATACCACAAATATTATTAGTGTGCCAAAAAGAATTACTCTACTTAAATGCATTTCTACAATTACTTGAAAAGCCACCTAGTCATAAAGGAAGAAATTATTACCTTTAAAGAAATTATAAACCACATCATTCTTATAAAGCCCGACCGATCATTTGATGATTGATATCAGAAGTCACCAATTTATTTGTAAAATATAAATAAAGCACATTCTTAAAGAATCGGTTCAACACCTGAAATAGGACATCACCTAATTGCAAGATAACTTCCAGCATGACCTGACTTTTAACTCCAGAAAAATCTCTTAGAAGCAACAAAGCTCAGGAGCTATATCTGAACAGCACAACCAAGTCTGTAGATAGCATTGAAAATAATCAAGAATTCATCTTTTGGAGCGACCTGAGGACATCTCTGGATGATTGATGAACATCTTATTCAACATATGTTTTTTTTTTTTTAGTTAATTGCATACGGCTTCCTGTAAACATATCGAACAGCAAATATATTTCTACAAAGTTCAACTTTTCATATTTATCCCTTCAAAAGTCCAATGTTATTCATATATATCTCTACCGTCTATCTCTGTTAGAAAAATCTAGTTAACCATAGATTAAATACTTAATCTTGGTTAGTTAATGAGATAAATTTATCTTTTTATCCTTTCAGATATTTCTGTATTACTTTTTAGAGGAACATTTTTAAAAGGACAAAACTATCATTTCACACATAATCTGTTAAAAAATAAACAGTGAACTAACGATAATAAACCGGAGGAATATATATGAATAACTTAGAATTTTTGAAATGATAAATATGAAAAGTTTAACTTTGTAGAAATATATACAGAAAGCCGTATGCAATTAACCCTTTTTTTTATATAAAGAGGCGTGTACTAATTGATTGATGGAATGGACTAAAACATTCCTACAACAAGACAGATTTATGGTCTCTAAATTTTTTCTCCCAATATGACATGATTCGTAGGGTAAAAAGGCAATTTCGTGATAGACAACAATTATAAGAAACTTGCAATGGACTTAAAAATCAAGCACTTGTATGGCAGCAACAAAAGTAAATTCCCCAATAGTCTGAGAATGAGGCCCTTAAAGAGTTACACACAACAAATGCACATATGTACAAACACATGCACACAATTGCACAAACCTACATGAAGACACATGCAAGGCCCACACACGGAGCCAGATACATTAAAACTGAGATGTTTCAAATTCAGAATCTACATGCAATCATCTAGATTCTAGTTATGGGGCCTATTTGATTGAAAACTCTGTTGACAACTTGTAAGCTTTCAGATCATCACCAGTTGTTCACATTTTCAACAAAATGTTGATTTAACAAATTATTCTCACAAGCTTCACAATATCCTTGTCCTAGAGCAACGAACTCTTTTAACTTATTTTCTTCCAATTCATTTACAATTTCTTTTCATGACTTGCCAAACTAAACTATTACTTAAATCACTCCAGTGGCAGCATTTATACAATGATCATTCTTGACTCACTAGACCATTCATTTGTTAGTAGCAAGCTTCACAATATCCTTGATAACACTAACCGGACACAAAACTACCAAGTTTGCATGTCATACATATCATACACATGCTTACTACATTGAGGCTCTTTAAGTTAGGGATATACAAAGAAGGAAATCCTGTATAGAAGAACAAGAGGGCAAACAAAATCAAGAAACTATGGGTAGGCACACATTATAAATAATTCAATTAGCAATTTGCAATATTATGTAACAAATCATTTTAAGATCCTCATCTAGAGAAAGCTAAATTCATAAATTCACAAATTCTTAACCGACATGTGCATGGCCCATAAAATGAACAATTCTTCCGCTGCAAAAGAATTTAGTTTACTATAGTAAGTAAATAGCAGAATGAATACAAACAGCACATAAGGAGACGTATGCTTTCGACTGGGGCACGAAAAATGCAACTGAGAGATCTTTCATAAGACATCTTTCTTTGACATTCCATCAAACAAGTCCTCAACAGTGACGCTAAATCAATATAGAATCTTTCCCTGACGTCCTCGCGAGTTCTTTTGATTCTATTTCATATTATATCTTACTACAATTAAGCAATGGGACAAAAGACAATCTTATGAAGTTTTATGTAGAACATTGATTTACTGATTTATTTCCGTCAACTTAATCATATAATCTCCACACTCTGATTATTTGCTTTATGAATGGACTAGCCACTTGAGCTATGCCAAAGCTATCTTTCATTTCTCCTAATACGTACAGTGGGGAGCAAGCCCTCCCCTCAGCATGTGTAACCTAACATTTGCTGTCAATATTAGTTAATATTTACTCAGTAAAACCAAACTAATATCAAATAAATGGATTTCATCAGAGAACAAGTATACTTTGATCATACAGAAAAAAAAATTCAGAAAAGTTCAAAACTAACACCTTGGTAGCACAGCCTTCTCATTTTCAAGAAGCTTCAATATGAAATCCATGTTGGTAGAAGAAATGAGAATAAAATGAGAGGAGGGACCCCAAAGCAATCAACAATGCTAAAACATCTGTAGTCACCAACAAAATTTGAAAATCTTTTCCTGTATATGAATTTGATTGCTAAATATACCTCAAGGATTATCACAAAATTGTCACTTTAAACTATCAGTCACATGACATTCAAATATCATAATGACAAGAAAATAAAAATAAAATAAAATAAAGAATAGCCACAAACTTCTATATAGCATATTTAAGAACAAAAAGTTCTAAAAGTTGATTTCATATCTGTCTACAGCAGTGATGATAGGAAAAAAAAAAAAAAGAGGCAAAGAGGCAAAGAGGCTTCGCTACTAAAGAACAAATTATAGTGCCAAAAAGAACAAGTCAATACAGGGGGTTATAAAACAGCTTGTGATATACCATATACAAAAAATGGTGCGACATTTGTATGCATGTCGTGCGCAGCAAAACTACAAATAAGCTAAAATTTCATCATTTGTCACTTTCCGCAGTAAAGGTAATATTATTGTTGAAGATGTATACAAAGCCAGGAAATGAGCCAGGTAAAATGAAAAGGAATTATGAAAACAAAGGTTTCTAGGTATTACTACCAAGCACCAACATAATTGAGAAAATATCATGAACAGCAATTTCAGATTGCATTAAAAAATTTCTCTTGGGTGACCGTTACAATAAACAAATAACAGGCTTTTAAAATATAAATTTCAAAAACTAGTGCAAGATATTCCAAATCAGTACTATAACAACAAAACAAGAAAGAACTTCTATCCACATCATGGGTGGTAAGCAGCAACATTTCTGAACAACAGCAACAGAAATCAAATTGCAGCACAATCATTACATCAATAAGAGGAAAAGTTTGATACAACAGCGTGGAACCATACGTGTAAAAAATAAGTTCAAATTTTATATAGAGCATAAGAAGGTATTTCCCTCTAAGAACTTCTATAATTATTCCCCAACTCATATAACCAATAAGAAATGCAAATTGAAGTGGTTCACCGAGTTTACGTTTAAGACAAAGAAAGCAATGAACAGGCCAGAAATAGCAACATCAATCTTTAATCAGCCAATTTATTCAAACGGTGAATGGTACTTCTAGCAAGTCTATTACCAGGATCAATCTTCAAAACCATCCTCAGATCCTCAGCACCAAGCCTGTACTTCTCAGAGCTCTCATAAAGAAGAGCACGCTGTAATAGCACTGATACATTCTCACTATCTTGTTCCAACACCTGCAAATTAACAACCAAAAAAAAAAATCTTTCAAAATGGCAAATTAAAAAGGCAATATAAGGGTAATCTGCACCAGCTGTCCTCAACTCTCTAGTGAAGTATCAAATCGGTCCCCGTAGCTCCGAATTGCTAAAAATGGACACCTAACCATCGCATTTCATTGCTAGTTTTACCGTTTCTTTAAATTCCTCTATCAAGTTGGAAAAAATATCTACACAACCACCATCTAAGAGCCACATAAACAACTTTTGAACCTCTTGTAAGGTGATTAAGTGACAGTTCCATCAAATTTACCCGACACTGCTATGCACGCAAAAAAAAAAAGGGACTAACTTCAAACCTCTTAAAAAGCTTGGAGAACTCCTGTGCAGTTTACTGTTAAAATAAAAGTTTAAATTTAACCGCTATAACACCTTTGAACAGTCGGCAATGGCCTTCTTATACTCTCCAACTTCCTTATAAGAAGAGGCCCTGCAGGACAAAACCTCAGTAATGGAACCACTGTCGCTGGATTTCTCTAAGAGCACAACAGCCCAAGTTAGCCATTTTATAGCATCAGCATACTGCCCCTGCTTATAATTATCCATCCCTTTGGCTTTGGCTGCTGAAGCCGAAACCCCTGCTGGAGGCGGGGGGAGCCCTTCAAGCTCCGTTGTAGTCCCGCCATCATCGTGGGCTGCGAATTCTGCCCCCAAGTCCCAATCATTCGCCTCCTGGAAGCTTCCGGTCGCCTCTGGAGATGATCCAGAAGGATTGGAAGATGAAGAGAAAAACATATCTAATGGATCTGATCCAGGTTTCGCCGAAGCTGGCGCGGGAGCAGGTGCAGGCTGCTGAGTTGGCGGTGGAGCATAAAACGAATCCGCTTTTGCAGAAGCAGCATTCTGAAATGCCCCGAAAGAGTAATCGCTGTCAGGGGAATTAGCCCGAACAGGTGGCGGATTCGATTTCGAAGCCGGCTTCGATCCAAAGTCCATCAACGACACAAAGGGATCCTTCTTCTGGTTCATCAGTGGCCCACCGAGCCCTGCCGAATTCCCGATCTTGGTGCCGCTTCCGAGATTATTACCAGATCCCGCCGCAGGTCTCATAGGAGCGTTGTTAATGGGGTTAGAGGAGGGGGGAGCAGTGGATCCTGGGAGGGAATCGGAGAGATTGCCCATGGAGAAGGTGGATTTGGGGGCAGCGGCGGGGGCGGCCGATTTGAGGGGGACATTGGAGGCGGATGAGGAGCGGCCGGGGCCGAGGGCGGAGCCGAGGAGGTCGCCGAAGAGGTTAGGGCTTGATTCCCGGATGCCGAGGCGAGAGGAAGAAGACGAAGGGGGAGCGGCGGAGGCGGCGCCCCAGCTCTTGCCGAAGATGTCGCCGACCATGGAGGTGGGGGGGTTGGAGAGGCCGGATCCGAGGGAGGAGAAGGAGGACGACGACGAGGAGGGGGGTTTCGCGGGATGGTGAGTCCACGAGGGTTTGGAAGGGGGTTGGTTGGTCCATGGCGAGGAGGGGGTGGTGGTGGAGGGGGAAGGGGAAGGGTTGGGCTTCTGGTCGCGGAGGGGCCGGGAGGAGGATGAGGAGGAGGAGGAGGAGCGGCCGGAGCCGGCGCCGAAGTCGAACTGGTAGGAGTCGAAGTTCATGGCGGAGGTGATCGGATCGAAGACGACGACCAAAATTGGAGAGAGAGAGGGGACGAGAGAGAGAGAGAGAGAAAAATAAAAGGGTAAAGGGTAAAGAATATAATGCTCGAGTTGGCGTAGCGGGGCTGGGTGGGAGCTAATGGGGGAATTTATTGGGTAAGCACTAGGATGCGGCTTATGTTGCGCTGTTCCTGTGATTTTGTCTCTAAGATGTAACAAAAGAGGACCGTCGAACAGGAGAAAGACCCTAGTGAGAAACTTCCGAATCCTGATTCAGGATTATTTATCAGTTTTATCCTTTATTCAAAAATTATAATTTTTTTTTAAAAAAAAATAATCTTTAAAAAAAAAAAATTAAATCTTTTAAAAAATTTTAGTATTAAGTGGGAGGTGACTCGAATAGTTGGGGTGGCGATTTCGGGGAATGGGGGTTGGCTTTTATGATTGAAGACTCTCCACCCACCAGCACCAGGTTAAGTCAGGTAGGAATTTTTTTTGGCTCGGGATCCTCTACCGCTAATTGGCAATCGAGAGTTTTAAAAATACGATTTTCAAATGCAACCACTTAATTTATTTGATTTCTAGAAAAAATAAAGTTCTCCACTAATGCTTTCAATTTTTTGAGAGCTTTAAAATGCAAAGGTCAGCTGCATTTAACAAATGCATTTCTAAGTTAGGCCAATATAGATTTACTACTTATTAAAATCAGCCACATAAGCCAAACATGCTGGACTAAGCATGCTCTAAGCCTTTGTTCTTAACTTTTAATTCATACATAAAAGAGTTATATTAAAACTATATTGTTTACTATTTACAAACACTAATGAGTAATTATTTGAACATTTATTATGAAACGTACAGTGATGGATATATCATATTGAAATATCCAGCTAATCCATGAAACAGGTCGACTAACTCCAGATGGTGGATGTTCAGAGCCTGAACAAAAGGGTCTCTGGATAATAGATATTGTTAAATACTTGGATGGTTATTCGTTTATTACATTTTAGACTTAAAACTGCTGATATATCTGAGATGGATGTGCCACCAATAAACAGGCTGCGTAAACCATTTTTTATTGATAATGTAGCTTAACTACACAAGACCTGGGCCCAATCACAAACAACGAACACAGCACAAGGATCATTGATAAATAAATTATCATGTAAACGTGACAGCACACCATTTCAAGCATTAAAATACCTAGAAAAGTAATAATGCAACGTGTTATGCATACGAAGTAACAACTACAAACTGAAAAATTAATATCATTCACCATAATCTAAAAATATTGAAAGTACCTTTTGAATAAATAAAGAAGTTCTATTGGAAAAACTTCTGCTTACGCATCTGGAAGGATTATAATTCAACACATGTTATTGCTAAGATTTATGCTTCAAAAAATAAAAATTTACCATCGGTTAGGCTTTCAAATGTTGTTTGAAGCTGTTCCAGAGTATCCAGGAAAAGTGGGATATTATTGCAAACTAGCAGCATGAGCTCAAATCCTTCAAAATCCTATTATCATCTTCTATTATCCAAATCACTTTATTTGCTATTTAACTATATCTCATCATCAAACCCATTGTTAGAGGCCATCTTATGAATCCTACAACAAAGCACCTAGTTCACTGCATCCTTGACTTGATTAAATGTTCTCAATTGCTGTTAATTTAACTAGATCACAGGAATCTTATTTTGCTAACTATCATTCCTCAAAAAAACCCTCAAAAACCTCACTTATTCCAGCCAGAAAGCCAATGCTGCCTAAAAATCAGTAAGATCAGAGATCCCTAAAATATTCACAAAGTTGTTTTTATCCTAACCTGGATTTCATGGTTAAAAAAAGGAGGAAAAAACCACAGTTTATAATGCAAATGATAAATCAAAATGCAGATCAAGATAGCAACCACAGACAAGACAAAACCTCTTGCGGACAGACAGCACATTTCATAATATGAAAGTCTCAATCATTTTATGACTTATCTAAAGTAAATATGACATCCAATTCCGATTGGCTTCAGTAAGCTCATACTTTATGAGGCCCTATGTGACAAATTGAAAGTTGTAGAATCTATAAATAAGACATAGATGAAATCGTAGAACATACAGGAAGCAATTAAATGCAAATCACTTCACCAGAGTAACAGAAGAAAGCAGCTCATGGATACTCAAATAGACCAAGGACTACATATAAATACTTAAAAGACTAAGATTTTAGCAATAAGAATAAGTTTAATACATTACAGACTAAGAATAAAACATTATATACAATTAAAATTCATAATAAAGTAATATAAAGACACCAACAGTCTGTTTGACCCCTGTGGTAGGGTGTAGCGTTTTTGATGAATGGATTTGAGTCGGGCCACTAGGAGAACAAACCAGAATCTCTCAAATGGCTTTTCTTCGCACCAGAAGCTAAAGTTTCAAATTAGAACTTTTGCTTTTTAAGACCCAAATCTCATTGTAGCTTTCCGCCATAGCAGAGCCTCCAAACTTTTTTGTTTACCAAAACCTAGACTCGAGATAATTGCAGCTTAAAATACAAGGAAAAGCTTGATCAATCAGGTACAAATACAGTGTTTCTGTTCATAAAACAGGACCACACAAATGATTATAACCTACTCATAGTGTTGTAGTTGAAAGGAAGACAACAAGAATTTACTTACATAAGATTAGAAACTTCAGTACCTAGTTACCCGTTTAACAAGCTTCATTTGGTAGAATAACAAAGGCTATAAAGAAAACATTAAGAAAAGTAGCTTGCAAAAAGTACTTCAATATCAGATAAAACTATAAAGAAAACATTAAGAAAACGTTAGTTCCCTTCTCTTGGTGGTCCACTTTGATACCCTTGCTGTGAATCTGGAGCTCTCTGATCTTGAGCCCATGAACCTCTCTGCATTGGTTCTCTCCTCTCAACTTGCATGGTTTCACGCCGCCTGTCATGCCGAGGGCGAGGCCTATTCCTTGTTGTCTGCCTCTCATTGAAACGAAACTGCGGTCGATGGATAACCTTTCCATCAATGAAAAGATCTCCTGTTGCAGATGACAAGACATAATGTATAAATAAATAAATATTAAGGAAAACAAGTAAGCCAAATAAACATGTAACAAAACTATGACAACTGATTAAGAAAAACTAAGGGATTGGTCTTTAATTATACACCCAGAAAATATATATATATATATATATATATATATATATATATATATATATATATATATACAAAATTTACTACAGAAAAAAGAGAAAATGACACATTTTTGTAGCTACTTTATACTAACCTCCATAGTCTTTGTTGGGAACATCTAAGTAAGAATCAGGCAACACCCACAGAACACCAGGGAGTCCTGCAAATATGAGTATAAGCATTCATTGATATCTCCCAGTCGAGTAATCAAATTTTTGCCTAGCTCTAACAACTGTTTTATTAAAATTTGTACAACGTCTCCTGCCATAGCTGAAAAGGAAGCTCCAAATTAGCACTTCTGCATTTAGAATCAGAAGCAAGTTACAGCTTTACACCACAGCTCTGGCTTTTGCTTCTCAAGCAGAGAAGCTGTTAACTAACCACACAAGTAGAAATTACGAAAGAATATGAAAACCCTAAAAGTAGCAAAAATCCATCACACAATCACCTTTAACTTTGTACGAGAGCTCTTCCGAGATCAACGCGCCGAATCCCGTGTACGTCGTCGTGCACACCGAGTATATCTTCTTCTTCGCCTCCTCCTCACTGAGAAACAATCCAGAAGCCTCCACTCATAAACGAATCAAAACCCTAACAAATAGATAACGAAAACGAGGATAGATCACTACCTCCCGACAACTGCAGCTAGGGTTTTGACATAAGCGGCGACCATCTCCTCCTCCGAGGGTTTAGGGTCTTGCGGGAACTCCAGGACGATGAGCCAGTGCTCGTAATCGCACCCGTCGAGGAGGATCGTCTCCTTCGGGGGGCGATTGCTCCAGTTAGGAGAAGGATCGTTGAGCGGGGAGTATCCCGAGCCCGAGGTCGTCTTCGTCCGAGCTGGGACGGCCCATGGTGCGGCGGCGAGGGCGAGGCGATCAGCAGCGGCGGCGGCGGCGGAGAGGCCGAGAATGGGAGGGTGAGAGGGGGTGAAAGGGGTGCGAATTGGGGAGGAGGGGGAGGTTAGGGTTCGGGAGAGGAGGGAGGAGAGGGCGCGTCGTGTCGCCGCCGCCATTGTTGGGAGCTCGAGATGGGAGTGAGGGGTCGACGATGCCTATTGAGGAGAGGTTATGTTTCAAAATCTCAGAGACGTGATGGTCTAGTATTGGGCTCATTTAATGTAGGCCCATATTTGGCCCATTTAGAAGTCAATTAAAGAGTGATTATTGACCTGATATTGTATAGACCATTGTATGGACCACCGATCGAAGCCCAAGAGGTTGCCATGCATTTTCGATGGAGTAAATAATACAAAAAAAACAAAAAGAAAAAAAATAAGAAGGTGTAACTCAAATAACATTTCATTTTTTGAATTACAAATGATTCTAACTGAATTTAGAATCAGTATGAATGACTTGAAATTTTGAATAGAATAGATCATTATGGATGGCAATGGGTATGAAATTTAACAAAGGCCTATAGTGTCAGGCCTCATTTTCATGAAGAATTGGGCTCTGGCATGTGACAACTATTTCCAGAAAACGTTCAAGGTTCCGTTTGATATTGAGATTTACCTAAAGCTATTAAATAAAATAGAGTTTGTGCAAAAGGATATAGAGATATACTTATGAGTTTTTCAGAAAACATATCATAACCAACTCGAACACAAATAAATATGATATTTTTCAATCGTACTTTTTCACCACATGTAACGTAATTTTTTCGTAATTCTAAACAAAGTCTAAATTTGAGAGTTGTTAGTATTTTGCTGTGGCAAGTAGTCATTAGGTGGGAAAAAAAAATTGATGCTTCTTCAAAGTTCAACCAAGTCTACTAAGCTACTAGTAGTTTACAAAAGCTGCAACTAAAACAGATGTGATTGGCTTCTTTGAACACTACCATTTCCCTTCAAAAGAACGTGGAAATATATAATTGCTTGAATTAAATACTGGTTTCACTAGCTCTATCGCAAACTGATTTTTATCAAATTTTTACATATAAAAAATATAAAAGACGTGTAAATTTTTAGATGGATGATCATATGATTTACACCCACACTTATGGACGTATACATAGCATTTCTTGATAAAATTGGGGGTATGATCAACAATGGGGCCACTGACATGCATAACTGGGCCTCACCATTCTAAGATACCACCCATAAATACTTACGATTCTCATCCTATTTGGCACTAAATGGTTGGTCTAATAGTTTAAATAGACGATCTTTTGGGACATACTTTTTCTTTACTTTTTTTGCTTTGGATTCTCTTGGAATTCTCAAAAGTTAAAGGTATTTGTTTGTGATCATTAGACACTAGTCAGGATTTGTGGCTTGCATCTCCCCTTTCTCTCTCCCATGCTTGTCCAGCTTTAGAAGTCCCAGTTAGTAGAGTTCCATGTTCTTTTCTCCAATAGCAACTGTTTGTTGTAAAATTAAATAATAAATAAAGTTTCATAGTGATTAAGGGTTAATTGCATACGGCTCTCTATAACATATCGAATAGCAGATATATTCGTACAAAGTTTAACTTTTCATATTTATCTCTTCAAAAGTCCAATGTTATTTATATATATCCTTCCGGTTTATTATCGTTAGTTTACTGTTTATTTTTTAACAGATTATATGTAAAATAACAGTTTTGCCCTTTCAAAAATGTCCTTCTAAAAAATAATACAGAAATATCTGAAAAGATAAAAAAGTAAATTTACCTCACTAACTAACTAAGATTAAGTATTTAACATATGGTTAACTAGATTTTTCTAACAGAGATAGACGGTAGGGATATATATATGAATAACGTTGGACTTTTGAATGAATAAATATAAAAAGTTGAACTTTGTAGGAATATATCTGCTATTCGATATGTTTACAGGAAGTCGTATATATGCAATTAACCCTATAATTAACTTCTCTAATTGAGAAACAAAAACTGAGTGTTTGGCAAGAAAAAAAAAATAAAAATAATATTATAGCTTTCAGTTAGAGCACTAAATTTATAAATTCAGAATCATTCTTTTGAAGGTTTCTGCTTCTGGTTTTAGCAGTATTTTGAATGCAATAATGAAAAAGTTATTAGATGTTCTTAAGTAGCTTTGCTTGAACAATGTTATTTTGATAGTTAAACTATGCTGAGCTAGTGTCATGGTTTGTAATTTGAATTAGCTTCCAAATAGCTTCTATCTACACTCCAAAAATTAACAATTCGTAAACTTGGCAAATAATTAAGTCTAGAACTTGTATTATAATTAAAAGCTAAAGTGATCTTCATATAAATTTTATTTTCAAACTTCTGCTTCTATTCACATAAGAACATATTAAAAGGCCTCCATTGTTAGTACTTCTAAAACCAGCTCTACTCAAGCAATATGTTTTGTAAAACTGTTCCATAATACCTGGCACTGGTCTTAACTACTGGCTTTAATTAATTAGTCATAGACAGATAGGGAAAAAGAAATTGCTTACTAATAAAAATGTGGGATGGAATGTCTTATGGTCTGCCATTTTCTGGGACTGACCAGAAGGATGGCCTGTCACCATGTTCTGAAGAGACTGTTGAACCCATGTTCTTGCTTCAGCTCCACATGGGCAGCTGCCAATGTACTGCTGAAACAAAAGTATGGATTGAGAAATCCCCACATCACATGCCTTAAGCCTAATTAACTACTTCTTCTTTTTCTTTTTTTTTTTGTAAATAAGAATTGGATTAATAATGCAAGAGAAAAGAACTGGTCTTTTCTGGATTGTTGATCGTGTAGATAAGTTTATATATGTTAATATACCAACAGTACATAAAGTAGTATTATAAAGGATAGTTACCAATTAATACTCCAAAAGTAGCATTAATTTAAGAATATATATGAAATGTCCAGTCCAAAAAACATTATAAATAAATAATTATTACATATATGCATGCTAACTAATTCATTGCCTGTATTTGGGGATACTTTTTTGAATTACTACCGCATTACTCAAAACAAAAAGTCACACATCACATGCCTTACACATGCATGTTTCTCCTTTTGATTTTCTGAAAATAAGATTTGAACTAAACAAAAACCAAAATAAAATGGGAAAAAGCCCCACATCACATGCCTTAATCATCCAATGGCTTTGGTTTATGTGATGCTATTACTTGTTCAGTCCCCTCACCATCTTGTCTCCACCAATGGTCAAAAAGCATGTTGGATCAACTCACATGACTCTGAGCCCAATCCTTGCCCCGTTTCTTCACTATCCATCCAAGTACTTTTTTCACACATTGGTGGATAAGTTGCTCAGAAGATCATTAACTTTTAATAAAGAGAAGTGGGTCACTTTCCATCTATCAAAATGGGTAGTTGTTTCTCCACATTGACGTAAGAAATTTGCATCGAAACGCACAGGATGGAGCTTCATGTGGTTTGGTCCAATGTGTAATGACCATCTAAGATCCAAATGGAAAATTTTATTTTAATTTTTTTTTTTATTTCTAACACCTAATGAAAAGATGCTATAAGTGAGTGTAATGAAAAACTATTGGGATATATACTGCTATGATGTTTGAACTAGCAGAAAACAGGCATCAATCCACTGTCAAAAAGGATAGTAAATTCTCAAGTATAATGTTAAAAAGATGATGTAAGTTGGAGTAGAACAGGTTGAAATACTAAGAACATCTTTTTATACAAATTTAAGCTCTTCTTGTATAATAGTTGTTTTATAAAATTTTATATAATATCATAGTAAGTCTAAAGTTCGAATCCAATCAGACTTCTAATATAATTAATTTTTTTATATTTAATTCAAGTCCACCTTCTGAGACTATAAAATATATTAATCGAGTCCAGACATGAAAAAAAGTGTTAAAATATTAAAAATATTATTTTTAATAATTTAAACTTTTAAAATACAATCACTGTTTCATAATTTTACAAACAAATAGATTAGTTTTGATGACACAAAGAACATTTTATTTGAGCTATACAATTCTATCAAATGAATTTTTTTTTTTTTTCGTTTTAATAGCGAAAGTGCAAATAGGGCATACAAGGACATGCACATATTAATTTCGCTTGAAAATAATAATTAAAGTCAAGTCATCCAACAAAGAGGTACCAATCTACCGTCCTAGATAGTCATTAAATAAAACTCATTCTTATATATTCTCAATTTTTATAGATTTCATATGATTTAATTGTTGTCATAAGAACAAATACCATTATAAATATGCATTATTAGTTTAATAAATCCACTTAATAGTAATAATAATTTCTCTACTAAGGGGGAGGAAATAACAAGATAATTGAGATTGTAATACCTGACTTTCTATAAATTTTATAAAAAAATTTTGGTTCTTGGAGTAATGTAGTCAACATATTCTGAAAAGGTGCTGCTACAAATCTTTGGGGCTTTCAGATGGTACACGGAGCCCAGTATTCCATAAATATATAGCTTATACGGCAACCTAACCTCTTAATAAAAATAAATGAATACAACTATTTCTATACTCTTTGTTATGATCATTTATTTCAAATTGATGTGGAATTACAGTACGATTTTGTATGTATGTTACAGCAATGGTAGCGAAAACTATCTGTGACATCTCTGTTTTTTTTTAATATGTTTCATATTAGTCTCTCAAACCATTAAACATTGCATGTAATTTTAAATAGTATAAAAATTATGATCGAACTAATGTAATTTTAAATAGTATAAAAATTATGATCGAACTAATATTATGTTATATATATATATATATATATATAGAGTTGGGCTGGAATGCTATTGATAGCACCAACCCAACTTTGCCACCCATTTTGTAGTCTTTGGATCGTATTGAGATTCGTGCAGACTCTTTAATGAAAAAAATAAAAAATAAAAAATAAAAGAAAAAAAAGTAAAAAGTAAAAAACTTTTCTTTTTAATTAAATGACTTGCACGAATCTCAATGCGATCCAAGGATTACAAAATGAATGACAAAGTTGGGTTGGTGCTATCAATAGCATTCCAGCACAACTCTATATATATATATATATATATATATATATATATATATATATATATTTGAATTGAGTCAAATTAATTAACCCATCAAATTAGTTCATGAAATATATTATTTTTCAACTTGGATTGAAGTTATCTCATTGGTGGATTCCAAATTAAGTTGAGTCAATTGAATTTTTGCCAGGTTTCCTACACATGGCTCTAAGTCAAGTAGAGATTGAGTAGAATAAAGATTAGCATATAAATATATATATAGAGAGAGAGAGGAGAGTACTATACTATTGGTAGCACTAAGTATTTTGTGCTATTAAATTTTCTATCTTTAGATTAATTTTTTTAATTATTTTTATCCGTTAGATTTTACTATTTTTCAACCACCATTAAATCCAAATGGCCCACTATCATTTCAACCATACATTTTTTAATGTAAGAGTTAAAAACTTAATAGCACCAATGACTTTGTGCTATTAAATTATATAGAGCAGAGCTTATATAATTTAAAAATTATATGTTCAATTATATTTATGAATTTTTTATTATTAAATTTGTATTAAAATTTGTGTTATTGTAAAGTCAACTAAAAAGAAAGAAAGAGAAAGTGTAATAGCATAAATCTCAATACAAATTCAATAATAAAACAAGTATAATTGAACTTGTACTTTTGAAAATATATAAACTCTACTATATATAATATAGAATCTGGCTGTAATACTATTGATAGCACCAAGCAATTGGTGCTACCAAGTTTCGAGTTCTTGGATGAAAAGATGTGCGGTTGGATTATAGTGGTTTATTAAGATTTTTAATATTCAACCAACCACCCACTAAACTCTATAAACCTTATGGGACCACAATACTTCCAACCGCACATCTTTTCATCTAATGGATAGAAATTTGATAGTACTAATTGTTTGATACGATCGATAGCATTCCAGCCGGATTCAATATGAATCCTTGGTAGTACATCTTTTCATCCAAAAGCTGAAAAATTGGTAGTATCAATTGGTTGGTGCCATCAATAGTATTCCAGCCGAATTCTATATACTCGTGAATTTTTTTACTACTAAATTTGTATTGAGATACGTGCTATTATACTTTATCTTTATTTTTCTTTAGTTGGCTTTATAATAGTACAAATCTCAATACAAATTCAATGGTAACAACTTCAAAAAGCATAACTGGGCTTATGCTTTTAAAAGTATATAACATCAACTTCATTATTTTATATATATATAGAGAGAGAGAGGTTATTATATATATATATACCAAGTTATTAATTTTATTAGATTTTTTATTTTTGGATGAATTAATAGTACCAAGTTATTAATTTTATTAGGTTTTTTATTTTTGGATGAATGGATGTAGGGTATAATGATTATGGACCTTAAAGTTTAATAGATGGTTGAAAAAAAAATATATAATTTAAAAATAAAAATAATTAAAAAATTAAATTTAACAATAAAAATTTTAATAGTATTAAATACTTAATGTTATCAATATTAATAATATAATAACCAGATTTTCTCTCTCTATATAATGGGTACCAACTTAATTAAACTTTTTTCTGATTATTTTTTAAACTTTTTTTAAAATAAGAAAATAATGGAATTCACCTAATTTTCTATCCGAAGAAAATATAAAATATAAACTTATATTTTTTATTTTTTTTATAGTAAAATATATTTTTCGTGTGGATATACATAATTATAGAATCATATAAATCTGAATCTCTTTTTTCTTTTTTCTTTTTTCTATTTTTTATAGATCTGCATTGGGAGCATATAATGGTTAGTCCAATATTCAATTCCCCATATATATTAGCTTCAACTAAATATATATATATATATATATATATATATATATATATATATATATATATATAAAGGGAAATAAAGAAGGAAATCCACAGCAGTAAGACCCAAACAACATAAACACATCTACACGAGACAAGCTATACTACTACTCGCGTTAACACACTTGAGACAAATTACAACGCCCCCACACACAACCCAACGCAAGAGTCAACACTTTCCCGCGTTGCACGTACGCCGTTCAAAGCTCGCACCAATCTCCGAGCACATCACATGACCACACCACACAACCACAACCAAACCCAACCTTAGACTAACCAAGACCCTCCCGTGCCCTCCTTTGTTGCACTGGGGTCCTTAACTAACTAAAACGACCCTAACTAACTTAAACGACCGATTAACTAAACCTCACATAATCATAAGTGATTAGTTAATAGTAACTATAATTAAACTAATCAGAGTTGGCCATAGGAGTGGGCGAGGTAGGCGAGGGCGCCGACGAGGGGGGCGTTGATGTAGGTGGCGGGTTCGGAGCGCTCGTAGTCGGAGCGTTGGTCGGGGAAGCGGTCGAGGGCGTCGGGACCGCCGACGACGGCGCCTACGAGGAGATTCGGGTTGGGCGCAGACGAGCCGAGCACGGCGAATCCGGTCGAGCATCCGATTGGGGCCGGGTGCGTCGCCACCGACGGTAACGACGCACCCCGGTGGTGCACCCTCTCCGGAAAGTGGGAGCCGTAGCCGACCATGTACGACATCCCCATCGGGTTCTCCCCCAGCAAATAGTCCACCTGCGTGTATGTGTATGGCTCACCACCATCAGAATTTAGAGATATATATATATCATGTTGTCTAAAAGAACGATTAATCTAATAAAAAACAGTTCAGAAAGGACTGTTAACACGGAATGTGTACAGCACCTGGCGCTTGGCGATAGAGCGGAGCTTTTGCGGGGTGACGGAGACGCCACCGCAGGAGACGGTTCGTTTGGAGAAGGAGAGGTACTTGGCGTAGGTGAGGAGGAGGAACGAGGTGGAGGTCACGTATTGCATGTTACTATCACTCATCTTAAATAGTAGCCCTCCTATATATATGTATTATATATATGCACATTGTCCCATGCATCTTAAATTGTTACACTCATATACGAGTTGTTTTTATGTTAGAGAGAGAGAGAGAGAGAGAGAGGAGAGGAGAGGAGATTGGGACCTGGAGTGTACTGGGTTTGAGAGGAAGAGGTGCCCGGAATGAGGGAGCAGATGAAGTTATCAGCATGGCCCTTGTAGTCATGAAGTGACTTCACATTTTGGACTAGAAAAGCCTGAGTAAATAAAAGAAGAAACCAAATTAAGGACTTGTTTGGTCCCTTAAACAGAGACTATATATATGTATGTAGTCCCATGCTAATGAGGATTTTTTTTTTCTTTTACAAAAAAAATACCTTGGAGAGGAGGATCCTGGCGCCCACATGCTTGTTGTCCCAGCCAAAGGTATTGTCGGATTCATCAGCCCCAAGGGTTTGACCATTGACCTCAATATAACTCAGGTATGTGGGGTCCCTCGTGGCTCTGTGGAGCCACGCCGCCCCCCACAGGAGCTCATCCTTTGATATTAAAAGTTAGGACTAGAACAAACACATTTTAATATTATTTTATTATTATTTGTTAAAAAAAACTTTTTATTTAGAAGAAGATAATTTTCAGAGTTTTTTTTATGTATTAAATAATATGCTATATCAACTAGAAGAGAACAGTGTTCGAGTGATCCCGTGTTAAATGTACAATAATAGTTGGGAATTTTTTTTTTTGCATTTAAGCCCTTTGCCTTTTTAGAAGTAGATGCATAAAATTATTATTTCTTCCATATAGGGACATTTTTATATATAGTAGCATTCCTCTAACTATAATATATACATATATACCTGGTAGCCAGAGTAAGAGCAGTAGAAAGGACATACAACATTCTTCAACCCATCACTGTAGGAGCCTCTGTGTTTATCAGCAAACTCAAACACCTATAATAAACCCCATTAAGTGGGTTAAAGTGAGACCAAAAAAAAAAAAAGTGCTGTTAAAAAGAAGAGGAAATGGTGTAGGAGAATACACTAATGGCTCTTCTGAGGAGGAGTTTAGAGTAGGATGGATCAGATCTTCTGAACACGAGAGAAGCAGAAGCTAAAGCTGCAGCTGTTTCAGCAGCTACTTCTGTGCCTGGGCTGCTGCTATCTATTTTGAACACTGTTCTTGGGGTGTCCATGTCTTCTGGCCTCTCCCAACATGCATGGTCCTTGTTTGCATCTCCCACCTATTGTTTCAAGTTAATAGAGTCGATATATTAATGCCATAACACAAATGTAGGATTGAACTGTCTATTTAATGGAGGTTTTTACAAGCCAAGAGGAAGAAATGAGTACTTTCCTTTGGTTAAATATAACACCTTCATTGTCCTTTTTAAGAGTTAGCCAACAGAAAAGCCATAGATAACCAAAAATAAAATAAAACAGAGGAAAACAGAGAGCAAGGGGTATTCCAGTTGTATAGGCAAGGAAAATGTGGCAAATTTATGGGGCGTTTTCTTGTAAAAATAAGCCACATTGTCCCACTTCAATAACCAAAAGAAAACAAAGAACAAAAAAAACAGAGGAAATGCCAAGAGACTGGAGGGTTAGAACAGAGGAAACACAGTGCAATGAGCACTTCCTGTTGTATGGAGAAGCGTATGAGTTATTATGCGAAACTGTAACGAATTTTTGGCATGTTTTTCGTGCGAAATAACCCACATTGTCCTTGTTCAATAGCAAAGCAAAAGTTAAACCAAAAAAAAAAAGAAGAAAAAAACAGAGGAAAACAAAAAAAGGAGGAAGGATAAAGAGAAGGAGAAAACCTGAACATATATAGTATCAGGGTGCGCAGTAGCTTTAAGGAGATAATCCGTAGCCCAACGAACAGCTTCTTTTGCATTCACAATCTCCCCCTTCATCAACCCCCCAAACTCCAACACACTCCATGATAGCATAGTTGTGGTAAAAGCCATAGGAAACCCAAACTTCACATTGTCCCCTGCATCATAGTACCCTCCCACCAAGTCCACCTACATTGTCCCCCACGAATCAAACTCCAAACACTATAATGAAAAAAAAAAAAAAAAAAAAAAAAAAACAGAATGAGATACATGTACAGAGCATTTACATGCATAGAGGCCCCATCAGAGAGCCCAGAGTCTCTTCTCCAACTCATCCTCTGGCTCGGTGGGAGCTTCCCCGAGCGTTGCCCTTCGAAGAAGAGAATGGACTTGGAGAGCGCGTCCCTGTAGTTATGCGTGGCGACACCATGGTTTTTGTTGGGTATGTTTCGGTGCCCTTTTGCTGGGTACGCATAAGCTATGGAAAGCAAAAGGAAGAGGAGGAAGAGGTAGAGAACATGGGAAGGAGAGGAGAGCGCCATTGAGATACTACGAGCTAAAAAGTGTGAGGCCACTGAGAAGAGAGAGGTCACTCTATTTATAGAGCTAAAGGAGTGAAAAAAGGGCTCTGCAACTCCCCTGTTTCAGTATTATTGTTGTCATTAGGGAAACACTTTAAAAGCTTCGCCTCTTCATTAATGAGCTCTTTTGTTGTAGGCTTGAGGCGTCATATGAGAACCGAGTTTATATCCCTGGGAACATAACCATTTACGTTTTAATTTGTGTTACAGTTTCCATTTCTTTTTTTTTTGTACATATTATTTCGCATCTCTTTAACCTTTTTGGTTCATATTAAACTGGATTGATTGGTCGAGCATAAAAGGAACTAGCATTTAATTACTTTGGCTGCATCTTAGGTAGTTTTACGCTGCTAACGGTCACCTACCTAGTTTAAACTAGCTCTCCTAGGTCGGGAAGAACAAAGTAAAAATGTGTATATATATATATATATATATTTTTATATAAATTAAGAATTAGATCACAATTAGGTGGTACACAAAAAAAAATAAATAAATAAATATTTTTTTATACTTTATAATAGTTGAACCCAGCATCATCTTTAAAAATATTAATTATAATAACACTTATATCAAACGTCGATAAAATATAACGAATTTTTTAAAATTTTAATTAATTTAATACAATAAAAAATTATTTGATAACGCTTTTTAAAACGTTAGTATTTATTATATTATAAAAAAATATTTAATTTTTTTTTCAAACCCCGTTTAAAAAATATTTTTATATTAAATTTTGTTTTATAGTGATAGCATTAGTCATGGTTTAACTTAATTTGGATGAACTAATTCCACAAGTAATATTTTTAGAATTTCTAAGCTGAACTTCTTTTCTTATCATCAAAATATCTTTTAATTAATTTGTGAAACACTATATATTTGTGGAAAAAGGTACCAAAATAATTTAGAGAAGGAGAAAAACTAATTGAGTTTGTCTCAATTTAATCACTTTTTCTCTTCGAAGGCTACAAGAAATAATAGTGAAGAAAAGGTTTTCTAAACAGAAATTTTATTTTTATATCTAATTTTTTTTTTATTAAAGAAATAATTTATTGAAATAATAAAAACATGAAAAATACAAAAAAGAACCACGGCGCAAAAGTGACCACCTCTCCTGGAATCTCGCACATGCGTTTCCCGCCCTTCGCTCACGTGATTAGCACGCAATTTGCATAAAACCCCTCAGATTTTGTTGATTTCGTATCACACCCCTACCACCTCGAAGATCAAGCCGTTATAGGCCGTAAAAGTTTAATTTGCTGAATTCGGTCTCCTCCGTTTCTCGCCTCTTTTCTCTTTTGTCAGCAGATTTCTCGGAGAAATTAGTGAAATTAGTACCTGAACTGAGTCTACCACAACCCCGCCACCTTCGTTTTGTCCATTCCCACTCATATTTAATTTTAATTTTCGAAAAATATTATATATATATATATATATATATATATATATATATATATATATATCTTTTTATATAGTATATATTTTACACTTTTTTAATTTATAAAATCTTAAATTAAAGACTAAAGACTTGCTCTACTTGAGGCCCTCCTACCCGACAAAGCAAGAATAAAGACTTGCCCTTCCGCCAGCATCCTCTGGGATGGTAGTTCCCTCCTTGGAGGCGCCTGGGGCAGCAGAACCCTCGTCACTATCGCGACCACTTGGTGGCTGCTTTGGCTCGAAAGGAACAGAAGGGTGTTCGACTCCAAGAACCGCAGCATAGCCGCGACCCTAGCAGCTATCAGAACTTGTCGTTCGCAGTGGTCTCGTCTCTGCCTGTAACGGAAGGGTCGTCGTTTTTTTTTTTTTTTTTTTTTTTTTCGGCCGGCCACTGTTGGCTACCCCTCTGCTAAATTCACCCCCGCTATGAATGAAGCGGCAGCATGCTGCCTTTCTCTAAAAAAAAAAAAAAAAATCTTAAAAAACATTTAGAATTTAATAATAAAAAGTTAATATAATAAGTAAAAAAATAAATAAATTGCTAAAAGTACATCATAATTTAGAATGTATAAATAATATTAATTTTCAATATACATGAACTAAATATTATAAATAAATTTTTTATATATAATTTTGAATATTTTTTAATAGTAATGCGACTGTAATTTAGAACAGTAGTTTATTGTGATGTTTTATTTATTTATTTATTTGAATCTAGCTAGGTTTTTTCTATGTACCTAATCTAATAATATCACAAAAAAAAAATGGTCCACAAATGATATGGTGGACCATGTTCAAGCAATAATTTCTCAATTTACTGAACACGAATACGGCTACAGTTTAATGAAAAAATATTTTAGTTATTTTTATAGAAATAATTATGTTGTCTAAATCGCAATAGCTTGATTATAATATAATTTCTATATTTTTATTATAAAATATAAAAATATTTATTTTTCTATATATCTATATTTTTTTTTAAAGAGAGAGAATTGAGGTTCTATATTTTTAAAAACACTTTATTATTGATATTTATAATTTTTATTGATGAAAATTTTTAGAGTTAAAATAATAATAATTTTCTAGAGTAATGAATGATCGGTAGAATAGTAAAATTTAATATATAAAATTAATTAAAAAAATAAATTTAAAGATAAAAAATTTAATACATTAAATATTTTGTGCTTTTAAAAATAATATAATCAGACCATATATATATATATATATATAGAGAGAGAGAGAGAGAGAGAGAGAAAAGGGAGAGAGAGAGCTCGATTACTATGCTTGTAAATGTATCAAGCAATTTATACTTGTAAGTATTCTACCTTTAGATATTTTTTTGACTAATTTTATCTCTTAAATTATGCTATAAGCATAGTTGCGACTCTTTCTCTTTCTCTCTCCCTCCCTCCCTCCATATATATATATATGGGTATATATAAGTGTACACCTCATTTGAGGTGTACATCTTGCACCCCACCTATTCTAGAGTGGGGTGAATTCCACTTGTCACTTCGAAGTGACGAATGGATAAATATCCACTCTAGGATGGGCTTAGGTGTAGGATGTACACCCCAAATAGGATGTACATGTAGCATAGTCCTTTTTTATCATTGGATTTTCATTAAGATTTGTGTTATTTCTTTTTTCTTTCTCTTTTTTTAGTTGACTTTACAAAAATATAAATTTCAATACAAATTCAATGATAAAAAATCACAAGTATATTTTTATTTGTACTTTTAAAAACATATAAACTCTACTCTCTCTCTCTCTCTCTCTCTCTCTAATTTCAATAATTAAGTATGTTCACCTTCCTCACGTGGTCTACGGCTGAGTTCGGTGGGGACACCAAAGTGTTATGAATTCGACTGGCACAGCCATTTCGAAAGGAATCCGATGCTGTTGGAGTAATCCATATCATAACGGCTAATAGCCGTTGCAACGGTTGAGGTCGTAGCAAAAGGACTACTCACTCGTGATCTTCTTCTTTACTAGTGTTCGTACGACTTTTCCTCATTGCTTTTTCGCCTCGCTGTATGTTGCCAACTGAAGATGCCATGCTCTTCTGCTACCAAATGACAATTTATGTCCTCCTAAAGTAACTCTGTTTTTCTACGTATTTCCCTCTTTCATAGTTTAACACAATAGCTCTTGGGATGTATTAATAGGCACTCACTTTATAAGATCCATTGCTACATTCGATAAGTCTAAGATCAAAAGTTTAAGCCTCTATACAAACAGTGTTCAAAAGAGAAAAAAAAAAAAAATTACACCTATCACTTTAATAAGGTCCACTGGTAGTTAGAAATCAGAATGTGAGAGATTTTTTTATCCAAAAATTTTATTTTATTTGTTCGGTGTGCACATTTTATGTTACTTTTATCTTTCAATTATTGTATTCTACTTTACAGGTGAAAGAATGCAACAAATAAAGAGAGAAAATTAAAAGTAAGTGAAATGATTGATTCCACCCACTTTATACTCTTGGCCCTATAAATCCAAAGCCCAAAACCAGCACAATTTCTTAATTCTTGTGGGCCCCTACCAAGTCCAAACCAGAGCAGGACACAGGACATATCAAAGAGGCCCAACCAACCCTTGGGTTTGGCCTAATAAGGTACAAAATTTAGAGTGCCGAGGATCAGGTCCAATACATTAAGCCCAATATCGGCCCAATACTAATTTACACAAGCTACAAATCATGCATTGATATTATTATTATTATTATTTTTTCTGCAGCTAACATAGACACTAATTTTGATTAATGATGGGGCGCTGAAATTTAATAATTATTGGTTATCTTCTTATTCTCATTCAAGAAATTAATTACTCCATAATGATCTACTTAACGGCAAAATCAGCACCCTTTAATTGATTAGAATTCGAAATCAACTTAGTGATTCTTGAATTATTCATTGGTTAACAATTAAATCACTACTCTGAACTTGATTTTATTATTCTGAAGAGTAACAACAACCAAAATGAAATAAATCACCAATCTCGCACTAATTCAACCCTACAGAAAAAGGAATCGAAGTCGATCCGAGCCACTGATCACCCTGTATGAACGATCCAACTGTGAAATTGTTCGCATCTGCAGCACTTGTGATGATGTGGTACCCAGGCCAATTTACCCGGTTCGTCGTGCTCGAACCCGGTCCTCGATTTAGGTACTCTCCATAGTACAATGTGTCCAAACCGAAGGATCCATTCCATTCCAACCACCCTGCGGGGGCAATTAGGCTATCGAGAAATGATTGCAAGTACACCGTTCTCGAATACTGCTTCCACGGCCGACCCAAGTAGTTCGAGAAGTTGGATTGCACCGGGATTAGATCTGCAGCTGCAGTTACTTTACAGTTCTGGATCGAGATCCCGGTGTTCTGATTCGGGTCTTCCCTGCCTTGTGCTGTGAATACATTTTTTTGGTTTGGATCCGGTTTTCGGGCGTACAAGTTGCAGTTCTGAAAAACAACTGCTGCATTTCCAAAAATGAAATCTATGGTCCCGTATATATCGCAGTCGCGGTAGAACTGGCGAAGGGAGTGCACGTATAGAGTGTCCTGATATCCGACGAAGCTGCACCGGTAGAAGGCCGAGAGGTCCGAGCCAGTTCTCAGGGCCACGGCCTGGTGTTTGCTCGCTCCAGCGGAGTTCTCGATTGTAATGTCGCGAGCGAGGAATCCGTTACCGACGACGGCTGCAGAAATAAAAATTGAAAGGATATAAATGTTATATTCTTCGTTTAGCTGGTATCTTTTATTTGTGAGTATCTAGCAAAGTAATCAGTAAATAGAAATGCTGATCAAGACCAATGGATAGGTTCCTTGATCTAAAAATGCTTTAAACATATTGTTCAATTGGTTTTGATGCCAAGCGGTTTTTTTTTTTCCCTCTGAAACTTCCAAACTTTAGATCTTTTGCTAATTAGAGGCCTCTGAACTTTCAATATGGACAAATAAGTTTTCTATATTTTATTAAGTAGTTCACTAATCACTTCTTCTCAATTAAAACAACTAACTGGATAATCATTTTGATAGGATATTGTTAGGATTTGATTAGATTTGTAATTGAATCCTAGTTGGATTAAGATTAATATTTAAATCTTAAAGAGATAAGTTTGTTAAATTTTAAATATTAATTAGAATAAAAATCTATTTAGACTAGGATTTGGATAGCTTTTGATGTAAGCTATAAATATAGCATAAATGTTATTATTTGACGGTGGTGAATATACCCACGGTGGTGTTAACGTGGTCACACCCATGGAGACGGTGGTGGTAATACCCATGGAGATGGTGGGGGCTAGGATTTAGCCACACCCATATAGTGGTATCTACACCCACGGTGGTGGTAACACCCATAGAGGTGGTGGGGGTTAGGATTTAGCCACACCCATAGTCTTCTAGGTTTATAGAAGACGAGAGAAGGGAGTCTTCTAGGTTTATAGAAGACGAGAGAAGGGTGAGAGAGATTCAGGAGGTAGAAGAAAAGAGGAGTCGGTGTAATTCTTTTCTTAATTAATGAATCTTATTTCACCCGCATATTTTCTGTTTTGTTTTTTCTTCTCCTTGGTGGTTGTGCTAATTCCAGTTATGTTGAGAGGACGGGTTTTACGGTAAAAACCCGATTTGACGTTTCCGCTGCGGAATCCCAACACTAGACGGTATCGGTGTGGATTACGGTACCGGAGCGGGTTGCGGATTCACATAATCTGGTACCGGGGCGAGTACCGAATTTTTCCAACAGATATTTTGCATATAATTTGAAAAACCTTTAAACAACAAAAAAAAATTATTTATTCTATTCTAACATATAAAAAAAATAACAACATTCTACAGTAGATTCATCCTATCCTTCAATTTTCATACTTAATTATGTATTAAAAAATACATTTGGTTAAATTTTGGAAACTTACAAAATTAAGTCAAAAAAGTGAGATCAATATAGCTATATAATTAGTAATTTTGAGCAAATAAAAATATCTACTAAACTATCCAATAAAATTTAAAAAATTTAGTTATGAAAATTAAAAATTAATATGATTAATTATAATAGAGCTAAAATTTTGAAATACTATATATATATATATATATATATATATATATATATATATATATATATATATAATAAGTGTACACCCCATAAGAGGTATACATCCTACACTCCATCCCATCGTGGGGTGTGGTGAATTTTATCCGTCACTCGATGTGACGGGTGGAGTGAATATCCATCTCAGGATGGGGTGGGGTGTAGGATGTACACCCCTTATTAGGTGTACATCTAGCATCATATATATATATATATATATATATATATATATATATATATATATATATATATATATATATATATACTTGCACATTTAAAAACGTATAAATTATCTTTTTTCTCTCTCTCTCTCTCTCTCTCTCTATATATATATATATATATATTGTACCACTATTCTCAAACAAGGAAACCAACAAAGCACATGGACAATCCAGCTTTACCAAATCACGTACGGAAATGTTTTAAAGTTGATGCAGAGTACACCCGTGACAATTTAATGTCACGTCAATTTGGAAAGAGATCGGCGTATAAAACTTTTATCTTTGTAAGGTTACTTCACACAAGACTCCTTTATCTCTCTTCTAGTTATTACATTTCGAAAACATCATTCTTTTTTTATATAAAAATAATATTTTTTTTTTTTTTTTATTTTTTTTTGGTGAAATTAAATATTTAAATAAAATTTAAAAAACATAATTTTTTTATTTTAATATTATTATAAATATTAATTAACTGAACATTTAAATTATAAAAATTATAGCGTCATTAATTTAAAATGTATGTTTTTAACCATAGATATTCTTTGTGTAGCAGTCAAGTGCATGTTTATTGAATGAATATGTTCAACGGTTTCAAACTTTATGCCCTCACCAATTTTATCCATATTCAATTAATAAACTACTTATCCATACATATATATTCTTTATTTATTCTAAATAGCTCTCGTAGGCTCCACAACTGCAAATAATTCCTACTCTCCAAATTGGAAGCACCGACACCTGATGATCTCCAATCACCTGTTCTGAGAGGCACATTATTTATAGACGTTAAAATTATATCTATGATTTCTTTTGGCTCTTTTTAAATTACTTGTTTTCTTTATTATTTTATCAACTTCTTTAAAATTATTATTTTATAATTTTTAGGTATATTAAAATGGATGTACAAATAGTTTTTTTTTTAATTAATATAAGACTACCATCAAAGAATTAAGTAATCATGTTTCTAATTTTTAAATTTTGTTGTAATTGTACAAAAAGCTAAAGACTACTCCTTGATTATTGTCATTTTTGTTAGACTCAAACTACAAGTTTTATTTTTTTTTTCAAATTTTTGTTACTGAATGTTATAGCTCAATTTAGTTAACATAATATTAATATTTTACCGACACCATAATAATATGACATCTTACTTATTATTATATTATCATATTGTCAACCACAATTACTATCAAATTACTATTATATTAGGGATTTAGTAACAGTAAACTTAATTATCCAAATTTTAAAAATATGAGATAGAATATATAATTTATCATAATTTATTAAGATATAAAAACTAAAATGTCAATTAGCACAGATTAAGTAAGGGTGCCGAGAGTGTGGTTTCACCTTTTCTCTATTGCATTAATTATTATTACAATTCTTAGAATTAATATATGTTAAAGTTGACATTAAATAGAATATCACAAAAATACTTAATTGCATCATCATATATAATAATAATAATAATAATAAAGGTGCTCTAAACATTATAAATCCTTACAAACTGTTGGCCACGCTGCACATCTGATATTCTACCACTATGAGTCTATGGGCAAAAGTGACAAGGCACGCCTATTATTATGCCCCAATTTCGCTGTGCTTTTAATATTTGATTTTTTTTTTTTTTCGTTCATTTTTTAAAAAAAATAAATTTAAAGACTATTTAATTTTTTTTTAAAGTGTGAAAAAATAAAAATAAAGTGTTTTATGATTTTTAATTTATAAAAATAAATATTTATAGAAAATTTTCTTCATATTTTATGAAATATTAGTATTTTCGTATTGATCATAAAATTTTAGAAAAGAATATATTTTTTGCAAACCAAACAGTTCTTTAACTGAAAAATGTAAAGTACAAACTTGAAATCTCGATTACTAATTATGAAGTTTTTTTTGTCACTTGCAATTGGAAGCATCAAAATTTTTTGTTAGGATCTCATAAACGAGTATGATTTTTGTTTTTGAACATAGTGATTATTTGGCACTCTATAGCTCCTTGACAACTACTCTTTATTACAAAAATTGAGAGTGGTTTCTTAGTTTAAATTTCTAACAATTTTGTTTTTTTTTTAATTGTTTGCTGACAAATATTTTTAACGGTACGAGACAATCCAAATAATTTCTAAAATCTTTACTGTCACAAAAACAATTAAAACAAAATATTGCACTCAGAAAATATGTTTATATATAATACTTTTATTTTTATTTTACTGTAGTAAAAAGTTTCTGAGTCTGCTAAAAAAACTTTTTAAAAATAAAATATCCCAACCATCACTTTACAATAATGACATTTCTCTTGAGAAAGGAGCCCACCTATGGCTTTTTATGGAGTGCGACAACGAAGATATAATGAGATATGAAGTGTACATTTGATATCTCATCTATTATTCATTGATAGATAAGTTGAAGTGAAAAATTATTTAAAATAATTTAAAAAAATATTTTATTACTAAATAAATAAAATATAAAATATATATATATTTTTTGAATGTAGATGTAGTATCGTTCAATATGATATATCGACTATATATTTGCACTGTAGAAAATTGAAAAACAGTACCAAGTTAATCCAGGGACTAATTAATGAGATATCTTTTTATTAATTTAATAGTGTTACGCGGCGCTTGAGCTAATAAAACATAACTTAGCACGTGCGTGATGACATCGACTCATTAATTAAATAAATACAAGGTTTGTCCTTAAAGTCCATAGACTGATTATTTAATTAATAAACATAATTTTTCTAAAAAATAATAATAATAAAACGTAATGTAGCTTATAAATGAACTTGTTATTTCATGCAATCCTTTTGAATATAATCCAATATCTTTAGTTACATGTTATTTATATATAATATATAAATGTGCATGCCATTTATTCATTTCACACGACTCATGATCAAGAATATGGGCCCTTCGAAAGGAGGGATGATATGACCTTATCTGTCACATTATTTTATCATTTATTATTAATTTCAGCATGCAAAGTTTATAAAAAGTAATTAATATTTTGAACAAAAATATATATTTTTAAAAATATAAATTTAATTATATTTATAAATATTTTATTATTAAATTTGTATTGAGATTTATAGTATTATATTTTTTTTAATTGATTTTATAATAACATAAATCTCAATACAAATTTAATAATAAAAAAAATTATAAGTATAATTGTACTCGTAGATTTTACTAATATTAATCTAAAAAATATAATAAAATATAGCATAAGGTAATTTAAATCTTTCACAGTCACATTTTACAACTATTTTCCGCAATCCTGCTACTCTTTCCGTTAGATTTCAATCTTGTTAATATAAAATTTAAACCGTTTTTTACTCAATCTATTCATTTTTCACCGTCTCTAAACTTCTCTGCACTAGGAGTTTCTGAGTTTAATTTTTTGGTACTTAAAATATATATACTCATGCACCAAATGCGGGAACGAAAGCATTACAATAAAATTTTGACCGCTTTCTATCGATGTTTCAGGTAATAAACAATTTTATCTTACCATGTGTATGAACTTTGTATACCATATTTCAATTTTCAAATTGTTTCATATTAAACGGAATTAATATGCTACTAATAATTTAAGTTAGAATTTGAAAATTTATAGCTAACTGTAATTATTATTGTTATTATAATTACTATTCACCGATATTCTTCTGGCCTCTTTAATTTTTGCAAGAGGACAACGACTTTTGTGAGAAGCATCAAATGGTGGATCCCATGCTCTCTCACTATACAATCTCACAAGTACCTTTGTGCCCGTTGTACTATTGAATATTTAGTACTAACCCTATGTGATTGCTATGTAGCACACATTCAATTTAAACCCTAGCTAGATAAAACAACTAAACAAAGGATCAATGAGCTTTAATTTGTGTACTTACCGACGGTTGCGGATCGAAAAGTGGTCCACCCGTCGACCACGTTCCGGCTCGCCTTGATCACCGTTTTGCCGATCCCGTCACCGATGAACATGATGTTCGTTTTGCTCTTTCCGACCTCCACATTCTCGAAGTACCCGCCAGCCTTTATGTAGATGATGAACCTCGTCGCGCTGTTGTTGGGGGCCGCCGCCACCGCGTCCCCCACCGTCGCGAAGTTTCCGCTCCCGTCCTTTGCCACCACTAAGTTGGGCTTTGTTGCATTTGTCGCCGCCTTTTTGAATTCATAATTATTTAGACTAATCAGTTGCTTAACATGATATCCTTATCGAACTCAATTTAAATTCAGCAAATCCATATATAAAAACTAGATATCAGCTTTAACAAATAAATAAGATTAAGAGTTACAATTTACAAATGTTTTTCTATGATGTTCCAAGCATATAGATATTTCTGAATGATGTTTATATTATCAACCTTGTGCACTAGATGCAAAATGATATATAGTAAAAGATCTTTTCAATAGTAAAATATATGGTGACTGTAAGTAGAGAGAGTAGGTTTCAAATGATCCACAATGTATATACAGGAATATATATATTTGACAATTATTGAAACTCTGGAGAGGTAATTAAATCTACGAATGTAGAGTTGGAATTTTTTTCATACTAAGACCGTTTAATTTACAGACAATTTTCAAAGTATGATGGATAGTATATTACACTGTCTCATCATCGATCTCACCATAAATAAAGTTTTTATTAATATTTATCTTTTGATTGTTCAAAAATCTGGACCATCGCCTAAATGATAAGAAAGTACTAGACTAGTGTGAAAAGCACTCGCACAGCTTAAAGTGATCACAACTGTTGGCGATCGATCGAGCACTGCTTATAATTAGTGTGAAAAGCACTCGCGGAACTTAAGTGATCACTAGTTCACAACTGCTAGAGAGCGTTGCTTAATGCGGCCCGTTCAACCAATTTTCGTTGTATGGGTCGAACTAGTAATGTTAGAATAATATCATAAATTACAAATTATTAATTTTTATATATTAAACAATTAAAATATATAAATATTTTTTTTAAAAAAAAATTAAACTGAATTGATTGAACAGTTCGATAGATGATTTATAATAAATAATAATTCGAATCAATTCAATTAATTAAAATCGAATCAATTCATTGACTTACCGGTTAACTCGATCGCCTATTCAAATTGGGTCTGACGCGAATTATAAATTTTTTTAAAATTTTATAAAAAAAAAAAAAAAAAAGCTCGCGGTCAATTAGCAGTTCTGATCACGTGTAAGGCGTTCCACCCGCAAAAGACGAAGGGACAAATCCCTATGCGGCGTAAAAGAATACATGTGGTGATGTGGGGCTAATATAACATTGGGAAGCAGTCACCCACTAACGGCAGTAATAATAATAACTAATAACAAAAAAGAAACAAATTAGTAAAGAACAGCAGGCCCGTGAGGGCGTGAGGTGGAGGTGGGGCGCGCAAAAACACAAACCTGCAGCAGCCTACGGTCGGCGGCCGACACCCACCTCGGGAAGCCCCCAGACACGGCGCCGTAGCCTTCGAGCGTCTCCCGCCGAGCGCTCCGGCGGTCCTTGCGCGGGAGCTTCTTGACCATGGCGAGCGTGTGGCTCACGAGGTGCGATACGTGGTCGATGCGACCCTCGATGTACGGCCGCACCCGCCCACCCGATCCTTCTCCGCCCACGTGCGAGAACCCGTCGAGGCACGTGTACTGGTTGGTCATGGCGGCGGAGAGCGCGGTTTGCACGTCGCTGACGTTGGCGGCCGCGGTGGCTGTGGCGGCGGGGGCTAGTTTGGCGACGGCGGCGCGGAGCTCGTCCATGGTGAAGTCGAGGAGCTCGAGGCAATCGCGGAGGGCGAGCTCCTCAGTCGGGGCGAGGGAGCGGCCGTGGCCCAGGTAGGAGGAGCAGTTCGCCTCGGAGGAGAGCACGGCGTCCTCCGTTCTGTTCACCACCTCGCAGATCACCTCCGACAGCGGCTTCTTTTGGAGATCCGCCACCTTGGAGAGCGTGGCCACGCACAGCTCCGGGTACAGCGCTCCCTCGCAGTGCTCCGCCGCCGCCGCCGCCGCAGCACCACCAGCAAAAGCATCAGAAGCTTGGAGGTGGGAGTGGTGGCGGAGGAGGTGGTGGTGGTGGTGGGTGGTGGTGGTGGTGGGTTTTGGAATAATGAGGATGAGGAAGAAGAGGAGTAGGAGGAGTGGAGAGAAGAGGAGTTTGGTTCTTCGAGTTAGAGGGAGCATGGTGAGAGTGAGAGTGAAAGTGAGAGTGAGAGTGTGAGTGTGGGAGAGTTTTGGAGAATAGGGGTGAGGGGTTTACTTTATAGTGCTTGGTAGAAACGAGTGTATAACTGTGTAAGGGTTACTCTTTCTCTTCTCTTTTTTTTTTTATTTTTCTTTTATCATAGAAGTTATTGGAGAAAGGGCGGAGAGTCGAGTGCTTGGTGGGTGAGACTTGCATAATTTTTGAACTCCATCCCAGCCGGTTTTGTCACGGTGTTCATATAATTTTTTTTTTTTTAAAAAAAACATATATTAACTGTTTTGTTTATTTTTAAAAAATTTAAATTTAATTAAAAATATAAAATAATTAAATTTTGAATTCGAAATCTCCGATAGCATCAGTCTGTTTATATAATTTTTATCATGCAGAAGATGGGTAGAGTACTATTGCGTGTTAATGGAAGGATTTATTAGCTAGTTAGATTAGATTGCATCAAGTGTATGAAAGAATATTTTATGGATCTAATTAACGTGGTGTGTTATCTAGAAAATCGAGCTAATTAAAATGCAGTTCATGACCTTAATAAAATATGAGTTGTCTGGGCCGGCAAGGATTGGGCGTCTAATTACTGTGGCATTAATGAAGGAGGTCCATGTTTCATCCCAAATGAGCGCATATGTTTAGAAAAGTTAAGTTTTGAAAATTTGACGTCATATAAATCTTAGAAGTGGTTTAGGGACCTATCGAAAATATAAAATTGAAAAATGATAAAATGTGAGTTTCCCCAACTTAATCTCGCTTGTATTTTACTCGAGGCAAAAAAACGATTCTTGTATATTTATAAGTGAGAAGGAGGATAATTTTACGATTTTAAAATCAAAATAAATGTTAATGCCTATATTTTTTTTTTTTTCCCAGTTATGAGTTCAATCTCATGAAAATCCATAAAACTAAGAAGCCCTTACTCTCTTCTCCTTAGTTTAGAGCTTCAGTTCATCAATTCCACATTCACTCCCACCACTGTTATTATCTAATTCAAATCAAAATAAATAAATAATCACATTTGTTTGTTTGTTTTTTAGAAAAAGATAGGGAGCTATCCGCTTCATTTATTACGAGTATGAATTTGGCAACAAGAGTGAGATGACTATATTTAAAAAGAAAAACAACACGAAAGAAAAAAAATAGAAAAAAAAAAAAAAAAAAAACCGAACAGAGGCGTAAAAGATCCGCACACTGCGCTAGCATATTTCTAGCCTATGTAACAGCGTAAAGGGGGTTGGACCTGAACTGCTAAAAAATAACCTTGTTTCTAATATTCCAAATCACCCATCAGTTTACCGACATGTAGGTAAGAAGCTTAGCCATCTCCACCGAAAAACCTCCACCCGACCGCTCCTCCCACGCCCCGCTAATGGTGTCCCCTAGCTTATGGAATTAATTATTAGCTATCACTTGTTTGCAACTGAATTTGTTACACTTATTTGTTACTATAATAGTATTTATCTCCAACAAAATGCTTTCTAATTGCCTAGTTTTAGATTAGCAAGAGCATGTACTTACAATTTATTTGGTTTGTCCTAAGGTGCCCTATAATTTTATGAAGTTTGGTTTGTACATATAATGCTTTCACAAAAATCACTATAATAAATCTTCCAACATTTTCTTCTAGTGGCTGAATTTTAAAGTCTTGTATTTGAATTTTTAACTTCTTTTTAGATGGTATAATTTTATTTATCTCCTAGTAATTATAATAGAAATTACATACCAATTAGTGTTCTATTATAAATTATAAATTATAATGGCTAAATTACAGAAAACCCTCCTCTAATATCCCGCTTTTCTATTTTACCCCCCTGTCTTTTAAAAGTCGACAATCTGCCCCCTCGAAATTACCGAAATGTCTTTAGGGGGCAACGCCGTTAACGGATGGGGTAAAATGACCATTATGCCCTTACCTTATATCTGGGAGAGAGAGAGAGAGAGAGAGAAAACGAGAGGGCGACGGCGGCGGCGACCTGCGCCAGAGGAGGAGGAGGAGGAGGACGACGGCGGCGGCGACGCGGGCGATGAGCTCCGCCGCGTGCGACCCAATCCGGAGGAGACGACGATGACGACGGCGGCGGCGATCCGCCGCGTGCTCCCGAGGAGGAGGTGGACGACGACGACGACAACGAAGAGGGCTCGGGCGATGAGCGCTTCGACGACGACGACGACGCCGGCGAAGCGGGGCGCAGGCTCCCGCCGCGTGCGACCCGATCCGGAGGAGACGACGACGACGACGACGGCGGCGAAGCGGGCGCGTGCTCCGCCGCGTGCGACCCGATCCGGAGGAGGAGGACGACGACGAAGAGGGCTCGGGCGATGAGCGCTTCAACGACGACGACGACGGCGGCGAAGCGGGCGCGGGCTACCCGATCCGGATGAGGAGGAGGACGACGACGACGATGACGGCGGCGACGCGGGCGATGAGCTCCGCCGCGTGCGACCCGATCCGCAGGAGACGACGATCACGACGGCGGCGGCGAAGCGGGCGCGGGCTCCGCCGCGTGCGACCCGATCCGGAGGAAGAGGTGGACGACGACGACGACGACGACGAAGAGGGCTCTCCCTCTGTTTTTTTTTTTTTTTTTTTTTTCCTCCGATGTCTCTCCCTCTTTTTTTTTTTTTTTTTTATTTCTTTTTTTCTTTTCGAAGTCTCTCTTTTTTTTTTTTTTCTCGCGAAGTCTCTCCCTCCATTTTTTTTTTCTCAAGGGTATTTTGGGTATTTTAAATTATATTTTCAAAAAAACTGACGGCACATTAACGGAATCGTGACGGCAGGGGGGTAACTGCACATTTTGGTAATTTCGAGGGGACAGATTGTCGACTTTTAAAAGACAGGGGGGTAAAGTGAAAAAACGAAATATTAGAGGAGGTTTTCTGTAATTTAACCAATTATAAATGATGCTGTTAAAAAAAAATAAATAAAGCAGATCGAGTTACAAGGTGTACACAAAACATACCTTGAACTTGAGGTTTATTCCTGGCGTGGAGCTCGGCTTTTTCCTTTTTTTTTTCTTTTCGGTTTCTTCAAAAGTAATTCGTAACCCAAAATGAGGGTGATTCAATGGGCCACCTCTGATAAGATAACTTTGGGAAAAAAAAAAGAAAAAAGGAGAAAGTATAAAGAGGTAGGCCAATTGGCTGAAAGAATCCTAGGAGGTGCAAGAGATTGATGCTTAGAATTTGTTGTAATTTTTTTTTTTTAACTTTAGTTGATTGGGTTTTGTTAAAAAAATAAAATCTAAAAATTATTCACAACATATATAGACCAAATAAATTATCAATAAACGTAATTTTTATTTCTAATAATATTAGGTCGAATCAAATGCCACATTTGTAGTGAAAATCTCATGTAAAGTACACCCAGGAGTGTAAAATGTGGTTCCAATCACGTTCACCTACTATTTAATGAACGGGGAATGAGATACATAACTAAAGACAAGCACATTCCCTTTTCTTTTGTAGCTTTATTTTGTACATATATTTTGATTTCTATTCCCTCAAAATTGAAAAGAAGCCTCGTCTTGTGCCGTGTACACTTGTCCACAGTTGATCTCTTTACCATTAAAGACAATTCATGAGAATCCAATAGAACGTGGCATGTTGGTCTATCATATTGGGGGAGCTCCAATTTGTAGCTTTTATTATCTAAGACTACTGATTGGTGTTGTTGACGGATTCTTGGCGTTAAAGATTAATTTTAAAAATTCAAACAGTTAAAAATAAATAATTAATTCGTATACAGTGTTTACGGATCTTGATCGAACAATTCATCTGGACGTCAAGTTTATTGTTAGATCTCTTACTTTTAGATTTAATGTGAACCGTCGTCCCACTCAAATTGTTAATTTTTTGGACCTATATAACCAACAACCCTCCTTCCAACTCCTGCACCATATAGAAATCGAATCAATATCAGTATCTCTGATATCACTTGTTGAATCGTTGGTGCTAACCATTAATTCCAAAAACTCGAGCTGTTATAAAATACATAACCAATTCACTTAAACGATATTGACATAGCGCCTACGGATCTCGACTGAACTCAACCCACTTGAACGTAGGTTTATTGTTGGGCCTCTTGACTTTAGATCTATTATGGACCACAACCTTATAAACTTATTAGGTTCATCCAACTCAACTTAATTATTAATCTCTGACCTGAACCTATTGTTATGAAGTAAAAAATTAAATCTATTTTTAATCCATAAATAAATAATCAATAATTGATCCACCTTATATTTAGGGTTATATCTAATTTATCTAGTTCACTACATGTAGACTCTCTATTTCATTTTACAACTTACTTGGATGGTGCATTAGCTTTTCTCTTTTAATGAGTAGTAATAACATATTTGATAAATATTATATTGTATCGAAAAACTGAAACGAGTTTTTGAATCATAAAAGCAATTTTGTGGGAGTCAAAATTTGTGCTCTTGCTGCACTCCGATACCAAATTACAATAATTTTAATGAAAAAATATTGAAACATTTTCAAGAAGCTCTAGCTACTTGAATATTAGCACCTTTGGGGAGATAATTCAATCGAGACAAGTAGCTAGTGACTAGCATAGTCATTTAATTGATGCTTATTTGCATGGATTTTTTTGCATTAATATTGGATGTTTGGTTCATGTCATGACATGAAGGAGACTTCGACGTGGAGGAGAATTTAAAGTAGTACAAGAAAGGCTAATCTAGAAAAGAAAAAAAAAAAAAAAAACCTAACTAATATATATGTTATCACTCGGATCTTTATTATTCGAATAATTTGAGTTTGAAAGTTGTCGTTAAAAGTGTGAGAAATTGTTCTACTCAAATAAAAATACACCACCTTATTGCTTGTTTCACTACAGGAAGTGTAGAAATTGGATCTATTAATTACAACCTGCGTACTTTTGCCAAAGAAAAGGAAACAATAAATGATGATTCCCTAAATTAAAGAACACAGCGAAAAAGGATGGATGAGAAGCTATTGGTTCATAAAAGGATAGGTGAGAAACTATTGGTTCATGAGAACAGTGAGAGACTAATTGATCAATAGATCACATGGCCCGTACTTAGAAGATAAAAGATGACCCCGCAATTCACGTGAGTTGAACTAAACAGGATACATATTAATGTACTCGATCACTTATGTAATACAACTAGCAACCAACCTTTCACCGACACTGCGACATGTTCATCTGCAGGAATTTGCGGACTTAACACTCGAAGGATCAAAATTTAAATGTGTGGCATACACGTGGTTTGGACAACTCCAAAATCTTAAGCATATATATAAGAACACTATTATACATTATATATATATATATATATATATATATATATATATATATATATATATATATATATATATATATATATGTTGGTCAATTAATAATTTTTATGCAAGTTTTTGTGCAAAATAAAACTACTATTTTTGATAGACTAGTTAATACAAGTCATGTGGCTATCAAATGCCCCTTTGTGAAGGTAGTTGAGGAAAATATTATGGACCTATTTGTAAAGGACAAGAATGCTAATTGATGAGCTGTGTGCCTACACTTAAGAGCCCACACTTCACTTGGCTCACATCCAATTTTAGCATTAGCTTTCTCTCAAGAGAAAAAACAAGAACCTGGACCGGGTCCACCACATCACGGATAAATAGCTTTTCTTAAAATTTAACATGCTTACCATAAATAAACATATATGTGAACTATGATTTCCAAGCCCGGTCCATTATACCAGGTCCAAGCCATAGCTAAAATCTCAACCTATCCAATAAAGTATTTTAATTATTTGACTCAAATGTAAAACCCCTCTCCAGTAAAGTAAGGAATTAGATGTGACTTGTTTCATTTATTCCCCGATCCTATTAACCGTCTCCCACCTTGAGTTCTTACACCTGATTTATTGTTGTTTTGTTTCCCAAAACAATTAATTAACTTAAAAATTAATGTCATTTATTAGAACACTCGCGAGTAAACCTACTTTTAACCCAATTAGAAATTAATTTAGAATATCATGTCAACATCTCAGGCGAATCCCCGAGTTAATTATTCCAAGCAAAAAATGGAATAAAACACAACGTGCAACTGAAGCATGCTCCTCCAAATCTGACCAAATTAGAAAGCTTGCATTAATTGTCCCAAAAAGTCTTAATTAATTAATGTATAAACCCATAGATTTGATTTACCAATCACAACATTATTACAGTAAGCAAAGTATAAAATGAGAAAAGAACCTCTTTTCTTGTGCATCAAACTATACCCTTCCTCCTTTTGAACAAAGAAGAACCTTTTCTATACATGTAGCAAGGAGAGAGAAGCATTATATATAAAAATATATACATACATAACTCCTGTTGAACATTCATAACTCCAATGGCGCTTCATAATATTAATAACAATCTTAATCTCCTTATACTTGTACTTCTTCTTCCTCTACCTGCCATTAACGCACTATACAGCGACTCATTTTTCTCAGAAGCAGAAGCAGAAGCGTTCGAAGAATCACTACTGCACCAAGCATGCTTTAATATTGACGAGCATGAAGCGTGCATGTCACGTCTAAAACTCGCGCCCGAACGAGGAGATCCACGGGGGCCTCTCCCAATCCTCCAGGCGGCGATCCAGGGAACGATCTCCGACGCGGCCCGCACCGTCACCGACATCTCAACCCTCGCAACGCACGCCAAAAGCCCGCGGGAGGAGATGGCGATCGACGACTGCGTCGAGCTGCTGGGCTACTCCGTCGACGAGCTCGAGTGGTCCCTCGCCGAGATGGCCAACATCGACATCGGCGTGCCCAACTACGGCTCGCGCCACGACGGTAACATACGCGCGTGGCTCAGCGCGGCGCTGGGGAACCAGGACACGTGCCTCGACGGCTTCGACGGAACGGACGGGCGGGTCCGCCTTGCCGTGGAGCGGAGGGTGGCTCACGTAACGCAGCTGGTGAGCAACCTCCTCGCCATGCACAAGAGGCTCCGGAGCGTAATTCTCCACGTCGGGTTCCCGAAGAACGTCACCGAAGGGGGCGACGCCTACGGGTTGATCCCGACATGGCTGACACCCAAAGAAGGAGAAGAGTTGGCGCGCGCGGGAGTAAAATCGATGCGGGTGGACGCCGTGGTGGCGGCAGATGGGTCCGGAAGGTTCCGGACGATCAGTGAGGCGATAGAAAAAGCTCCGAGTTATAGTACAAGGAGGTACGTTATATTGGTGAAGAGGGGGGAGTATAAGGAGAATGTGGAGCTGAAGAAGAAGAAGACCAATATTGTGCTCGTTGGAGAGGGGATGGGGTTGACCGTAATTTCCGGAAGTAGGAGCTTCATGGCAGGGTGGACCACGTTTAGGACTGCAACTTTTGGTAAGAGCCCATATATTTTATTATTATTATTATTGCTTATGATTTTAGTGGCCCATAAGGCCCATTCAGTGGTTGGGTGGGCCCATGATTGTGGGCTTCTAATGGGCTGCGTTAGACACGTTCATGAGCCAGATCCTTTCGAATGAGGCGCCATTTTTTTTTTTCATATCAAAATATTTTGGTATCCTAGTAGGAATTAAATTAGTCATGCTTCAGCTGGCAAGATCTTTTTTTTTGTTGTTCGTGACTCATTGCCGAATTATTGATTGTTGTATAATTAATAACTGCAGCTGTGTCTGGTTCGGGATTCATAGCGCGGGACATGACCTTCCGCAACACGGCGGGGCCGCAGGGCGGCCAAGCGGTGGCCCTCCGAGCCGATTCGGACCGCTCGGCCTTCTTCAGATGCAGCATCGAGGGATATCAGGACACCCTCTACTCTCACTCCCTCCGGCAGTTCTTCCGCGACTGCAACATCTACGGCACCGTCGACTTCATCTTCGGCAACGGCCTCGTCGTGTTCCAGCACTGCAACATCTATCCGCGAAGACCCTTCCCCAACCAGCAGATCACAATCACGGCCCAAGGGCGCAAGGACCCGAATCAAAACACGGGCTTTTCGATCCACAACTGCTTCGTAAACGCCGCCTACCCCACATACTTGGGCCGACCGTGGAAGCCGTACTCGAGGACAGTGTTCATAGAATCTTACTTAGGCCCTGGGGTTCAGCCGGCAGGTTGGCTCGAGTGGTCCGGCAATGTTGGACTGAATACGTTGTTCTACGGAGAGTACATGAACTACGGGCCGGGCGCGTCGCTCAATCGACGAGTAAGGTGGCTTGGGTATCATATCATAAGGGACGCTACGGTCGCTGCCATGTTCACAGTGCGGCGATTCATCGGCGGGCTTTCCTGGTTGCCGGGAACTGGTGTTATTTACACAGCTGATTTGCTCAAATAGATTGATTTTTTGGTTTTCTTATTAAATTTAAACGTATCCTAAAAAACAAAGTATTTTGTAACTCTTGTTGTGATTAATATACTTGTACATCATAACCCGAAATGATCGACAAAAGTATATATATTATTAGTTTAAACTATTATGATCAAAGCAAACCATGCACTACTAGGTGCAAGCCAATAAAGTTAGCTAGGTTTGGGGAAACATTCTAGATGGTTAGTTACAAGGTGCAATTAGTAAACTTTGCTAAACCTTTCTACGACCTAAAAAGATTTTTTCTACTATGCGTTGATTATAATTTTACTTTGGTGCACTTTTGGGGTGCTCGAAGTCGTAAGCTACCAACTTATTGCCAAACTTAATTCGTCTCTTCCAATCTCTTCATTCTCTCTTAGAATTATTCTCTCTCTCTCTCTCCCCACGCATTAATGTTGGAATATAAAAGTAAAATCAAATGCCACCTATGTATATACGTATTTATATATTCCTCTCATCTTTGACTCATATAATGCTAAAATCCAAATTTCTTGTTTGAACTTTGAAAAACGCGTCCTCGAATTATGTTCCCCTCATCTTAACTATATTCATATTATATATGTTGGCTCTTCATCTCAAAGCCTACGACTTCATGTATCACTAAAAATTAGTTACTTACTATGAGCTTGATAATCAAATCCACTAGCTAATTTGCTTTTCGTGTGATAAAATTTACACATAATTAAAGTTGACCCAAATCTGACCATTAATTAATCTCAATGGGTCGGTCTAAATGGATATATAATTCGATTCTTATTATATAATTCGGATCAAATCGTTGGCCAAATAGGCCGATCCAATTCGTTTCCACTCCTAGCTACTTTGTGGCGGTGCTGCAGTACCATCTTCGTTTAATGAATAAAACAAGAAAAAAAAAAAAAAAAACTCAAGGCTCAGTGCTTCACAAGTTAACTAAATTATTATATATAAAAAAGGAGCATTAAATTAAATAGGCGTATTTAATTAAGCATTCCCTTAATTGGTCCATGATTGCCATAATTTATACAAGTAAGTATTTTGTGGATGTCTCGATCTTAGTGTTCAGATTGACTTTGTCTGGCATGCACAATGAGGTTGACTTACAATAATTTTATTTTTTGCACCGATTGATTGTATGTATAAACCAAAACAAAATAAAAAGGGCATGTAACTCTTCTTTGTGAATTTAATTTTTTGTTCATGGGTACAACTTAGATATAGAGTGTTAAATGGCGAATTGGTTCCAAATCAATTTTGTCCTCAAAACTCTAGATTTAGACCGGTGAACATCCATATACTATGGGTGTCAAAGGCCACCAGATATATATGGTTGGCACATTGTCACTTGCTAACTGTACCACAAATTGAATGCTTCTTAAAACACTGTTGATGTTCTAATATATATATATATATATATATATATATATATATATATATATATATATATATATAATAATTAATTTGTTCTACGAACACAAACTGTGTATAGTACAAACTAGCATATTAGCAGATACATATATATATAGGTTTAATGGGTACTACTAAAGGTTCCTTGAAAATACTGTTGATGTTATATTAATATTTATTATATATGTGGGAAACTTTAAATGGTTAAATTATGCGTATAAAAATCATTTTAGTTTGCAAGCATATCAACACGATATAGAGGATCTTTTGCGAAGATCAAAAACTTTTCCGAAAATAAGAATTTTTTATTTAGATCTTCTGAATTGTTGCTTGTATAAGTTTTTCTTATGTTTGTATTTGTAATGTAAATTTTTTTAATTAATTTATACGTACAGTTTCCAAGCTGTTGACTCCTCCTGCCTAACTACGCATGAATCTCTCTCTCTCTCTCATATCAGTTTCCACCTCGATCGAACGTTTAGTATGGTCTTTTTCCATCATGTACACGGTGCTCTTTTTTTTTTCTTAACTCCCTCCGCATTGACTCTTTGACTCTCACATACCCTTTATATAAACCACTCCCCTCTTTACACCACCCCTCACCAAATAATACAAACCTCATCTTACTAAACCCCCACAATGTGCTCCACCGCTACCACCATTCCCTTCCTCCTCTCCTTCCTCCTCATTTTCCTCACTCCCTCCATCTCCGCCACACCGCCGCCACCGCCACCATCAGCTCCGGTCCCTCCGTCCACCGCCTGCAACGCCACTCTCGATCCCGCCTTCTGCCAATCCATCCTCCCCTCCCGCGGCTCCCAAAACCTCTATTCCTACAGCCGCTTCTCCCTCGCCAAGTCCCTCACCAACGCTTACAAGTTCCTCAACCTTATCAATCTCTACCTCTCCCCTCGCCGCTCCTCAAAGCTCTCCCCTACCGCTGTCGCCGCTTTACAAGACTGCAGCCTCCTGTCGGGACTCAACATCGACTTCTTGACCTCCGCAGGTGCGACGTTGAACGCCACCAATGCTCTTCTCGACCCACAGGCCGACCAGGTGCAGACGCTGCTGTCGGCGCTCATGACCAACCAGCAGACTTGCCTCGACGGCCTCCAGGCCGCCGCATCCGCATGGTCGGTCAAGAAGGGCCTCGCCGTCCCCATCTCCAACAGCACTAAGCTCTACAGCGTCTCCCTCGCGCTCTTCACCAAGGCTTGGGTGGCGCCCAAGTCAAAGAAGCCCAAGCCCAGGAAAGGTTTCACCTCATCACGGCTCCCCACTAGAAGGAGCCTACTTTTCCACGAGGTACGTAATATGAAACAACCGTTTTTTTCTAAATATTTAAATATATTTAATAAAATTATTTAAAAATAAAATAAAATATAATTTTTAAATTTTCAGCCATGCATGTAGAGATGCCCTGCAGTATACTTATAGCTTTGAAGTACATACAACTTATTTTGTATGTACATTTTATCCTAAAATATATTTTATTTTATATACATAAATATATTAATTCTATTCTTCTAAAAGTTAAAATTATTAAAGAAATTTATTTTAATATCGTGTACTCAACAGGTTGAGTACATGGTTCGGCACGACGAATTGCCTTTGAAAATGTCTGCACAGCAAAGAGAGCTATTCGAGAAGAGGAGTGGGCGGCGGCTCCTGCAGGCGGCGGATGGCGCAATGGTGAACGATATCGTGGTGGTCGGTCAGGACGGGAGCGGGAACTACACGACGGTCGGGGCGGCGGTGGTGGCAGCGCCGAATAACTTGGATGGGACTACTGGATACTACCTGATATACGTGGAGAGTGGGGTGTACGAGGAGTATGTAGTTATTCCGAAGACCAAAAAATTCCTTATGATGATTGGGGATGGGATAAACCAAACCGTGATCACTGGAAACCATAGCTTTGTCGACGGTTGGACCACATTCAACTCCGCTACATTTGGTAAGTTCGAAAAAAAAATAGAATCTAGGTTGAATTAGATGAAAAGTTGTTTTTTTTTTTAAAAATATTAATAATGAATGATCTGTGGAAATATTCTAAGAATATTTTTTTTACTAATGAATGAATGTGGGTAAAAGAATCACAAAGAGCTCTATGCATGCTAATTTCAGAAAATATATATAAATCGATTAATCATAATTTTCACTTTTTTATTCTATAAATAAGTGGAGATTAATAATTACACTCGGAATTTTCACCCTTCTACATTATTATGCATCCTTTATCATTCGAACTATAGTACGTGCGCATTGAATATTACTTAATCGCATTAGCAAAATGTGATTTTCATTTGCAATTTAGGCCGACTCAAATTCAAAATTAAATGATTTTAAAAATTATGGTCCCCTCTTATCCACGCATGTCAGAGCAATGGATTTGAAAGTGTTGTACATTTGTCGTGATTGTTGCATTGTGTCATTAATTAATTATCTAGGACGAAGTTGCCTATATGCTTTTCTATCTCTCTCTCAAAAAAAAAAAAAAAAAAAATTAGGACAAAGTTACAGTGTTTCCAATTTAAGTTACATGGAATTTTACTACATTTTTTGGATCAATAAGAGGCATGTGACAACTCACTCGGCATAAGTTTGTTTCTAACTTGCATTAATATGAGCAATTCACAAGTTAAACTAACTAGAATGGCTTGAGATCGATTGCTCTTGTTGAGAATTTTCCCACTAATATATTTTACTACAAATGAAATATACCTATATAACAAAATTAGGTCACTCAGTACACACACCCATAAAAGAAATTGGAATATCCAGCCAAAGAAAATTTGATTAATTAATTTATTAATGACAATAATGATTGGTGCTAATGCATAGATGTTCCTTCAATTTCACAACTAGTTAGTGACAATAATGATTTCATGACATAATATGTCGGTGCCATTTGTAACATAGTTTGATTTTGAGCTGTAATGTACCCAAAAGAGCAAAATATTAAAGAAAGGCATGTGCTTATAGTTATATAATTAATATAATAAAGACAAATATATTGTCAACGCATTAATATCAATGCTCACACCATAGCCTGTGAAAATTAATTTTAATAAAATAAAATGATGATATTTTACTACAATCTAATTGTAGATCTTGTTTGCCACCTTTCATAGTTAATCTTGTTATATTTTTTTCCCTCAGCTTTAGAAGATTCTTAATGTTGATGTTATTAATTAACTAATTCAATTAGCTCGCAACATAGTAAACTTTTTTGTTTTTAAGGAAACTCCTAAACTGGTACTGATCATCAATATATCTACTTATTTTGCATTCTGTAGCTGTTGTTGGACGAGGGTTTGTTGCTGTAAATATGACTATCAGGAACACGGCGGGCCCGGCTAAGCATCAAGCGGTCGCGCTACGAAACGGCGCTGATCTCTCGACTTTCTACAGCTGCAGCTTCGAGGGGTACCAAGATACCCTGTACACCCACTCCATGAGGCAATTCTACCGAGAGTGCGATATTTACGGCACTGTCGACTACATCTTCGGCAACGCAGCAGTCGTGCTCCAGAACTGCAACATCTATTCTCGGCTACCCATGCAAGGCCAGAGCAACACCGTCACGGCTCAGGGCCGGATCGACCCGAACCAGAACACGGGCATTTCGATCCAGGACAGCGACTTCGTGGCTGCACCTGACTTGGCTGCAAATCCTGGATTTGCGATCACATACCTCGGTCGTCCGTGGAAAAATTACTCGAGGACTGTGATCATGCAATCTTTCATGGACAGCGTGATTGACCCTTCGGGGTGGATGCCGTGGAACGGGAACTTCGCGCTGAGTACGCTGTACTATGCCGAGTACAATAACACCGGGCCAGGGTCCGCGACGGGGCAACGAGTCACATGGCCCGGGTACCATGTGATCAATGGAACCGACGCGGCTAATTTTACCGCGACTAGCCTTGTTTTGGGGGATAATTGGTTACCTCAAACTGGAGTGCCTTACTTGAGTGGATTACTTGGATGAGATGGTTAATTCATTTGGTCTTATTCGATTTGTAGTTGTAACTATAATTTGAATTATTTTTTTTCTTTCTTTTAACACTTTATGAAGAATAACTTGTAAGAACAGTATAGTAGGGCAGAGCAAACTAAGTTTTGCCGATTTAGGTCATTCATTCGACTGTATTACATTAGTTAAGCAGTACCTGATCGTTTAAACTAGCACATGCATGTAATCGTGTATACGGAAATTAAAAAAAAAAACTTTATCGTAGTTAACTGCAAATAAAACATATAGGGTCGGGCCGGGCCTTTACTAGTCTCAACGCAAAGTTAATATATAGTTACTGGACAAGTTGGGCCAGGAGGAGTGTGAGCCCAATTTACCACAACATTTTCGTCTCAAATATGATCTTTTGGGGTTTTTTTTATGAAAATTAAATCCTGTCATGTTCATATCTAAGTGCCACGCAGGTTGTTTTGGCTCATCAAATGTACACACTCCTCCCTAACCACCGAAAAAGATCAGATTTTTGTGGTTTTGTTTGACATTTTGCTTGTAACTTTTAGTAGAGAGGTGCCTTTATGTCTTAAGAAAGCTATGATTTTTAATGCAAAGCAAATTAATGGGTCACACAGATGAGTTGAACAAGCCCCGAGAAAGGGATTGACTCTGAAAAAGTGTTAGCTACACTTCAACGATGATCTTTTTATTTTTTAATATTATTTTTCCTTACATAAAGTCCACTTCTCCAAGCTCCTTTTCTATTTTCTTTTCGGGCAATGTTACTTGTACACTCTATATCTCCATTCAAAAATGTGAACTAATTTATTGATTATTTTAAAATAATTAATAAAATTTACTTTATCTTTTTAAATAAATAGAATTATGTAAGATATATACCTCATTTGAGATGGACAAAAGCATTTCCCTTTTCAAAGTGGCTCCCCATACTCGTACACATATTACCATCCACGTTCTCTTATTCTCCTCCATCCTCTTCCACTCCATCTCGTCCTCCCCCTCTGACCCCGTGTACCCCACCACGGCCTGCCATGTCACCCCGAACCCCACCTTCTGCAGATCCATCCTACCACCGGGTGGGTCCTGCAGCCTCTACTCCTACGGCCGCTTCTCCCTCGCCAAGTCCCTCTCCAGCGCCTACCGAATCCTCACCTTCGTCGACCGTTACCTCTCTGACACTACGACATCGCAACTGTCGCCAACCGCCATCGGAGCGCTCCGCGACTGCCGACTCCTCTCGGCCCTCAACATCAACTTCTTGACGTCTACTATATCCGCTCTGAACAATAACACCAATGCGTTGGTCGACGCGACGGCGGAGACGGTGCAGACGCTGCTTTCTGCGCTCCTCACCAACCACCAGACCTGCTACGACGGCCTGCAGGCGGCAGCGCCATCGTGGTCGGCGCAGACCGCCGTCGCGGCGCCTATGTATGTTTAACAGCTCGAGGCTGTACAGCGTCTCCCTTGCCCTCTTCACTAAGGCTTGGAACCCAGAGCGTAGGGGAGGGAGGTACCGCGGCGGGTTCACGCCGCCGAGGGTTCCGAACCCTCCGCCGGGCGGACGCCGTGGAAGGAGGCTGCTGTTTCATGAGGCGGAGATGGGTCCGCATGGTGAGTTGCCGCTCCACATGTCGGCTTCGAGTGAAGAGGTGAGCATGCATGTTCAGGTGATACGTTGGCATGAGCATTGACTGGCTGGCACTATAAGTCCAGTAAAATTAGATCATATGTTAACTCTACATTCTTTTTTTAGCCGCTCTTTTATATCTCGTTGATCTTTCGTATTTTTTTCATATTTATCATTTTTAATTAGGTGTTTTTTTTTTTTGATAGTTCGATTTGTTGTGTATAACAACAGTTCAAGAGGAGGTTAGGCCGTCCGCCACTCCAAGCTGGAGAGTCGACGGGGGCGGTGTTGATAGCCGACGTGGTTACAGTAAGTCGAGACGGAAGTGGAAACTACACGACCATCGGAGCAGCGGTGGCGGCGGCGCCGACGAACTTGGATGGAAGCACCGGATACTATCTAATGAACATGGTTGCAGGTGTGTACCAAGAGTATGTATCAACACCTTCTAATAAGAGGTATTTAATGATGGTCGGTGATGGGATCAATCAAACTGTGATTACGGGCAATCGCAATGTGGGTGATCGGTGGACCACGTTTAGCTCAGCAACATTTGGTTAGTATGTGCATAATATATATATATATATATATATCTTAAGATAATAACATTAAATGTGATTTTAATTTACCCAGTAATGACATGAACTTATATATCTATCTAATCGTATCTTATTAAAGCTGTCCTTGGCCAAGGATTCGTGGGCGTAGGGATGACAATCAGGAACACTGCTGGCGCGGCGAAAGGCCAGGCCGCCGCCCTCCGCAGCGGTGCCGACCTCTCGACCTTCTACAGCTGCAGCATCGAGGGCTATCAAGACACGCTCTACGCCCACTCCATGAGACAATTCTTTCGAGAATGCGATATATACGGAACAATCGATTTCATTTTCGGTAACGCAGCAGTTGTCTTTCAGAAGTGCAACATCTACGCTCGGCGCCCCTTACGGGGCCAAGGCCTGGTCGGACCCGAACCAAAACACAGGCACGTCGATGCAGGGATGCCGGTTCGTTGCGGCCCCTGAACTGGCCGCGGCCGGCGGTTCCGTGCCGACATTTCTAGGCCGGCCGTGGCAGGCGTACTCGCGGACCGTGATCATGCAATCGTTCATGGACAAATTGATCGATCCACAAGGGTGGGCAACTTGGTCAGGGAACTTCGGGTTGAGTACATTGTACTATGCCGAGTAGCAAAATAGTGGACCTGGTTCAAGACTAGCCAACGAGTAAAATGGCCAGAATATCACGAGATTAGCAGCGTTAGGAATTTTACCGCGAGTAACTTCATTTTGGGGGATAATTGGTTGCCACAAACTGGTGTGGCTTACTCAAGCGGGTTGCTTTGATTGTTTTGTTTTTTTAATATCTTGCTAATTAAATAATTTGAAAATGTCATTCAATGTTGAACAATTTAACAATGTTACGGAATAATTTTGTATTTATCCTGGCAAATTGGCCAATTTGATCTCAAATGGTTATTGTGCATCCCAAGTTGTTTCTCCTAACGTGCACTTATTTTTTTTTGGTGTGGTTGGATTATCCAGTTTCTAGTTTCTGTAAAAAGAGATTTTGCTGCATTAACAACATGCCTATCATTAAATTTTATCATAATATATATAATATAATAAGAAAATAATATGAACATAACTAACTAACATTGATAAATCAAATTTTTTTTATTGCTATATCAAATCTTAATAATTCGGCGCGCAACACAGGAAGAGCCATGTGAAAGCGATTGAAGGCCAGGCCCCGAAGTAAGTATATATATTTTGATACAAACAAATTTAGTTCTAAGTCAAAGAGTTTAATTCCCTTTAATCCAAAGGCATGTAAAAATTTAGTTAACCACATGCATGCATATGAAGTATAAATGTGACGAGAAATATCGCCAGATTTCTTACGGTAGAGTCTACCAATTAATCCAATAATAATGATAATACTAAGGAAAAAAGAATTATAACTTTTTAGAAGATGAGATGAATTGAATAATTTATTAAGGAATAAAAGGACTAGAAGAAGGAGAATGAATCAGTGGAGGAGCCTGATGATGGAGATGGAGATGCTGCAGAGCCTGCTGACGTCGCCGTTGCGCTTGGTGAGGACGTTCTTGTGTTGCGGCACGGTGTGGCACCCGTCCTGGCACACCCGGACGCCGGCGAGCGCAGCCCCAGCCGCCGCCGCCGCTTCGCCGAACTTGCCCTTCTCGAGCGCCGCCGACGCCCCCTCGAGCTGCTCCACGGCGTCCTCGTACTGCTCCTCGCACTCCCCCAGGCACTCCTCCAGCCCCTGCCCCACCGGCCCCTTCGCCTCCGCCTCGTCCCGCAGCTTCGACACCTTCTCCGCCGTGCGCGTCGCGTTCCGCTCCGCCAGCCGCAGCGCCACCGCCGCCAGCCCCCGCGCGTCCGCCGCCTCACGCACCTTGTCCGCCGCCGACAGCGCCTCCACGCACAGCGCGTAGTGCACCGTCGTGTGCTTGCACGTCTCCTCGATCACCTTCGCATTAGGGAGGGGGTCAGCGTTTGATGCGGCAACGGCGAGGGCGAGGACGAGGAGGAGGGAGGACGAAGCAGCAGCAGCAGCAGCAGCGGCAGAAGCCATCTCCTTTGAATTTAATTAATATATAAATATATATATATATATTTTTTAATTAATTTGAAGATGGCTGAAACAATCAATGTGGGGGGGGGGGGGGGGGGGGGAATGGATGATATATTTTCGCAGAATATATATAGGAGATTTGTTTTGGACCGTTGGGAAAATGCAGTGGCTTCGCATGGTTTCAGGGCTCGGAGTTTTCGACTCGGTCTTGGATTTCCATTTTTAGCTAGTAGTGATCGGTTAGCGCTCGCCGGCCCAATGGGCCCGGTGAAGATGGACCGGACCCGTTTTAGCTATGTGGAGTTTCTGCAAAACTGCTTTCCCGCGCAGCGTTTTTAGGGGAAGTAAAAGCTTTCTGCGAAAGATGATTGAAGCGTGACCCAACTCCAAGACGAATGAACTACGCAGAAATGTACAGCCTCAAAGAGCTAACCAAACAAAGACACAAAAATTTCGTATTCAGCCACATTTCTCAGCCTGATAAGATTATAAGCTCTTGAATCAAGGAAAAGAACAATGGAGAACAAAAGGGTTAAGGGCTCCGCGAGCGTCTTCTTCTAAACATGTTGTTATTTGCTTATCTAACGACGAAATTGGGGACATCCTTCTTACTCTACAAATACATGCACTACACCAATTTAACCAACCATAGCAAATTCGCAGGACATAGGGAATATCATCATCAGCGAGAAAGCCGATCATTCAACAACTGCGAAATCTTTTGACTCGAGCTGACGCTCCCGCCGCGGCTTATTTTAAGCATGTTGAGAGCCTTCTGAATTTCCATAGTCATGGCACTATCTACACTTCCCGACGAAAGCCTCCTGTGCGACTTTTGGAGATGGAGCTTTAATGAGCTCGTGCTCAGCCCCGCGTTCTTTCCACATATTGGGCAGACTTTCATTGCCGGCCTTCTGTGTTGCCAATCCATGGAAGCTTTTCCGTGCAGCCGCTTGTCGAGATCCAAAAGTACTTTTGCGAACCCGTCGTTGGGTTGAGCTCGGCGGTGGACCTTCTTCAGTGTGTTCCATGCTTCGGAGAGAGTGTAACCCCTGCGGAGGAGATGATTTCTTTATAATGTAAATATGATTGTTATTCGTTGTTTAGAGGTAAGAAGTATGAAAATTTGGTCCGCTGTTTTATAGTCTGAAACTTAAGTATCTCTCTATTAGCCACATTTGAAGGCTCATAAAATTCTTACTTTCTCAGCATTAAGTAAGCAAGCACGACAGTGGCGCTTCTGCTTTTCCCTTCGAAACAATGGACAAGTACTTTCCCGCCAGATTTCTCAACATTATCGATAAAATCTGAAGCTTCCACAAAGAGATCACTGATGTCCGCATCCTCATCGTCGCTTATCTGTAACAAGAATCCAAGATAAGAAGAGACAGATATATCACAATTGCATATCGGCGAGGAAAACAAAATCAAATAAACATCATGACGGACAGCTCATTGGAGGCCATAAGAACTTGGTAGAAGGCAATCATGCTAGTTGTAACGGGTAAATAAAATCTAAGGTTTTCCAAGGTCCAAAGAAGTTTTCATGGGAAAATGAAGAAGGTTCTTACTGAAAAATTCCTGTACTCGAAAAGGTCAGGATACTGAGAATCCGATTGCCCAATCTCATTTGAACATAAGCACAATATATGAGTTATACCCAAGTGTTGAAGGGTGTACATAGACCTCGCAGCGAGTGCTCCACCAATAAACAAGTTACCTGTAACCAGAGATGGCCGTTCGGTATTCGCCGCATCAGAGATTAAAGCTATCCTCTCGAGAATATGTTCAAGTCTCACCTGAAAAGAGAAATACTTATATAACTTCGTCTCAAATTTCAGTTTGGAGGACACATGAATTTGTCATATTACCTTGAGCTCATAGGCATCTACAACAATGTTGTTATCGCTTCCCTCGAAGAATCCCGTATTAAAATTGTTTTCTTGGCACAATTTGACCACATCCGTTCTAAGCAGTTCGTTCCACTGATCGATTTCTTTGCTCAACTCGGTGTCTGCCTATAACCGTGAAAGAAGAATATCACTGGAAAACTGAAACTTGTTAGGGAAAATAGTCCTTTCTCTATAAGAAATCCTTTACCTTGTAAAACTTATTAAAGTCGCGCAGCTTCATTGTCAATCTAAGACTGCGAGGCGGCTCTCCACTCCCTTTAAAATATCGACCGTTCCAATTGTCCCTATAAAGAGGAGAAACCGAATCCGAGCTTCCGCGTGATCCAGAAGACGACGAAGACTTAGGGGTACATTTCTGGTGTGTTTCGGAATCACTAGACGGTTCACTGCCCATCTGTTGCTTAGATATAGGAGAAGAGAACCCAAATCCAGTCGAATGTAACGGCGATGAATCTGAAGTCCCAAAATCATCCTTCTCAGATTCTCCAGAGCTTTTGTTAATAATGGAAAGAAAAACTCGTAGAAGGCCATCCAACTTTTGGTATAGTGTGAGAAGGAACAGATGGAATCCTTGCAAGTCCCTGAGGGCGGCGCGAAATCCTCCTCGAAATTCATGAACAGCAACAGCCATGTCCACCTCAGAGAGAGAAGTACATGAATCGATTGGTGGAATTACCTCTTCAGGTCCAGGAAATCCTAGTTTACCACTGGAAATTTCATATAATAAATTGGAGGAATAGTCTGCATTGTTCAATATAAGCTCAACTAATTTCGGGTATCGCTCTTGGTCTTGTGCACGCTTTCCTGCTGGAGGTCGGCGAGGAACACCAGAATCAATGGCCACAATATGAAATTTGTCATCCTTCACTTCGTCAGTTACTCGTTCTTTTCTAAATGAATCCGAGTTTTGAGACAAAGTTTCAGATTTGACCGAACCTAATCGACTATGTGCCGAGTTCGATCTTCTATCTTTCTGGAAAACACTAGACATAATTGGATTAAAGCCTCTAGAAAGCTTGTTGGCTTCTTCCAATGCATTCATGTTTGCAGATGCTGATCGATCGGCAATCATGATATTTGCAGTATTACCGCGCCAGCCAAGCTGGCGGCAGGGGAGCCGATCCTCGTTCCGAAGTATAAGGTCCAACATCAAGACCCTTCCAAGGGCGAAAGCAGTACTTTTGGCGGCTTCTAGAAATTCAAATGCATGCGAGCTCTCAAGTAAAGGTGAGCCGTGAACATAGCTGCAAGATAATAGGATAAGGAGGAGATCGAAGTACTGTGTAATTGGTTTATTATGGGCTAAATGTGCGAATATATCTTGAGATATCAACATATTACAACTTGGTTCTTGATTTTTTATTTATTTATTCATTTTTTTGGGGGGGGGGCTTGAACTGTTAGTTCTGATCTTTTCTAGTTTTTCTGTTGTCATTCCTGAAATCATTTTCCATTAGAAATTCCCAAGGCATGTTCTAGAGATGACCATAGCTAATCAAAATAAAAAAATTTCTTGTTTATAGGGGCAAATTTACCAAATACAGTGTAAACCAAATGGTGCAGGCGATAAGAGGGCCGTCTAACATGATAATAGTCCTGTTTAATTCACAATCTCAAAAAAAAATTCGAGGATTTCAGAAGAAAAGTGAAGCCAGAAATGACATTTGAAAAATTAGGTAACATCAACTAATCAGGGACCAATCTGCTCAATATTATTTTTATAAAAAAGTAGGGAGTAAATTAGTCAGAATATAAAAAAGTACCCGAACATTTAACCCACTTAAAATTTTAGAAAGGTGTTGTTCATACTTCATTAGGAAAAGGCATCGGCTCAACTCAAGAGCTTCCAACAACTCCGAACAAGTCATTTCACCTGCTTCATCTCCGTTTGAACCTGCCGCTTCTCGTGCCTTCTCAGTGGCATCTTTTATCCGTTGCCATTCGGAACTAGAATTATGAATTACTCTAGCCTGCCATTGTTAAGAACAGAAAAATAAGCGAATTTTTACTGAAATAATAATTTGCCGTCTTTAAAAGAGAAAAAATACGCACTTGAGGAGTCCGCAGTCCGAGCCATTTCGCGAACTCATAACCCAAACGTTCAGACTGGGTGGCCATCCTTGACGATGTAATTTTTATAACAGCAGCTGCTTCCTTTGGCAATTGTTCATCATTAACTAGAGAATTGAACAAAGCGAAGAAAACAACTCCACCAGAATTTACTGTCAACTGTACAAATTAGTTAAAGATTACTAAAAGAGATGCAATGATGAGTGAGACCTGTCGAAAGTAACAATTAATTCAAGTAAAGCATGAGGACCCAGCGAGTAATTGATAAGAAAAACTCAAATGAGAAAGTGTGAGAATAAGTCGTGTAATTAAACAAACATATAAGGTCTTCTCCAATCTGCTCAGTAATGCATTACAAAATTTGTAGAGGAACTACTCGCATTTTCAGAAATTGCCAATACATCATTCATATCCTATATCCTGAGCAATTTGCGTTTGATGACGCTATACAAGTTTTGTATCCTTTTGCTTTCTCCATCCTCCGTTTTTTGTGCAGCAAATTATTGGAAAGATTACTCAAAGCAATACATTCTGGTGCCTGTTGGGCACTTTCTGGAGCACCTTCTCCTCTCCAAGAAGTAGTAACCAATTGTTTGAAAGCTTGAAAGTTATGAGCACTTGTAGTTGGAATGTGGCAAAAGCTGAAATGATTGTAGTTGGAATGTGGCAAAAGCTGAAATGAACTTCTAAGTCCTAAAAGCAGAAGATCCAATTTGAAGCTTCCGTTACCACTGCAACGGAAAGCTGTTCGCCATAATTTTATTAATCAATTAATGGCATTTCTTCGAATATATCTACATAGAGAAAATCACTGTACCTCTAGAGCTCTGCTCATTTCATCTTCAGAATGCTCAGCGCTGCTAGTGTGTTCTGTGTGATGAAGAGACGATAGCCAATCCCAGGAGAAGTCACTCGATTCAATGCCCAACATAGCAGCCTTTCCGAGCCTGTCCCATAAACTCATATCTGGCGGCAGGTCACATTCCGGCATATTAACAACATCGGCAACAATCTCACTTGCATCTGTTCCCCAACCACTGCGCAATAAGGACAATAACAAGGCTAATATGAAGGACTCACTACCCAAATCAAGTAATACATAACATAAACGTCCAAAGAGCTCCAGGTAATGTCTCATGCTTAAATTCCTGACAAATGTTTAAACATATTCCACCAAAAAAGATTATGAACGAAAAATTCAACTCAGATTACATCAAACAACCCACCGCCACATCACTCTCAAACAGAAACATTCACCAGCTATAATCGGACCTACGCCGTAGGAACTACATGATCTTACTAACTGACGCGGAGATTTTCATGAGAAGCAATACAATGCATTAAAAGGAATCAAGATTGTTAATTAAACAGCAAGAAACTATAACTAATGGATTGAATCTAACGAACTATTACTCGATGTTATAGGTCATTACTGCAATAGAACCCAAAATTGCTACTGTTCTAAGCACACCTCTGATCATGGGGGCTAAGCGGTGAGAGACACCCGCTCGGCATCGACTCCGTCCTCAAATTCCGACGCGGAAACCCCGAAGGCCGAAACCTCGCACTCCGCTTACGAACCAACGCGAGCCATGTCTCGAACCCCTGTCCGGGGCTCGACAGATCTCCCAATAGCGGCGAAACCACCTCCATAAATCCAAACAACACCATCCCACAATCATTGAATCATCAGAAAAGGGGAAAAGCTTCAGGTGTAGCATTGATAAACACTTACCCTAGAAGAGAGCTTGATCTCCCTCTCCTCCTCGCCTCTTTCCTACAAAATGAACGAAAAGGGGGCGAGATCTGAGAATCGGGAGACAACAATTCGAAGGAATCATTGCGAAAGATAGTACCTTGGGGGGTAAAATGATGGTGGGGGAGGAGGAAAGGTGGTTCTCCTCTGGGTCTCCTTGTTCCATGAGAAGAAGAAGAAGGGGGAGAGGGAGATAAAAGTTTAGGGTTGCGTGGGTAGGGGATTGATTATCTTAACCTTCATTTCATCGCTTTTGGTTCCTTTTACCTTTTTTTTTCCCTCTTTGATTTCAAAAAAGGAGACCGTTGAGGGCAACGGTCGGGGAGTGGTCTCACCTTTTTCCGGGCATGGGTGTCCCCTTTTTTCGCCACGGCCAGGGAGGTGGAGATGATGAAAAGAGAGAGAGAGAGTTCTCAGTGAACTCCCAGAGTCGCATTATAATAAGGCCGGCGAGGGGGTGTGGGGGGCGTGGTGGTTCTAAGGGCGCTCTCTTTGCAGCGTGAGGTGGCCCTTTTTTTTGTATTTTTTTAAGAGCTTATAGCAGATATATATGTATTTTTAATTTGGGTATCATTTTGTTCGAGAAATTACGGAATAGAGTCCATCTAAATGATGCACCGAGTTTTTGTTCGTTACAAAATGGAGCATTTTCTTTAAAATTGCGCAAAAATGAAGGACTCTTTGATCTGTTCAGAACCCAGATTCTGAAACTGCAGCAACTGCCACAGCACAAAATTGCTGGTGCTTGAAATACGCTGCTTGGAATGAAATGTAATTGGATTGATTCTGACTTATTCTCCCCCCTGCAATGCATAAAATTGAGGGCTCATATCCCAGGTTTTTTATTTATTTATTTTTTTTTTTTTTGAGAGAGAGAGAGAGAAAAAAATACATAGTATGTTATGCGGTTCGTTTATTTTTAAAATAAATTTAGCTGAAAATATGAAGTAATTAAGTATTAAATTCGGAACCTTAAATATCCACAACCAAATTATTTGCCACTTGCGCTAGAGATAGAGACGGTCGATTATGTTTTAGTTTTTGTGTTTATTATGAATAGAAATGTGGAGAAGTATCTCGGACATGAAGCCAACATAATATCCAACATTTTTTAAAAAAACTCTTTGAGAGAATTATGAGCTTAGCTCTTTACAGCCCTATTCAGGATCTCTCCATCTAAAATTTGAACCCATGAACTCCCAAACTCAAGACTTGAATAAACAAGTACTTATATAATCACAATCTCATCTCCTTCTATAAAAAGATAGTTTGACTAAAACAACCATTTTATCCATTTTATGATCACATGTCTTTTTTCTTCCAATCTATTTGAATTGGAATTAACAAATAGATTACTTCTTTACATATCAGTAGTCGAATTGCATAATTTGCACTCCATAGAAATCAAGTTCGGGAACAAAGTTTTCTCTTTTTTCTTCGACGAGAAAAATAGGGACCAAAGTGTTTAACAATATGTACAACAGCAAAGGAATTATAGGCTCAGTTAAACCGTCGCGCGACATATTGGACATGTAGAACTAAACTCAAGCCACACATGTATACATTCTATATGAAAACTGTGGTTACACCTCGGCAGCAACCGTCCCTTTTCACCGTCTTTGAACTCCGCCAAGCACACCGCGCACTCTAACTTCTTTCCATTCATCCCACCGCAGAAGGAGAAGAAGAAGAAATTAAACACGAGGACGGGTAGTTTCGAAAGGGCTTCAGAAGCGGTAGCGGTAGTGGTCGTTGCAGCAGAGGTGGCGGCGGCACCGCCGCTCTGATGTAGCCTGTTTTGGAATAAGAGGAGGATGCGATAACAACACAAGAAGATGGTTAGGAGAGCAAAGAAGGTTATGAAGCTTGTGAAGAGGAGGAGGTCTCCAAAGGTGAAGTAGTGTGGTGGCTGTGATTGGTGATGGTGGTGGTGTTTTGTGAGGAGTCGTTGGCCATGTGGGCTCTCTAACAACTTAAAGAGGTATTGGGATTGGGTGAGGGGTTTTGAAGGGCCAGGTTGGGTCAGTTAATTGGTGGAATAAGTTGGTTGATAATTCAGTTTTGATGTTGTTTTATGAGTAATCATGGTACCTCAGAAGATTCCCCAAAGTACTTCTAGTTTTTGTCCAAACAAAATTATTTTCAAGACATGAGCCACAAGAAGCAGTTTGTTAGTGGTTTGATTTTCAAAATTAACGTCCAACTTACCATCATGTCTAAAATTTAAGATGCTAAGTGACACCCTAATAGTCCTATATCGAATGAAAATAAAATTATGATTGAATATATAAGAGACATTGACACTAGTAATAATAGCTGAATTTAAACATTTTAAATTATGGTTTGAATCCAACAAATTATTATTGTTAGTAGGCCGAACTCTTAGGCCCTATTTGAAAATGGGATTATTTGGGAATAAGAGGATATCCCCTTATCCCCCAAACCCACCAGGAACTATTGTTCCAATATTTCTGGTATAAGTGAGAACTATTGTTTCCACAGCAAAATCCTACTATATTTTTTTTTTTCAAAATTACCCCTATTATCGATATTACCGAATGTAACATGTGAGTCAGTTACAGTCGGTACCGAATATTAAATATAAATTGTATATATTAGTAGGGAAGTAATATGAAATTTATAGCAAACAAATAGCATATAACTTTTTTCATAATAAAAATAATTTTTAAAACATATGATGAATAATTTTTTTTTTTTTTGCAAAATAGATCAAATGGAATGTTAAATTAAATATTATTTTTATAAAATATAATTTGATTTTAATTTTGATTTGAATTTTATCTCATTTTTTGTAAGACTTTAATCCATTAATTAAAAGAAAGAAATTAAAATTTAACAAATTTTATCACATAATAAATTTTAAAGGCAAAAAGGTCATTTAACCCAACTAAAACTCTTTATTACTTTTATTTCTTATTATCATACCAAACACAAAATCTCTTATCTCGAAAACTATTCTAAATATTTGTTTACACTAGTTCCTTATTTTATATTTATTTCTGAAATAATTAGTTTTGCTTTATTCTATTACGGCCCTTAAGAATAAGACTTATGCTATCATTCTAGCTAATTGATAATTAATAAATTTTAGTTTTTTTTTTTTTTTTTTTCTATTTTAATAGAAAATTTGGCACCTTGCACTCAAATCCTGAGTTTTCCAACTGCAACTCAAGCCCATGACCTCATCTTTTCTCTCTCTCTCGATAACTTAGCAATTATCACATGGATGCATGATTCACAACATATATAAACCTCTTAAAGGAGGTGATTAATTAGTCTCGCGAGTGTTTCCAATTAAATGTCGATGAAGCTAAACTTATTATAAAAAAAAAAAATTATTATATAGTATGAACACTACTTATACTTGTCGTAATTTTTTCTGCATTAAAACTCGACTGGTGTAGGAAATCGACTTTCACCTACTTACAACTAGAAAAGAAAAAAACGATCCAATGGTGCCTTCTTTTCTCAAAATAACAAAAACTAACTATGTCTCCAAATCTACTTAATTACTTGATGCTTAGGGATGGGAGTCTAAAGGATACTTGTACCACAAATATTTGAAACTTAAGGTTACCGATTAGAGTACAGATTGTTGTGTGGTTGGTCCTCAAGAAGCGGCTTTTCATGACCGACAACCTTGTTTAAATGGAATGGACGAAAAACATTCTGCGTGTACTATGTGGTACTGAGCTAGAATCGATGGATCACCCTTTTTTGAATTGCGTCTATACGAGATTCGTGACGTGGACGGTTTTACCGGGGTTGGACTATGAGGATCCCCACAACAATGTCAAACGGATTTGAAAATTGAGGTCGGTAAGGGACGGATTCGGATCTCTTAAAAAAAATCTCAACTATATGGTGGGTCATTTGGGAACAAAGCGATTTTTCAACTTTCTAATACTGATTTTCTTTTCGCTGTCGGTTGGGTTGAACGTTTGATTACGGACTGGGAATTGATCAGAGGGCTGCCTTGCGAGCGTGATCTGTTTTTGTAACAACCCCTTTTTTTTTTCTTTCTTTTTTAATTCAAAACTGTATTGTCTCATTCTTATTGCCTAATTCAACTTCTCAATAAATAAAAGCGAGTAGCGTGCTAATTTTTTACAAAAAAAAATTATTCTGAGTGACCGCTGACAGTTTGAAAGTTTGAACAACTCATTGTACATTGACGAGTGTTCCTAGCCAATTGCCATCGAGTCTTGGAATTAGAGCGAATAAAAGAAGCATCGCGGGATCTTTCAATTAATTTCAATTTAGAAAATTGTCATTGAACATCAACGAGGGTTACGTGTGATCTTACCCTATCGCCATAAGAAATTAATTAATAACTCTGAATAGCGTGAAAATAATTAAAGCATGATATGCAATTTAAATGCATTTTGGTTTTGGGGGTGTCAACTACCGAACAAAACCTATCAGTTAAAATATTGAGCTGAAAAAATTCAGCTTTGTTCGGAGTCCAATACAAGTTGGCTCACGAATAATAAATTAAATTTTATATATTGAATGAAGCAATTGACAGTTATTTTTTTCTAAAAAAATAAAAAAAATTAAAAATATATAGTTTTAACTAATAATTAAAATTAACAAAAGGTTCATTTTATTATATTAGGTTGATCTAAAATTTAAATAGTAAAATATTATAATATATATATATAGAGAGAGAGACCATTTGTTTTCGATGATAAAATTTTCAAATTGATGATCGATATTGTTGAATATGATTTATACCATTTAAACTATTTAAAAATTAAATTTTAAATCTTTTCGACATCGTTGACTTAATGATTAAAGGGTTGCAAATTTTATAATTTTAATAGTAGATATGAGTATTTTGCTAGCTAAATAGTGTAAAGAATTCTAAATTAATTAAATTTTGGTTAGAAAATTTTTTAAATTATTTAAAATAAAATCTATAATCTTGATCGTGATTACAAGACTCCTATTCTTACTTTATGAAATATATTCATTTTCAGCCTTTTTTTTTTGTGTCCACTTGATTGACAAGAAAAAAATATCGAGAAAATATAAAATTTAATTTCCAGATAGTTTAAATGATCTAAATCATATTTAACGGTACCGATCGTCGTTTTGAAAGCTCCATCATCGAAAACAAATAAGTAACAATGGAGCTCATCTGCTATCGGTAGCATTCCAGCTCTATATATATATATATATATATATATATATATATATATATATATACATATATATAGCGTAGGACTGCTATACTTTTATGAGTATAAACTTTTTTATATTCATAATTTTTTCACCTTTGGATGAAGGGATGTGCAGTTAGGATGATAGTGGTCCCCCTAGGCTGCGTTTTGTTCGGGGTTAAGCCAGTTCCCGCTAAACCGGGGATAGGTATAAAGTTGGAAACTAGAGCTTAATCTCGTTTGGGAATGGGAACGGGGATATGAGAATTTGTGTTTGGGAATAGGAGGGATAAAGAGGATAAGAAGGGTAAATTACCTTTTTGCCTCCAAGAGTTAATATGTGATAAAAGTTGTTAAAAATTGATTAGTTCGTTTTAATTAATAGATTAATAGTTTAAAAAAATAAAAGTAAAATTATAATCCTTATTAAAATATATTATTTAAAAATAATACATTTAAATTAATAAATAATTTTTTCAACTTAAAATTTAAATTTAAAATATAAAATTTCAACATTTTAATTTTAATATTTACAATTTTATAATATTAATTTTAAATAATTAATTTTTAATATAAAATTTTTTTAAAATTCACAAAATTCGTATATTTGATAAATATTTGTAAATTTGTACCAACGAGCTTTATTATGTCATTAAAATTTGCTAACCTCGTTTTTCTCGTCTTAATTAATGGATTATTGGTTTCAGAAAATATAAATAAATTTATAATCATAATTAAAATATATTATTATAAAATAATACATTTAATTTAAAAATTATCTGTTCAACTTAAAATCAAATTTAAAATATAAAATATCACATTTTAATTTTAATATTTACAATTATATAATATTATTTTAAATAATTAATTTTTAACATAAAATTTTATTAAAATTCGCAAAATTCGTATATTTACTAAATATTTATAAATTTTTGCCCACGAGCTTTATTATGTCATTAAAATTTTCTAAACTCGTTTTTCTCATTTTAATTAATGGATTATTGGTTTAAGAAAAAAAAAATAAATTTATAATAATAATTAAAATGTATTATTTAAAAATTTTACATTTAATTTAATGTTAACTTTTTTCAAATTAAAATTATGGATTAATGGTTTAAAAAAATGTGATAAAAGTTGTTAAAATCTAATTATTTCGTTTTATTTAATGGATTAATGGTTTAAAAAAACAGAAATAAAATTATAATCATAATTAATTATATTATTTAAAAAAAATATTTAATTTAATATTTTATTTTTTCAAATTAAAATTTAAATTTAAAATATAAAATTTCAATATTTTAATTTTAAGATTTAAATTTATAATATTTATTTTAAATAATAAATTTTATAATATTTATTTTAAATAATAAATTTAAAATTTTATAATATTAATTTGTGATGATGAGAGTGTATTGGGAAGAGAGAAAGGAGGTGGGATAAAGGAAAAGAGAGAGAGGAGAGAGGGATTTGTGATGATGAGAGTGTATTGGGAAGAGAGAAATGAGGGAAGAGGAGAGAGAGTGAGGAGAGAGTTTTTATTAAAATAATATGTTGGATGAGATAAAGTAGATAAGAAGGGTAGAATGGTAAAAAAATTTATAGTAAAATATTAATGTGGGATTTGTTAATCCCGCTATTCTCGCTATTCTGGGTTAAGCAATACCAGACGATTTCAGGTGCGTTTGGCAGAATAAGGGGGATAAGCCCGCTATTCCCGTTCCCGTTCTCAAAACAAACGCAGCCCTAGGATTTAGTGGGTTGTTGGTGAAATAGTATAAATCATAGAGGACCACTATAATTCTAACCGCATATTCCTTCATCCAAGAACCGAAAATTTATGAGTACGAAAAAATTTACTCATAAAAGTATAGTAGTCGAACCCTATATATATATATATATATATATATATATATATATATATATATATAATACCAAGTTGGTGATGTTGTTAACTTTTTGATTCTTGGAGGAAAGCATGTACGGTTATGATGATAATAGATTTTTTGGGTTTAGTGAGTGGTTGAAAAAATAAAATAATTTAAAAAATAAAAATGATCAAAAAAATAGATCTAACGACAGAAAATTTAATAGCATTAAATGTTTTGTGTTATTGATAGCGTAGTAATCGATATATATATATATATATATATATATATATATATATATATATATATATATATATATATATATATATATTCCGATCGGGATGCTTTTGAAATGATCAAATTATGCTGCTATAACATTTTTAATCATTGAACCAATTCTAAATCTTTTTGGATCGTATGTAATAGAGGATTCACAAGTAATTATTATTATTGATTTTTTATTTAATGACCAACGAGTTAGCTCCAAAGGCTAAAATTTTTTTTGTACTTTTAAAAATATTCCAGCCTAGCGTAGATAAATGAGTCTTTTTATAACTGAATTGAATTTTATATTTAAGTTAAGCTAAAAATCAAATAATAAAAATTTATATTATACATATAATTATAATTTATATATATAAATTATATAAATATAAAATATATGTATTCGAGCTGTTATTGAGAAGCAATCTAATCCCAATTCGTATTCAGCTTATTTATTAAACGAACTAAAAAATTTGGCTCGTGTTCCGCTCATTCACAAAATGAGCGATTCGATCTTGAGCTCATTTCGAATCGAACAGCGAGCTGAATTACAATCTCTATTTTGGTTCATCAGTGAAGAATGCATAACGAAAGAATATAGCAATCACTATTCAATTATTTATGTGTAGTTAAGCACTAGGCTACTACTATTAATAACATCAAGTTATTAGTCCTATTAATTTTTAATTTTTTGACAAAAAAATATACAGTTAGGATGATAGTGAACCTCTAAAGCTTAGTACCGAAATAGTATAATCTAAAAGATGAAAATGATTAAAGAGATAAATCTAATAGCAAAAACTTGATAGTATTACGTGTTTGGTATTATCGATAACATTACAGTCGAGCTTTATAGTTAATTACTTTAATTAAGGTTAAGCGAGGTGAGCTTCACAATTTTTTTTTTTTTTTTATTTTTTTTTATTTTTAGAGAGATCAGGAATAACTTGTTAATTAGATTTATGAAAACTCAATATTCTTGATCTAACACAATGTCATCTTAGAGTCACCAAATAGTTTGACAATGAACTAATACACGCACCATCCTATTAGTAAAAGAACAGATAAGGAAACAAGTAAAAAAAAAAAAAGCAGTTTGAGTTCTCGAATTGGGTTCTCTCTATTCTACCGGCTGAAGAAAGAAGGTTTAAAGAGCCACCAAATCGACGGTGACGCGGCACCGAGCAACTCGAATCCAAGCCAAGCCACGCATCCACGCATTCACATGCAATTAAACTACGTAATAATTACAGTTCTACTATAAGTAACAGTAGAAATATTAGTTCAGATATTAACTGGGCACAATAATGTCGAAAAATCCTCTGCCTCATCATAAGATCATGCAATTTACTGAAAACAGCGTTGACCCTAATCAAATTTCTTGAAAAATCCAAAATGCAGAGGCACATGGCTAGTTAGGAACTTGAATATTCTCACAGCATAGTACTTGTGATCAAAACTAAACCTTGTTTACAGCCGAATTACAATGGTTATTTCAAATACCATCTCACGAGGTATATAATACATAGACAAAGATGCGAATGCAGATAGAAAACGGGGGTTCTAATCGAGTCCAGCTTCTCTAGGTGGGGATTCGGCGGCCGTCGCATCTACGTTCATGCCCGCGGTGGTGCTGCTGCAGGCACTGCTGTTCTGAAGGTCCTGGCGCTGCAGGGCAGCAGATGAGGAGGAGGAGGAGGTCGGTAAAGAAGGTCGTCAGGCCGGCGAAGAGGAGCTTGGCTCCGGTGGTGTATGGACTGGTGTAGGACGGTGGTCTCGAACTCAGAAGTTTTTATTTTAATATCATATAAAATTATATAAAATAATTATTATATTTTAAAATTTTAAATTATTAAAAAATAATATTTATATAATTTATATTCAATATTTACAGATAATATCATCTTGTTTTCTTTTGGAGGTTATAGCTAGCTAGAGTGCATTTTTACACACAAAAAATTTAAGTTGCAAATAAGGGCTCAGAGAAGGTGGAGATCTCAAACATTAATTTAAAAAATATATATTATGTAAAAAAAAATATTATATAATATATTTTAATATAATTATTGATTCGATTGACGTGATAACGTATCTTAACTATTGGTCCAGCCCATCCATGTTGGTGCATGACCAATGATTGAGATGATACTTTCGTTTCAGATGGATGATTAAGTCACAATAATACACAGAAATTAATTTTTTTATAACTACTGGACAAAAATTGTTGAAGAACCTCCCCAATTTCAGCTTTTTTTTTTTTTTTTATAAACTTTCTACTTTATTGCAGTTTATTGGTAAACTTATTGCAAAAGCGGTTTAATGTTAGATAAAATTTACTTTTTTTAAAAAAAAATAAAATTAAAAAGGAGAAATTGTAATGAGATGAAAAATATCCATGTACCGTTCCTCAATTATAGACAAATTTTTGGACCAATTTACTACCATCCGAGAAAACCGAGAAATGAGAGAGTGAATCGGAAACAATTTACAACTTAATCTTATATCTAAACTATATATTAAAATAATTTATTCTTAATTATATATCTCCTGTGACTACCACATCTATTTATTGCTGGGAACAGCTCTTGTCCACATGAGATTCCAAAGTTTCATTATCCTTCCAACTCAAAAAGTAAATAATATAATTCAATTTTATTACCGAAAAGCAATACCATCAAATTCTTCGGAAATTAGTATAAAATTCCGTTGGTGGAGCGCCACGTTAGCCAAACCGAAGAATTAATTTTTTCCAAATTGAAATATAATAAAAAAAAAACTTAAACTCATTACAACTTACATAAAAATCTAAATTAACTAATATATATATATATATATATATATATATATATATATATATATATATATATATATATATATATATATAACTTTATCTTCATCTCCTAATCACCCTACTACTTGCCATGATAAAAAAAAAAAAAAAAAAAAAAAAAATTAGAAAAATTTAAAATTATGGAACTAACCCAGAATTGAGTCCGAGCTCACACGGTCGAGTCGAGCTCGGGCTCGGAGTCGGGCTCGAGAGAGGCGCGGCACAAGGGGCAAGTGGTGTGGAATTGGGCCCACATGTCGACGCACTCGACATGGAATCGGTGGCCACATCTCGGCAAAACGCGGCCGCGATCCCCGTCCTTGAACTCGGCCAAGCACACGGCGCACTCGGTCGTGTTAGGCGAAGTCGTCGACGAGTGCACGAAAACGGGCAACCCGGCGACGACTTCGGGGATCGGCTTGCGGAGGTGGGTTCTGGGGGAGGAGGAGGCGGAGCTCATCGGGGAGGAAGTGGAGGTGGCGGGGTTGGGTTCGGCGGGGTCGGAGGAAGTGGGTGGTTTCTTCCAGAAGATTCGCCAGAAGTAGAAGTAGAAGAGGAGGACGAGGAGGATGTTGAGGGTCACTACGCACGCCAAGATGAGGCTCCCGTGGGCTCTCGCGGCCCATCGGGCAGGCCCGGTCGGAGGCAGGCCGAGTTGGGTCGGGTCCGTTATGTTCGCGCCCGATAAAGACATCTGTTGAAGCTTCTAGAGAGAGAGAGGATTTTGTGTAGTAATAACAGAGGAGGAGAAGGAGAAAGAGAGAGAGATGAGACGAGGGATTGGAAAGGGAAATATACAGAGGTTGCCTTTTTCGTGGCTTATCTTGATTAATTAATAAGAGATGCTATATATAAATTCAAAATAGTATGTATACATTATAAAAATTTATTCATCAGTTATTTCGAAATGATTAATAAAATTTATTTATTTTTTAAATAATTGATATATAAAATATATATTTAATTTGAAATATACACTTAGTATTAATCTTAATTAATTAATTTAAGAGGATAATTTTGCGCGTGTGCCCTTGAAGTTATAAGAAAGTTTTGCAAGAGGCTCTTTATATATAATACTTTATATTTGATTAAAATATACAAATTTTATCTAAATAATTAATTATTTAATTATTTAATTTAATTATTTTGAGTCAGCGGATAATATATTACTAACCAAAATTTGTAGACAAAATTCTCTCATCAAAGCATTATTATTTGCTTGGGCCGCCAAACGTGCAAATACTAATTTGACAGTGACATTTACGCAATTTTGCCTAAATTGGCCTGCAGTTGACCCTCACATATTTCCCGTCTTAATGCCCGTTCGGGAAATCAAAAGGAAAGGTCCAGCAATGTCTCACACACACATATATATATATATATATATATATATATATATATATATATATATATATATATATATAAGTTAGCATCAAATAAAATATTTGTATATAATTTTCGGCTCAGGTTTGGACTGCATAATTTAAATTTTATTCAAGCACGAACTGGTGAATCTGTTGTTCAATACAAGTTGACAACTGGTGGGAGGATGCCATCAAAAGATTAATATTTTATTGACCGTACAGCGAAAAATATAAAATAATTAATATTCAAAGTCTCAAAATTATAAGTTTAATTATTTTATAGTTTTAACTATATTTTTGAAAAAAAAATTAAAGCAAAGTGAATAATATACTATCTTCTTTTCTTTTTTTTTTAAGGGATATATATATATATATATATATATATATATATATATATATATATATATATATATATATATATATATATATATACTATTGTTGTTGAATCCAATTAATCTCATTCAATTCCTACACATGATCAGATGAGTTTCGATAACTCCGATCCAATAAAACTATTGGGTTCAATTTAGATACAATTCATGCAGTGGTTTTAGAATTGAGAGAATATCATATATCAATTATCTTTTAATATAATTATAGTTTTAAGAAACAAATTTGTAATTACAGTTTTTTCAACAAAATATGGGGGAACAAGTTTGATAGAGATAAATACATTAATAATTGTTCTATGATTAATTGAGTGTATGTTAAACTATATTGTATTTACAAGAAAATTTTTAAAAAAGGAAGAAAGAGTAGAGCTAAAAGTAAATATAATATTTGTGTTATAGAGAGAAAAAAACTATAGTAATTATATTGAAAACGCCCCAGTAAGTTGATCCAATTTTACTTGTGCTATGGTGCAAATCTAGTCAAATAACAATTATACTAGATGAAATCCGAAAGAATAGTAATGAAGGAAATTTTAATTAAGGTGTGTCACTTTTTATAAGGTTGGAAATAAATAAAGATGTTAAAAGAAATTGGTGTCAGAGTGTCGAACCGTAATTTTTTTATATTTCAAAATTAGAGAATTCAAAAAGTTTCTTTCAAATTTTTATGTCTTAGACAGGTCAGATGGAATTCGACGGAGGTGAAATCATAGTTAGTTAATTCGGATTCGGCAAAAATTCGGTTCGGATATAATACGGATAAAATTCGTATCATGATTTTTAAATTCGTTGAAAAATTCGGTTAAAAAACGGACTCGATAATTATTCGGATACGTGATTTATACGGAAATTATACGTTCACCAATTAAAAATTCGGGATAAAAAATTCGGCTATTGAATTAATTTTTTTTTCTAGATTTATACTATAAGCATAATCAGTTATAATTTTTTTTTTTTTCTTGGAAAAGGAAACTGTAAAGTGTAAGTGGTGATTCTCTGAACAGTAATTTTTTTTTTTTTTTCTTGGAAAGGAAAATTGTGAAGTGTAAAGTTGTTTCACCCGATGGGTAATAGTTAATGCAATGGGTATTGGGTAACTGTGGGATTTGCGAATTGGACTCTTGGTTAAAAAAAAATTGGGTTTAATTTTTGAAATTAAAAAAAAAAATTCCGAATTTTTGGGAGAAAAATTCGGAATTCGCGAATTATTCGCGAATTATAATTTTTGAAAAAAAATTTTCGAATTAATCCGAATTTTTAGAAAAATTCAGGAACGGACCGTTTAATTCGGATTCTCAATAATTCGCGAATAATTCGTGAATAATACGCGAATTAACTAACTATGGGTGAAATACGAGATGGTGTTTTACCGTTAAGTTGGTATATGTGTTGCTCCGAGATAGGAGAGTTCAGGATTTTAAGTTGTTCAAAATTTGGGAGCTGAAAATACTGATTAAAATTATAAATTTTATTTGATAATTAGTTATTAAGAAACATATACTTATAGTTGACAATCTACTCAAAATATAATGGTTTGGAAAAAAATAATGCGTTATGTGCGGCAGCGAAGTTGAGTCCGTTGATCATTTGCTTATAAAATGTGTAATCAGTAGATTTTTGATGTTTCGCATTCTAAAAGAAAAGCACATTTCAAAATATGTGATTTTGGAAGTTTCAATTAGAAAACAATCTATAAAGAGCAACATGGATAAGTTTAATTAGGATTGCAATTTGTTGACATATGATCTGGTAGGAAAGATTGTCTATTAGATAAATTCAAGACGCGGATAAGAAATTGGCTGACGTTTACCGCTCTTAATGACTTGATTTGAGTGAAAGTTAATAATTTATTTTATTATTATTATTATTATTTGATTTTATTTGATTTTTTTGTTCTGATTATTATATATATATATATATATATATATATATATATATATATATATATATATATATTTCTTTAGGTGGTGTTTTTTCAACTTAATTATATAGCTATATTTATATGTTAAGAGAATGAAGCAGATAATATAATTTTTTTTAAAAAAAATAATAATAATCATGCTCTATATATATATATATATATATATATATATATATATATATATATATATATATATATATGGACACCATCTGATCAATAAAAAGTCAAATCATCCATAATTCATTTAAACATACAAGGGGATGATGACATGGGATGCTGAATATGAAAAAGTTGGATTTGTTTTTTATATTTTGTTGACCAAGTTGGCGAGAGAATTATTATTTTTTTTAAATAAATAAAAGGTAATGTTATCTATACACTTCAAAATAGAATGTATGATGTATATTTTATTCATCTAAAGGTGGGGTTTTTTTTATTGTTCACTTTGATATGATCAGTAAAATTTATCCCATCCTAGTTAAAATAGATGGGGTGTAAGATGTACATCACTAACAGGGTGTACATTTATATATACCCATAAATGAAACGGAGAATTTTGACAATAACTAATGTATTTTTATTTTTAAAAAATTATATTAGACAATAAATAATATTTTATAAATTTATGAAAATAATTTAAGTTATTTAACAAAGTATTTACAGTGATTCGAATAAATTTTTTATAAAATTTTAGAATCTTAAAATATTTATTTATATTTCTGTCAAATCGTAACATCTACCGCCTCATACACAATATCTAGCTATAAAATATTAGAAGAGATCCATAATAATGTATAAGTGCTATCCGTACATTCCAAATATATATTATGCTCCTACAACATAGAAAACGATAATATAAATAAAAAAAAGACGATTAGTCAAATTAATTTTGTTATCGGTGAATTAATTTAAAAGCTTTAATTATCATTCACTAATTAAATTTGATAAAAAACTATAAATATTATCAGGCTCGTTTAGTACTAAAAAATTATCAAATATTTGTTTAAAAAAATAAATTAAATTATTTTTCATCGTATATTTTATGATACGTGCATGTACTTAGATTCGGAACCATCAAACTCAGAACACATGATCTTCCCGACCAGGGTGAGAATTAATATTGCAAGATCCGGATCCATCAAAGACAAAATAGATGAGAAAACACAAATGAGTTACATTTGGAATTTCACAATAATTGCATATATGCTTACCAAGTTCCTATCACCCCGTAACCTGACTCAAAATATAATATTTAATCCTCTGGACTTGTTGGAGTCAATGATCATAAACATTTGCACCGTATCTGCTTAGTCTATTAAATATTTGTTACATTATAATATAAAACTTTATTTATTTTAAATATAAAAAACTATTAATTCGAAGGAAGGAGCTATTCAAAGGTCGTTGCGCGTTACTTGATGCTTCTCGTGTCCAAGAAAATCTTAATAAATAATTTGACAGAGCTACATATATATTATGTTAACAAAATTATATTAATTCATACAATCGTATTATTTTGTATAAATATGATAGATGTCTATTGAATACTTTAGATTATTGCTATAATCTAGTTACTAATTTTAAAAAGTATTAAAGTTTGTTTTAATTTAGCATGATTATCTGTAAGAAGATCTAACTAAGCACATTTTAGGCCCTTACGGGACGATGTAAAAATTCAAATTTTTCGTTGTTAATGTTTATTTTTTAAAACCTTTTTTGTAATTGATTTATAAGGTGAACTAATTAACAACAACAAAAGTGTGTGGATATTTACAGTTAAAAAAATATTTTCCAACAAACTACCAATTGCAGTGTGATAGTTTTTTTTTTTCATATGGGAACCCAAAAATCTACATTAATAAAAGTGTATTATACAAATAAAAGAATCTTTACACTGATAAAATACTAAAACCCCAAAACACCTGACCTTCATTCCGCTTCCTCCCAATCTTACAACGCCGCCACTCGCGGCGGTGGCGGTGGCGGCGGCGGCGGCGCCGCTCCTTCTCCTCGCTCGTGATCAGCCTCCTCTGCACCTCTATAAATCCTCAAATCCCTACTCAGAAGCCTCCTCAACAACACTATCCGACTCCCCGGCGACTTCTCCCCTAACCCTAACCCTAGCCCTAGGTCCTCCTCCGATCCCCTCCCCACATCGATCCTGAGCTCGCCCACGCCGGATTCCGATGACGAAGATGGATTCGCACACCCATCGGGGGCGGCGGCGGCGGCGGCGATGGGCGGCGCCGCCGCACCCTCCACCGCGGATCGGCAGAGGGGGCAGGTGCTGTGGGAGTGGAACCACATGTCGATGCACTCGATGTGGAAGCAGTGACCGCACCGCGGGAGGGTTCGCAACTTCTCCCCCTCCTCGAACTCGCTGAGGCACACCGCGCACTCCGCCACCGCCCCCTCCTCCTCGTCTCCTCCGCCTCCGCCGCGGGAGAAGACGGTCACCGGGAGGGATCCGAGCACAGCGGGGTCGAGGCCGCGGGGTGCTGCTGCTGCTGCGGCGGCGTCGCCTTCGCCGGAAAAGACGAGGCGAGGCGCGCGGCGTCGGAGGAGGGAGGAGGAGGAGGAGCGGCGGAGGATGCGCCACCGGAGGTAGAGGTGGAGGAAGAGGACGAGGAGCACGGAGGCGAAGAGGACGACGACGGAGCTGAGCATGATCTTGCCACTCAATTCGTAGCCCTGCGTCGTAGCCACGGCGGCGCCGCCTCCTAGTCCCGTCATCGGTGCGGCATGCTCACTATCGTGTTCCACTTTGTCTCTGTGAGTAGTCTCCTTGCTCTCGTTCGTCATTTTTTTTTTTTTTTTTTTGTAAGTAATTTTTTAGAAATTTTTCCTCTCTTCGAGACACAAAACGCTTTGGGTCGGTAATGCGGACCGCGCCCGGTTTATATAACGCGCGAGCACTGATGCGCGTGGTGGGCACCGGCGCAACCGAGATGAGGAGGCAAGGGCATTATCCCCCGGCCCCTAAAATGACGAAAATGCCCTCCGCGGGGACCCCACATTTTGTGAGGCGATAGGGGCAGGTAGCGGTTTTTTTTACATTTAAGAGAGGGCTCCTTTAGGTGGGGCCCACCGGCGTAGGTAGCACGCGCCGTGCGCGTGACGTTTGGATGAAACATGGGGGAGTGGACTCGAGGGGTGGACCCATTTTGGATCGGATTCGAACCGGTGATTTGGACTCGAGTGGGAGTGAAGAAGCTTCGTGCGTGGGGAGGGTTTGGAGCGGTGACTCTGCGCCTTCGGGGCGACGACGCGCTTTTCGAAGTCTTCGAAGAAACTTCGTGCGTGGGGCCCATGTTTCGGGGGCCACGTGTCATTGTCAGAGATTTTCACTGTGGCCGTTACATTGAAGAGTTTTCTCTTTCTTTTTTTTGTCCTATCACTGAATCACTGTTCCCCTACGCGGTTTTCCTTACATTTTAAGGCCCACCTTTGTTACCTTTGTACCAATCCATAAACCCAATGAGCAATATTATTGGTACATTCAATTTTAAATGGGTAATGATAGATGTACATTTCAAAAATAGTGTATATCCTACATTCCATTTTATTCTGAGATGGATATATTTTCATTCGTCATATCGAGTGATAAGTGAAATTCATTTCACCTCAGAATTGGTGAGATGTAAGATATACCCATTTTAAATATATATAATATTTATTTATTTTAGAATAAAAATTTATTTATTTATTATTTTAAAATAATTAGTAAATTTTATTTTATTTCTAAATATTTGTTCTGTTTATAAATTAAAAATATTGTATCTTTTTCTTAATATTAGTTGTTTTAGTGTTATTGTCATGATTTTGCTCCTATTTTATTTTATTATTATTATTATTATTATTATTATTATTATTTTAGAACATCCTAACTCTGTAAGAAAGAAGATTACTGTGTTAGTGTGGAAGCTTGTTGAAGAGGTTCTTGTACTTTATTTATTGAACTTTTTAGTTTGCGTTTGTTTCGGGTATAAACGAAAATTGATTATTTCTGAAATAGATATAAGTTCAGATACAAGCAGAAATTAAAGTAATTTTATATTTGGTTTAATATAAGAATTGTACGGAGATAAGAAAAATTATATTTGATAAGTTAAAGAGGAATAAAAAAAAAATAAAGGGAATTAAAATTTTAATTTAAGATAAAAATTTTACTGATATAATTTTAAATATTTAATTTAAAATATTTATTAAAATATTTATTTAAATTTATATTTTACTTATATATATATATATATATATATATATATATATATATATATATATATATATATATATATATATATATATATATATATATATATATATATATATAATTATTAAAAAAAATTTGGTTTTTGAAAATTTATAATTTTTTTAAAATTCGAAATTTTGTATATAAAAATAGGTATAAATTTATAAATTTAAAAATTTTAAAAATTTGGTATAAATTTATTAAAAAATAAATTTAAAAATTTAAAAATTTGTATAAATTTTAAAAATAATAAATTTTAAAATATTATAAATTTGTAAATTTATTAAAAATTAAAGTTAATAATTTTAAAAGCTATAAAATTTAAAAATTCTCTAAAATTAAAAATTTATAAATGTTACAAATTTTAATTTTAATTGTCTCCAAAAATTACAAAAGTGGGAGCAAAAATTTTAGTTTTAAAATTAGTATAAAATTTAAAACATTTATAAAAAAAATTGCATAAATTTAAAAATTTAAAAATTAATAAATTTTAAAAAAATAAAAAAAAATTATATTTAGTTTTATTAAAAAGTAGGTTAAAAATTTTAAAATTTATAAAATAAAAAAAGTAAATTTTATAAATTTAAATATCTTATAATTTAAAAAATTTTAATTAAAAAAAAAAAAAAATAGCAAGTGGAACAACTCAGGCGTTCCCTCCCAATCTCGAGTTATCCCGGAATGGAGGAAACAGTTGTTTCCTCCATTTTTTTCATTTGGGTATAGAGGGGGTGGTGGAACAGCTGTTCCCCCTCAATCCTGAGTTATTCCAGAATGGAGGAAATAGCTGTTCTCTCCATCTCCATCCCCCCCCCCCTCCCATCTGTCAAAATTGGGGGAATAAGAATTTATTCTCTTCTTATACATGGACCAAACGGTGTCTTAGCGTTCAAAACAGGAACTTCAAATCTAAAATTTTAGTTTAGTTTTTGTGGATTCTTTGTGCCCTAACATGGTGGGCCACGTTTGGTCATGTATTAACTTTAAGCTTAGGGTGTTTCTTGAAGGCTGTTGAAGATTGACTCTTGATGCACACAAGTCAAAAGTCCTAAATTTGACAAATAGTGCTGGTCTTGTGGTCCAACACACCAAACCGTTGGTCATTGAGACATTGCGGTCCCTTGTTACGGAAACCAACATTTGCTTTTTTGTTTCTATTGTTAGCTAAAATTGCTTTTCAAATAAAAAAAAGTTGCCTCATAGCTTTAGCCAAACAAACACTGTATGTTTCAATACCATATCTAAAGGCTCAGAACAAGACCAAGTAGATTTTAAACCGCCAAAAGTCATGTGTGAATTGGGTTGACAGGTCGGGCCTTGTTCTGTGCGAACTGTGATTACAATCATAAGAAAAGTTTTTCTACGACAGTTTGTTAATTGTTAGTCGAAAAACAATCGATTCATTATTTCGTTACTTCAATTGCAATTAGTGTTCTTGCTCATGGGAAATTTAGAAATATAATTGTTCGCAAGTATGTTGGCGTACGGTGATTAAATCTGTAATAACAGATGATCGAGTTTCGTTCTTGCGACAATAAAAGTAGTGTTGACATCAGCTGCTTAGAACAGGTTTATCATTCTGGTAGCAAACCTGTACATGAAGAGAGGCTTGTGGAATTAATTTACTCCTCGCTTTCTCTAAGTTCTTCTCCTCCTCTTCTTCTTTTGCCCCTCTTTTTAATCTCTTTAGCTTTCATTCTTGGAGTGTTATTAATCCTCAAATGATTTGTGAGTACTCTTCCTTATGCGGCAAACCACATACTTTTTACCATCCTTATTTTCAACATAAATTTTGCATGTGGAACAAACTAATAGCTGTTTGGAGAAGTAGTTGAGCAGCTTCTTTGGTGATATGATTTGTTGCCAACTTCAAAATTGGACAGCAAAATCATTATGAGCAGAGAAGAGAAGATGGGGTAGACACATTGGATACCTCTGCTTTGGCAAGGACTACTAATTTGAGTAATGCTTTGTCGACAACATTTTTATTTACACGCAGCATAGTTGGGCCTATCTGATACAATTACTTGTCCGATTCACAGCTCAAGGCAGCATCAACTGCCGTATTTTATTGTTCAGAAAATCAGAGTGTCCAATTATTCAGCAGGCAAATAGAATGGTGCAGAGATTGTATTTTTAAGTTAGATATTGTGCAAGTATATTAGCTAAAAATCAGATCCTGTTACTTATGGGATGTTGTATTGAAATTGGATTACTAATCCGGTACCGTAATTTATCCTAGACCAATCTAGTATTTTAGGATTTGAAATTTTGGATCTTGGGACTTGCATGTATCTTACTTACTTACTGCTTTCAATATCTCTCCTTCGATCTCTTCATTTTTGGAGTAGTAGCCGTATGAATTCTACAAGATTAAATAGCAATCTTTGAATTAAGCATAGTAACTTTACAATCCTTTTTGGATAGCATGCTTAGCATTTATAATTTGTTTGGTGAATCTCAAACCATGCACCATAACAATTAGAGCAATGTTAGATGCACATTTCTAAATTAGATGTTCATCCTCCATCTATTCATTAAGGATGATTAACTAGAATTATTTTATCCGGCAATTACCATGCCAGTAGAATTTTAGCATTCAACAGTTTTAGTCTCATCCATACACAGATGCATCCTCCTCACCTCTTCCACCTCATTTTAGAAAATTATCAATTTATTTTATTATTACTATTTTTTTTTTAACTAAAATTTAGTTTAATTAATTTTTTGTAAATTTTAGAATAAAAGAAATGTAAAATTTACATTTACAAGCAAGTGTATATATATAGGTAGCAATTTTGGTTACAATTATGAGAGAGGACTAGGGAAGCCATTAAATAGTAGACTAGTAGTAGACACAAGTAGTTAAACAGAAACTTTATGACTGTCCTGCTATGTATTTGACTATTCACGGAGCAGCATGGGTGAGAGGGAAAGAGAAGGACAAAAAGTATGAGGTGGTGCCATGCATCGTCCCTCGTTCCGTGCCTCATGCGCAGTTATCATGTCATGCAGCTGCTCCTGAAATATTTATTTGTGGATCCGTGAACTCTCTTTCATTGTCCCGGCGACATTGTCGGAGTGCATGTACTCGCTGCAGATCTTCTTCCTATATCTAAAACTCTTGCACATACCTCACCACTCACCAGAAGAAGGGTACGTAAAAAGTAAAATTTATTATTATTACTACTTACTCTCTCTCTCTCTCTCTCTCTCTCTCTCTCTCTATATATATATATATATATATATATATATATATATATAATTGAGCTAAAAGCACTAAGTTATTTGTGCTTATAAATTTTTTATTTTTAAATGCAGAAATATGCGGTTAAAATGATGGTGAGTCTTTTAAATTTTGTGAGTAGTTGGTAGAATCGTATGATCTAAAAAATAAAATTAATCAAAAGATTATATCTAACGGTAGAAAATTTACAAGCACCAATTGCTTGGTGCTTGTGTAAGCACAGTAGCCAGACTCATATATATATATATATATATATATATATATATATATATATATATATAATAGAAAATTATTAATACTAACAATAGTATTAGAATTTTAATTTTTTGATGAAAAAAATATGCGGTTGAATTGAATTTTTATATTTTTAAAAATATTACGTTATTAATATTTATATATTTTTAATATTTGAATAAAAATTTATAGAATTAGAATAATAATAGTTTCATAAAATTTAGTAGACAGTTGATAAAATAATATAATTTAAAAAATAAAATTGGTCAAATAATAAATCTAATTGTAAAATCATTACAAGCTCGAAGTATTTGGTGTTTTAAAAAATACCAGAGTCGGACTCTCTCACACTCTCTTTAGGGTAGACCGAAGTCAATCAATTATGGTATATTGAAAAGCTTGTGTTTTGCTCGAAAGTAAAATTTACGGTCTAGAGAAATGAATATTTGTAGTCGAAAACCAATGCACATCTCTCTATTTTCTCGGTAGAATAAATTACCCCTATATTGGCATATATATAAATATATATATTTTATATCTTTTTATTCTAAAATTTAGATAGATTTTAAAAATTAACAATGCTATATGTACATTCTAAAGGGGTGTACATTTTACACTCAGCCATCTAAGGATGGGGGTTACTTCACAATTTGTAAAGTGACCTCTTACCACATCCCATCCATCTACCTATCCATTAGATGGATGGGATATGTGATGTACACCCTAAATGGGATGTACAATTAGCATTTTTCTTGCTCTAATAAATGGGGTAGCCTCAGATCAAATATTAGGTCGCCAATAGCGGGTCGGATCTGGTTTCTGATCATTATTAATTCGTTGGCCTGACATTTATTAAGAGCTATTCTAGATTTGCACTTGGTCCAAACAAGATATCGGACCGGACCGGACCGGGTTAATTGAACGAAATAAAAGCCGAATTTGCTGCAGATTTTGGTGGATCTCTGACAACGAATGAAGTGTCCGGTCTGGTCCACTCTAAAATCTTAAAAACAGAAAGAAACAAAAAAAAAAAAGTGCAAGGGATTGAGTTTGTGTGCACTTGATCAGTTCTCCAAGAAGAAAAAAAAAAAAAAAACATCATATTTCTTTTGAATTTTTGAGAATCTAAATCATGGAAGTTGAATCTGTTTATACATCTACTGCTATTACTTAGATCAGTTGGCTAGTTATATATACGTTTCATAAAAAACCGGAATAGTTAACAAAACTCGCGTCTCGAAAGTGGTTCGGGACCACAAGAAAACAAAAGAGGAGAAAACTCCCCAACGGTCACCTTTGTGGTCTCTCCCCCATGTCCCAACCAATCCCGTACATTTCCTTCCCTCATCAGTGGCATTTCAACAAATAGCTTAAAAAGAAACTTTACAACGAAAACCACACCAGAAAGAAACCTCACAACACTTGATTTCTCCCCCGCCCTCTCTCCTCTCCTCTCCTCTCGTCTCCTCTCCTCTCGTCCAGAAAGGAAGAAAGAAAGAAAGAAAGAAAAAAAGAAAAAGAGTCCGAAAAGATGAGCCGCTCCCCGATATTCCCCATTCCGGAGCCCCACCACTTCAGCGACTACGGCTTCGACCCCCAGATCGACTACTTCCAGGTACCTAGATCTTCCTCATCATCCCATCTCTCTCTCTCTCTCTCTCTCTTTTTTCTCACCAAAAATGCCGCCTACCTACCTACGTCGCCAATTGTCTCACTATACTACCAATCTCAAACCCTCTTTTTTTCTTTTTTTCTTTTTTTTTAAAAAAAAAAAAAAAAAAAAAAAAAAGGTGCTGGAGGAGGCGCGGAGGCACGTGCGGCGCGGGGAGGCGCTTGGTTCGGCGCTGGAGTCGCTCCACCTGAAGCTCCAGAAGCCCATATCCAAGGAGAAGAAGCAGAAGCAGCAGCAGCGCCACCGCCGCCGCTGGTGGCGGAGCGCCGGCTCCGCCCTCCTCCTCCTCTGGAAGCGCCCCAAACCCAACACCGCCGCCGACGAGGACGAGGCGGGGGGATACCACTGCCGCCCGCGGTACCCTCACCGGGCGGTGTCGGGGCCGCTCTACGTGGCCGACGGAGCTGCGGGGGAGGTAGGGTGCCGAGAGATACGCCCCAACTCGGGGCCGCTGGCGGCGGCGGAGGTAGGGACGGCGGGGGTGGGCATCCCCTACCTCAGACTCCGCGATCTCAACTTCCTCGACGGACGCCCCGCCCACGCCGCTCCACCGCCCATGCCCATCTACCTCGTCACCTGAATGAACCCTCCTACCATTCTAATCTCGGCACTCCCAAGGAACCCTACTCCTCGTCTCTCCGTGTTATCTCTTTTAAATTTTTTTTTTCTTTTTTTTTTTCCTGTGTGATCGTGATATTTTCCTTGTGGAAAGAAAGGAAGGAAAGAATACAGCTTTCCCTCCATTTTCCAAGTCGCTTTCGTTTTTCTCTTTTTTTTTTTTTTTTTTTCACCCCCAGTTTTTCGTTTGTTGATTGTCACGGGGTAAGGTTGGGCCCCGTGAGTCGGGGGTCATTCCAAATCTGTCGATCGCTATTATAGTGTGTACACAACAGATTTTAATATTTTCAAATCAAAATAATAATAATAATAATTATTATTATTATTTTTTAAGAAAATCTGACATAATTTATATTTCTGATTTCTTGTTTTGTTTGAACTAAATATTTAGGGTTGGGACATCTGAATTGTGCCTTTGGATTCAAATTCTTATAAACAAAAACCACATATTACAACACCCACTCAGCCTCTTTTTGTTTCTCATTTTTCAAATAAGAGTACTACAATACGGATCATATAATCGCCAGCCACTTTTGTCCTGTTATATAATCTTTTCTGTAACAAGATTTCTCTCATCGAGATGCAAAATATGTGAGTACAACAAAATTTAGTTACAACAGATGGAAAAACCATAATAAAGGACAGAGTACAACAAAATTTAGGGCATAAAAGTATGAAATGAACTCTCCACCGGAGCAAATTTGATCACACCAATGCTCAGCGGGATTCACTACTTTAAAACGCCTGCTTCTTAGGCAAGAAGCAATTGAATACATTTATTTAATCCTAAAACGCTTGCAGGAGTTAAATGAAGCGGCATCAACAGAGCTTAATACTTTCAAGGAGAACAATTTTTTTGTAATAGCGTGTACATTAAGTAAGGAAATTAGGGTGATGCTAGGTGTACACCCTAACATCATCCTTTGAGATAGGGTATATATAAGTGTACACCCCCATAAGGGGTGTACATCCTGCACTCCACCCCCATCTCATCCTGGAGTAGGATAAATTTCACCGTCATCAATGAAATTTACCCCACCCCGGAATGAAGTGGTGTGTAGAATGTACACCACTTATGGGGTGTACAATTACCGGGACAATAAAGATTAAACAAAAAAAATCAAAAGGAGAAAAAGACACACAGCAGCTCTGACTTTAGAACCCGTCACACCGAGTGACGGGTGAAATTCACCCCATCCTAGGATGAGGTGGGATATAGGATGTCCACCCCTTATGGGGTGTACACTTACCGCGACAATAAAGATTAAACAAAAATATCAAAAGGAGACAAAGACACACAGCAGACTTTAGAACCCAAAAAGCATAGGAAAAGCTACCTTGCACCTCATCTATGCGACTTTACTGCAATTCTAGCTTCACTTCTTTCCCTTCTTAGGAGCCCTACAATAAATAGAACATGACATTCCAAATCAACCCTTGATTAATGCAAAACATGCTTTTAAAAAAAAAAAAAAAGATTGCACAGAAAAGGATACTTACTCTGTTGCTTGAGTAGGGGCCGCTGCTCGTTCTCCCGGACCCTATTTAGCAGAATAAGGTTGTAAGCCATCGCACACATTTCCAAACAGTTTTACATGAATCACTGTTAGAGCAATTCTAACATTTAAGTAACCACCAAAATCGAAACTACACTACCTGAGCTAACCGTTCCTCCCTGCGAGCGATCTTTCTCTCTCTGCTCGCCTTGCTCTTGGCTCGCTTGGCTTCGAACTGGTCGGAGAGTGTCTTCTCTCTCATCTTCTCGGCCTTGGACTTGTGGATGTGCTCCATAAGCACCCGCTTATTCTTAAACACATTACCCTTCACCTTCATATAGGTGTCGTGGTACATGTGCTTGTCTATCTTCTTTGATTCTCGGTACTTGCGCAACGATCGTCGGAGAACTCTCATTCTCCGCATCCAAAGGATTTTAGTAGGGAGCCTAGCCTCCCTAGTACCCCTCCTTTTACCTGAACAACGCATGGTAAACACAGTTAAATAAGAAGGAAAATATCAACTGGCTTCTGGAATAGCTTGTCAACTCCAAAATAGTTGGAAATGTTAACAAACGCTTCTCCTGTTGCAAAAACCCCAAAACAGGAGCTACAATTTGAAGCCTCTGCCTTAGCTACAATGGGAACCTGTTGGAAAGGATATCAAAGAAGCAATTGTAAGTGCTTTTCCAAACAACTTTACCAACATCACGCCACTTCTACATAAGTTCTAGTCCATAAAAGAATTACGAGTTATCAGACTCTATATTCAGGTCATGAATATACCATATCCAGAATGCCGCCCCTTCTTCTTGGCTTCATGTGCTCTGCGAGCACGAGATCGTGAATGGATCTTCATGGGCTTCTTGATAATAAAGCCATCCTTCACCAACTTTCTTATGTTCTGCCCTGCAATTCAAATAAAATAGATATTTATCTGAGTAGCAATTTTAAATATTCCTTAAAGAGGCGGAAAAAAAAAAATACACTGATATTCAACATCACTAGGTAAGCATTAAAAAGACTAAAAAGAAGATCTGATCTTAGGTTTAGGATCAAAGGTAAACATTAACCAGAACCAACAAGGCAAAAAAGTGATCGAAGAACATGTTCGACTCATTCTAGAGAGAGAGTTTTACGGCGTGCTACAAGCAAATCAAGAAAGAAACCTGCATGACATTCTTAATGCACTCATACAAGTAGACAATCATGCTTATGAATAGAATAATTCACCAAATATCTCCTATTGCACTAGAACACAGTCGAATAGAAAAATTCAACAAAGCTTTCAAATTTTATGACTTAAAATTTGCTATTGCACTGGAACACGGTCAAATAGTAAATTTTCATTGAATCTTTCAAATGTTATAACTAAAAAATTTCTGTTATAACAGCAGAAATTTACACCAAAACAGCCAGCAGATGAAAAGAACGTTGGGAAATATCCAATGGATTTTAATGCTATAACACTGTTTTGAATATTGTGGTCAGATTCCAACAAATTCTCCAGTGTTAAATGGTGAATATGTAATTCTATACATCAACTCTATCTATGCAATAGAATAGCACCAACCTTTATGCTTCCTCATTCCATCACGTCGATGTTATAATACAAGTAAAAAATTCTGCTCCATGTAAGAAAGATTAACCCCCGCAAAAGTATTAGAAACCATTTTCAATCAACTAGTAGTAGTTATTATATCTATTAAAGCTTAAACTCATAGGCCATCACAATCATCTTAGCAACTGGGACCATTAAGTTCCATAAATTACTCTCTTGATTTTCATTTCTACAAATCAAGCAGTATCGAATCCCCCATTATATCCATGCACAGTGTCTAAAAGCGTAACAAATCATGCCTGCATCCATTTTACTGTTATCGAAGCTGCAAAAATAAGATCCCCCAAAGGCAAGCGAGGAATCACGTTAGAACTCAAACATAGCAAGCCCTAACCCTAGCCCTATATCCCGAAACACTCGGATCATTAGAGAGAGAAAGAGATGAAGCTTACTGGAATTGGCCATGGAGATCTCGTTGACCTCATTGGGATCGAGCCACACCTTCCCCTTCCCGCAGCTGAGCACGCTCGCGGCGAGCCGCTTCTGGAGCTTGAGAGAAACCATGGCGATCGCCCTCCTCCTCGCTAATGGCGGTGCTACAGAGACGAAGAGTTTGCGCGATGCGGCGGAAACAGGGTTTTACACGAGGGCGATGGTGGGTTAGGGTTCGGTTCCAAGGGCTTTATGGGCCTAATTGTAATGGGCCGGGCTGAGTTTCCGGAGAGTTCCTTTGAAAAATCTTCGGCCTACTTAAATTATCGGCTTAAAATGGCCAGCAAAGCCCAGCCCAACATGTTATTGGGTTTGGTCGGGTCACACAATGAGTCTATTCGGGTCTAACTCAAACTCCAGTATTATCCATGTTATGTTATGTTATATCATTTAATTGTGTAAAATTGTAAATTATCATAATTGGATTATGATATAATATTATATTAAATAGTTCTTAACTCAAATATAAAATGATGAGATATATCCGTTCTTTTTCGACGGTCTAGTAGGATCATTAAATTGTATTGACCCAATAATATAAATTCCATATTCTAAATAAACTAATTCCTATTTAAGAATATTCAAATAATAGCTAGTCCAAAGAGTACCTAGTAAGAATATCTTTTGAGTTAATTGCCTTTTATTTATTTTATTTTATAATATAAAGACAAGTTATATGATGTCACTTGGGGACAAATCACAATGTCTCTATCATAATGTAATAATAATAATAATAATAAAGAGCTCATAGCCACAAACATAGGACTAGGAAAATGCTTCATCCTTTAGAATTATGACGTCATAATTCTAATTTTGGGAAGATGCTAACTTTGCTGAATCTTCCACGTTAGTGGTTACTTGCTTGGGAATTTGAATATATTATTTAAGAATATTTATTAAAAAAAAAATACTTTTGGCACATTAAAAAAAATATAATTTTTAATATAAAAAATTTAAAAAATTATTATTTATTTTTAAAATAATTTGATAAGATAATAATTTCGAATGTCATGTGGAATAAGATGGTATAAAATTTACATCTTTTTTAATATTATTTTTGCTTTACATTACAAAAAGAAAAAATAAATAGTTTTTTTTTTTATAATTTAGTTTAATTTTACTTTGCATTTTTGTGGTTTAAAATTTTATACTAAACTATCATGCGGCTTAATTTATTTTTATTTTATTATTCTGCAGTTCAGAAAGTTATATTTAACTAGCTTACAGTTATTAAAAAATTTTAATTTACTATTCTATTTGATAGTAATCTTTTTTTTTAGAAAAAAAATAAAAAAATTCTAGAGTAATTAAATATAATTTTGTATGTTATTGAATAATATAATGAGTAAATTAAAGTTTACCTACATAAAAAAGAGCACCTGGATAGGATATTCGTATACTGCATATGTTTATCCGAGATAATCTGTCACATCAGTTGCTACTCTAGTTCAGTTAGAATGAGTAACAAGCAAACAAATAATGATTTAGTAAATGACTATTATGCCCATGGCTATTTTGATCATGCAAATGGTACCTAATTAAAGGACCAATGGTTTAGCCCACATGAAGACATTTGCCACCCCACTCTTTTAGGATAATACAATTTCAAGCGATTCTTAAAAAAACATATATTCAAATTCAGAGTGCATTTATTGTTTTGTTCAATTAAGAGCTAAATTTGAATTACTTTCACAACATATGATATTTTTAATTAAATTAATAATTTTATTTATAATTGCCAACTTACCATTATCATAAAATATGCATTCGGTCCGAACTCAAAATTTTAAAAAATTATATTACTAGCAATGAAAAATATCTAAAACTTTTGAAGTACAAAATAAATAATTTTTAAAATTTTTTAACATATTTATATTTTTGGTAAAAACAAAAATTTCAAAATAAAAATTTTATTTTTGAGGGCGTGGAAGCTTAATTTAACTTTTATATTTTAGTAGCCTTTTATGTTTATCCATTAACTTCTAGTATTTTATTATTTTTTATTCAAAAAAAAAATATTGAAAGTGAAAGCAAAGTAAATGCGAGTGGAGTCTAGAATTCATAATCTAAATTCCACCAATTAAATATTAGTTTAGTAATTCGAGCAATTTGATGGATAAATAATAAGAGAAAAAATAAAAACTATTAATGAGATCTACTTTTACAAATTCTTTAAAAAATATATAAGAAAAAAAATTTCAAATCAAATTAGTAATAAATTAATTCAAACATATAACCAATTTGCGTGTTTAAACTTAGTAATTTATAAATAAACGAAAATATTATATATTTTCGAGAGAGAGGATGAAATTTAAAATATGAGTTGTTGACAGTCTGGTGGGGGAAAGTCAAAAGATAATTATAGCTATGGAATTGATCTAATTTTTGTTGAATAGAAAAGAGAGTAGAAAAAAATCATAATATTTTATCGGATGTTGGAACGATTCGATTTAAAAACGGGATTCGATTCAAATGAGGGGTTAATAAGGGTGAAGAAGAAAAAAAAGGTTATGATCCATCTCGGTTGAATAAAGAGGAGAGAAGAAAAAAAATCATGAATTTTCATCAAAGGGAAAACAGTGAAGGTGAAAAAAAAAAAATAGGGCGTGGTAAAAAATATGAAAAATTCATATATTTTTTTGTATAGAAAATTTTCAAAAGGGCATCATAGTAATTCTACCAGCATTAATCACCAAAGCACGAATTAATTAACTAAGTAATGAACGAATGAAGATCTAATTAAGATTAAGATGGGACCTCTCTCCGCCTCCAACGGTCTCCCTCTCCATCTCCTTCTCGCCAACTAATATATATATAAACCCCCCTTTCCCTCCTCCGCCAATCGACATGCCATCGAAGATTCGCATCCTCCTCTTTCTTATTCCCATTCCTCCTACGAAGGGACACCATTCGTAGGAGCTTCTCTCCGAGATCCGCTCCTTTTCGCTCGGAATCGCGCTCGAATCCGCCGCAAACACGGAACCCTCGGCGTACGTTCATGTTCCCCGATCGATTCCCCGTAGAAGGTGGCCACTGCTACGTTAAGATGCCGTCGGAGCCGCCGCCACCCGGCGCCGCTGGGGCGGCGGAGGCGGTGGAGGTGGTGAGAATCTTCGACGAGCTCCCGAAGGCCACCATTGTCGCGGTGTCGCGGCCCGAGGCGAGCGATATCACGCCCATGCTCCTATCCTACACCATCGAGTTCGAGTACAAGCAGGTGGTGCTCTCTTTCTTTTCGCCCTACCGCATTCTTAATCTTTACTTCGATTTTGTTGTTGGGAAATTGGGATTTTATGATCTAGGTTTTCTAATTTGGTTGGAAGTTTCAATTTCGGAGGTGATTTGGAAGCGGGGAATTGGAATTAGGGACGTAACTTTTATATTCAAGAACGGGATTTCGTTAGCGTATTTTGTGCTTCTTGCATGTTTGATGAATGCGTTGATTTGTATGTGTTCCGGTTTGTTTACTTCTAATATTTTGAAACTGAAAGCAAATGTTCTTTAAGGGAGATTTTGTTGGGTATGATAGCGAGAGGGTCTCAAGAATGTTAGTTGTCTCGAACAGTTGAATTTGATGGCAGTTGAAAATATGTTGTGTTTGCATTACCAACTGTTTTCCTTGTTATTTTGCAGATAATGAGTTGGTGATTTTGAGATATTATTTTGCATGCAAGATTCGAAGTTGTGATGTCCTTTACAATCTATGTTTTTTTTAAAAAAAAATTTGCTCGCAGTTCCTATGCTGCTGGTAGTTATTTCTTGAAGTACTTGGATCATTCTTCAATGTGAGGATACCACAATGCTGGCAATGTTGAAAGTATAGCTATTGATTTGAAAAAGAATATATACTTAAATCCTTTGCAGGATATCATAATGCATCTGCTCACTTAAAGCCACTGCTTTAGTTTACTACTAAATTTTTTGTTTATCTAATTTTTATCAGATTGTTCTGAAATCTCTTTCTTCTTCCCCTTCTTTCTGCTGCCATTTGTTGGAACATACAATTGGGTTATATTTGTATACATAAAGTGTATAAATGCACTGGCAGTATGATGTTTATACCTTAGTTGGTCATGTGCTATCTGGAATAACCTCTCTATGTCTTTTGTCAGTTTAAGTGGTGTTTATTGAAGAAAGCTTCACAAGTGTTCTATCTACATTTTCAATTGAAGAAACGTGCACTTCTCGAGGAATTTCATGAGAAGCATGAGCAGGTTTGTTTACTTGTCATTTTGATAAGCTCTTAGTTCATTCTTATCACCCTTTTTAGAGCATCATCTTTTGTACAATTTCCTACTGCATTAATAATCATATTTATAGATTAAGTTTTTAGGTTCCACTCAACCTTTTCTGCCAGTTCAGCAATGAAAAAGGATACTAATTTGGGTAGCAATTTGGTGGCGATAGCCTTTTCTTTTATCCTGTGGTTATAATGCTGTTTCAGGATAGTCTCAAGAAAAGTAATTTTTAGTTTGGTTCTTTATTATGGGAGTCACTATAGTGAGGAATTGCACAATTCTAGGGGTCGAATCCTGAAAAGTCATTTTAGCTTGGTTCTTTATTATAGGAGTCACTGTAATGTTTAGAGGGATATATATATAGAGAACGCCTAGCAATTGGTGCTGGTAAGTTTTTGACCGTTAGATCTATCCCTTTGACTAATTTCACCCCTTAGATCATACTATTTCACCAATCACCCATTAAGCTCTAGGAAACCACTATTATCCTAACCCTACAAATCTTCATCCAAAGGCCAAAAACCCACAAGCACCAATGACTTAATATATATATATATATATATATATATATATATATATATATATATATATATTGATGAATGTAAAGTGAGGAATACCACAGTTTTGGGGGTTGGTTGGACTGATAGTTCCTGGGTTATCTCAGGATAATCCTCAAACAACTGTCACTCAGCTTCGTTTCTTTTTTTGTTTTTTTATTTTTAATTTGCTGCAAATGTTAGAATAATGGGAATTATCTGAGATATTCTCCTGCAGCCTGCTGGTTGCCAACCAAACAAAGTCATTCCTTCATTCATATTTCTCTGTGCAAGTACTCTCAAATTGCAACCGAGTTATCTCGTTTCACACACTTTTTTAGGTAAAAAAACTTGTAGTTTAAAAAATTGTGTGTCCTTTTACTATACTTTTGTCTTCGTTGCCTTTCGCAGGCAAAATTATGTTTTCTTGTTCTTTCCTAATCATTCTGAGGCACCATTATTAGTTGTTAAAAGCACCTTCCTTTTGTGTCACATTTGTAGTGGTTGTAGATACATCAAAGTTTTCCTCTGTTCATATTGTTTTCGCCAATGCTATTTGAATAGGCATTATTTGTGCTGTTCATGTTTCAAAGTGTCTGCTTAATTAATATCTCAGAGAGAGTTATTGTACGAGTAAATGCTTTTCCTCTATCATGCATTAAAGGTCAAAGAATGGCTTCAAAACCTTGGGCTTGGTGAGCATACATCGGTGGTTCATGATGATGACGAGGCAAACATCGAGCCTGTTATTTTGCAACAGGATGAAAACTCTGTTAGAAAGAGGTAAATACTGTTCAATCTTGCAATCGGTATATTCATGATTGTGATCAGTTTTCTAGATGCTAGGTTGTCAAATAGAACAGTTCATAAGATGTAGAACACTCTCAATTTCGGAGGATTGAAATAATGGCTTATATATACAACATGTGGATCAAATTTTGACAAGTTGTTGCTTGTATATAGACAAATTCCATCTTGCTCATAATAGTCTTGAACAATACAAATGTTGCATGCTTATTCGACTTTCGAGAGTTTGCCACTTGTTTGACTGAACAGTTTTCGACTTGAGAGTTATGTTGCCAGTTTTCTTGTTCACTGTAAAAAGTAGTCGAAGAATTCAATTCAACTGAATTTATCATGTATACGATGAATTAAATCTTGTAGTTAGAATCATAAATGTAAGTTCCCTCTTTCTGGCTTTTTGATCAACTTTTAGAATCAAGGCATTGTTTTTTTTTCCCTTTGTTTGTTTCACTCTTATATTCCATTGTTAGAAATGCTGATTCTGATCATATAAATGTCCAGAGTTATTCTCTTTACCACAATGCAAATTTCCAACAGAGATAGGTTCTCTTCTCTAAATCAAGATTTTCACGTTTTGCTGCAGAAATGTTCCTTCTAGTGCTGCATTGCCTGTCATCAAGCAAGCACTTGCAAGGCAGCAGTCAGTTTCTGACATGGCAAGGAATGCTATGCAAGGCTATTTAGATCACTTTCTAGGGAACTTGGATATTGTAAACTCTTCGGAGGTAAGAGTAGCGTCTCTCCAAAATAAAGTCTCTTGAGATGTATGCACATATGTCTCTGCAAAATCTGAATGAAGATATATGACCTTTATAAATTTATTTTTATACAAATATGCATTGTATTTACAAAAAAACCCTTCTTTAGAAAACCTTCTCTAATACCAAACCTGCTTTCCCCCATGAATTTGTTGATTCCTGACTTTTGAGATAAGGGTATTTTGTAAGAAACTCCACTTTCAAGGATTATTAGTGGAAACTCAAATTTTAGAGAGGTTGTGCATATAAAATAAAGGATTTTGCAAGGATATATATGAAAAAAACCCGTAATTTTTCTTTATAAGCATTATGAGAAATCCAGTAGAACATGTCACACAGTTTGTTATGTCCTTTCTATCAATGGACCTTTATAAAATGCAGGTCTGCAAGTTCTTGGAGGTCTCGCGGCTATCCTTTTTACCGGAGTATGGACCTAGGCTAAAAGAAGATTATGTTACAGTGAGGCATTTGCCAAATATTCGCCATGATGATGATGACGATGATGATGAAAGATGTTGCTCATGTGGTTGGTTTAGCTGTTGCCACAGCAGCTGGCGGAAGGTAAAATTTTTGACAGTTGTAAGAATCCAGAATAACATGAATACTACTTTCTCAGTTGTCTCAATCAAACTGTGATTTTTCAATTTTTTTTTGTTACACACGAATACACACATTTATATATATGATTACTTGATTTTAATGAATGCTTTACGCAAGTTAATATTTAGTGTTGCAAGCAATACTGGATACTCTAATTGTGTTGTCCTCAGTTTTGATGCTGCTATGATTTAAATGATGGGTTAATTGCCTACTCTTTAATTAGGTTTGGGCTGTATTGAAGCCGGGGTTCTTGGCTTTACTGCGTGATCCTTTTGATACCAAGCTTTTAGATATAATTATTTTTGATGTACTGCCACCGTCAGATGGAGAGGAGGAAACTGATACTCTTCTAGCAAAAGAAATCAAGCAGCGCAATCCTCTGCGCTATGGGTTCCAGGTACTACTCAAGATCTCTTTCCTCTCCTAAGCATGTAGCTTACCATATATATCTACATTCCTTTGTTATTCAAATTTCATTGTAAACTTGTAGTCTAGATAACACACAATGGGCCTTTCTGGTTTTCTTATGAAAAGTTGGTAGATTTTATTCTCTGATTATAAGGATCATGGTCTCGTTGGAAAATAAAGGGTAAGATGTATGGATATCCTTGTGTAATTCGAATGCTGTGAAGAGTATGAGAACTGGTATGGATATCCTTTTTAACCCTACTTTGTATAAACTGAAACAAGAAGGTTGTTTTACAGAACTGGTAAAATTTTCATTTTACAGGATTTCATAGATTTTCTTTTTATATAGTTAGGGGTGAAATGTCAATATATTAAAAAGCTCAGAAACTAAAGTGTTTAAGTGAAAAGTTCGCGGAGTAAGTTGCAATCTTGTATAGCACCACAACTATGCATAAATTTTATAAATCAATCTGTCACCATTTATTCATCATAAAGGTAACTTGTGGGAGCCGGACAATAAAATTAAGGTTGAAAAGCAACGACAAGGTTAAAGATTGGGTCACTGCAATAAATGATGCAGCCTTACGGCGTCCAGAGGGCTGGTGTTACCCTCACCGTTTCAGTTCTTTTGCACCACCTCGTGGTTTGACCGAAGATGGAAGTATGGTTCAGTGGTTCATTGATGGGGAAGCTGCATTTGAAGCAATTGCTTCCGCAATTGAAGAAGCCAAATCTGAGGTCTTTTTTCTCCTTGTAAAATCTTGTATAACTTAGTTTAATCTCAAAAGAGTAAATTGTAAGATATCTCCCCAACCTTTTCCCATTGTTTCATTTTTGTTCCAAACATTTCAGTTGCTATAATTAGGGCCCTAATGTTTGCATTTCATTAGAACCTGAGCTCTTTGTTAAATTCTTCATCAAATTGGACATAAACATCCATGTAATTGTTCTCTTTTTGCCATGTAAGCGTCTTTTGGACTACTCATATGGCAACTACATGGGCATGTTTTTAAAATTTTCAGTTGCTACAATTAGGTCGCTAACCTTTGCAGTTCATTGTAATCATACCCTTTCTGTTTAATTCCTCCACTGAATTGGACAGAAGTATTATGCAAATTCATGTAGTTGCCATGCAAGCAACTTTGGTGGGTCGTCATATGATTGTTATGTGGCATCTCAATCGAACTTAAATGAGTAATATGCAAAGACTATGGACCTGGCTGTAACAATTTAAAGGTAGGATTCCGACTAAAACCATCAAGAAGGTTGGGGAACCTCAGGTGCAATTTACACTTAATCAAGCCACAGAAGTCTAAGATGGTTAAATGATGAAAACAGATATTCATCACTGGTTGGTGGTTATGCCCGGAATTGTATCTCCGACGCCCTTTTGATGCGCACAGCTCCTCTAGGCTTGATGCTCTGTTGGAGGCGAGAGCTAAGCAGGGTGTACAGGTACTTTCTACTCGTTGTTTTCTGCAGTTATTGTATTGTATAGTCACTTATTAGGATGATCTTTGATTTATTTCTTCCTAGTCCTTCCTGCCATAAGTCTGCTAATTTCCAGGATTTCTTGTGGTAACTGTGCCGACTATTTGTGGTAAGTTTTGCAAAGACCCACACAGGGACGGAGCCATGTGGAGGCCCAAAGTGGCCGTGATCCCCCCAACATTTTTAAAATTACATAAAAGTTTATTATTAAGTTATTAAATAAATTAAAATAGTGTAGACTTTAGGGGTAAAAATGATTTTTTTTTTAAAAAATATTGTTGCCTTGGGCCACGAAATACAAATTTAATTGACTCCAGCGTATTGTGATACTTGATTTGCTTAATATATTAGATCTTAATATTGTTTTTTTGACATAATTTTTTGTAGATCTCTAAATCATTATTATTTTAATGGTAAAGACAACTATACTCTATTTTTTTAAAAAATAAAAAATATTAATGTCTCAAAAACTAATAAATAAAAAATTTATTTATATATATATTTTATTAATATTTTTTAAAGATTAATATATTTTGCATAATTTATTTTTGGCTCTCCTAAATTAAAATTCTGGCTTCGTCCCAGGACCCACATTGCTTTGTAGTAATCTCCACAATCTTCATTGAACTGCTCCCATTAATCACTTTCATCCATAAGGAATGCAAGTGCTATATTTTTCTTGAATTCTTGGAACTGATATGATTATTAACCAGTATGGCTTATCTTTGGGGAAGATACAATCTGGAAATTTCTGGAGGATTGTGGAGGGCGGGAAGAGGCACTTCTTCAGTTGTTCGTATTGTTATATGGATTAGTTAGATTAGTAACCAGAATATATTTTTGGATGTTAGGGTTGTGTTCTTTTTCCCCTAAGGATCACCAATTTGTGAGCTCTGAGATTTGGGTGTATTAGGATTAGTGTTTTCTAGAGAAAGACAATATTGGCCGCTTTGTATATCTTTGATAACAATATTTTTTGCTCCTCTCATCCTGTGAATTTATTGCTCTTTAGTTTGCAATTGTGATCTGTGTCATTTTTTGCAGATTTACGTTCTTCTTTACAAGGAGGTTAACATCGCATTGAAAATTAACAGTGCGTATAGTAAGAGAAGGCTACTTGGCATTCATGACAATGTGAAAGTTCTTCGTTATCCAGATCATTTCTCAACAGGTGTATATCTATGGTATGACAGAAATTCTACTGAGTTTTTATTTTCTTCTTGATTCCTATGCCCTATAAGTTTTGATTTAGTTATGATGGATTTTTTTTTTTTATTTGGGTCACAATAAAGGTCCCACCATGAAAAGATTGTGATTGTTGATAACCAAGTATGCTTTGTTGGAGGGCTTGATTTGTGTTTTGGTCGTTATGACAACCCCGAACACAAAGTCGGGGACATACCTCCCCAGATTTGGCCCGGAAAGGATTACTACAACCCTAGGTAATTTCCATAAATTGAAATCATCAACCAAATTGTTCTGAATTTCAATTTTGAAAAATTATATAACGAATTTTAGTTTGACCTTCATGATGTCTAAGGGAATCCGAACCAAATTCTTGGGAAGATACGATGAAAGATGAGCTGGATCGTGCAAAATATCCTCGCATGCCCTGGCATGATGTCCAATGCGCTTTGTGGGGACCGCCTTGTTGTGATGCAGCTAGGCATTTTGTTGAGCGCTGGAATCATGCAAAGGTTAATTTATGTTTCTTATTCTTATTTCTCTAGATACTTTTTTTTTTTTTTTTCATTTTCATCTAGAGCCTTGTAAAAATCTTTTGACTTTGTATCATTTGCCAGAGAATTAAAGCCCTAAACCAACATGCAATTCCTTTATTGATGCCTCATCAACACATGGTTATTCCGCACTACATGGGTAAAAGTGAAGAAATGAATGGACAAAAAGAGCAACAAAGTGTTGTCTACCAGAAAGATATAAAAAAATTTGATTCCTTTTGCTCCCGCTCTTCATGCCAAGACATTCCGTTGCTTTTGCCTCAAGAGCCAGATAGAATAAAATTGGCCAGTGGAAATGTAGAGCCGTTATCTTTTCGAAAAACAAAAGTTGAGCACCCGGCTCCTGCTTTGCAGTTAAAAGCTTTTGTGGATGATCCTGGTTTGCCACAGCTTTCGAGGGAAGCACTTTTTGATGTGACCTCAAAACCAACTATGCAGAAAGCAGATAAGGAATGGTGGGAGGCACAAGAGCGAGGCAGCCGTATCTCTATTGACGAAATTGGACAAGTTGGTCCAAGGACACCATGTCATTGTCAGGTTAGCTAGTATACTCCTTTTGGAGTTAAGGTACAAGTTTTGTCCCTGAAGTTTGGTGTGGGTTTCAAATTCGTTCTTATAGGTTGTGTCATAACAATTTAGTCTGAAGTTTGGTCTTGATTTAATCTTTTGTGATTTTAACCCTGAAATTTGACTTTGATTTCAATTGTCCCTGATGTTTCATCTCAGTTTCAATTTTATTCAAATGAGTTTTAATTTAGATAAGAAAAGTCTGATGATGGTGCTAATGTGAGACCTTTGATAATAGACTAAAGGACTTACATATTACAGAGCATAAAATTCAAGGACCTAATTGTTATTTGTTGAAACACTGGACGGAATTGAAAACTCAAGGGCCAACATGTAACTCTTTTTTTTTTTTTTTTAATCCCTTTACATTATGGTAGTACAACAATTTGTTTGTTTTTTTGCCCCCATGAGAGATTTAGAATTTGACTATATTATATAGTACATTTCTATGTTTCGGACTATGGGTGACTATGGGACATCTTATGCGAGGTGATTACTTTTCAGCACTCTATTTACATTGAAAATAGTACCTATGCTGATTCACCTCTATTGTAGGTCATTAGGAGTGTTGGTCAATGGTCAGCTGGAACTAGTCAAACTGAACAGAGCATTCACAATGCCTATACATCCTTGATCGAGAGATCAGAGCATTCTGTATATATTGAGGTGAGAATCCTTTTTATTGATGCATCATTTCCACAAACGTTGATATATGATGTATCTTTTTACTTTTTTCAGTGTATGGATAATGGACTATCAATTCAATCTGGTTTTTATTGACAAAATTTTCCAAACCGTCGTAATATGAATTTTTTTTCCCTCTACTGGCAAAAGCTGTATTTCATTTTTAGTACAAATTAATTTGTTAGAGTGAGCTGGAGTGGGGAGAGTTTGAATTTGATTCTAAAGTTGATTCGAACTAGACACTTCCATAATTGTTAATGTGGTGGCAAGTTTGTGTACTAGCAAATTTATAAATTTATAGCTATTGTTTGCATTTGGAATTTTGGTGGACATTGCAAGTTTGGACATTTTTGCTTCTACTGCCATGCAATTTCTTATAATTGCAATTAATAGTTTTTCATCTGTTTTGATAAAGAGTAGGTCACTCATACTGGTTGAGAATTTTTGCCATATTTTCATTATTTATTAAGATATCGAGAACAAAGAAAATTCAATTGATCTCTTGATTATCAAATGTGCAGTGTGCTAGCCAGCCTCCTGTTGTGTGAATTAATTTTGTAGAAACAACAAAAAGGATTGTTAATCATGTAGAGATGGCGTTCATAAATATCTGACGCTTTAAGTTAACTGACTATCTCCTTTCTCACTGTCTTATTTCCAGAATCAATTTTTCATATCGGGTCTTTCAGGGGATGATACAATAAAAAACCGTGTTTTAGAAGCACTATACAATCGCATTTTGCGAGCAGAAAAAGAAAAGGAGTGCTTCAGAATCATAATAGTGATACCCCTTTTACCTGGATTTCAGGTATCATTCCTTTACTATACAGTGTAGCACTTTGTTTATGAGCAAAACTGCATAAATAAACCCCAAATACAGATAATTTCATATATGCCCTCTAAAAGTAGGAATTATAAATGCCCTTATATATATATATATATATATATATATATATATATATATATATATATATATATATATATATACAATACTCAAATATGCTCTTGAAACTATTGTTAGTGGTCCTGAGAGTCCTGAGAATTCACTTTTTAACTATTATATTCATAAATACCCTCTAAAAACAGCATTTTGAATATTCATTTCCATTTTAGGGCTTATATGATATTTTTAAACTTTTTCAGGGGTATGCACAAAATCTAATGTTTTTGAGGCATCCAGGATAATTACTACTTTTTCTAAATCTTAGCTCTTGACATTTTTTGATACAGGGAGGTATTGATGATGGCGGTGCTGCATCTGTGAGGGCAATAATGCACTGGCAATACCGAACCATTTCTAGGGGGCCGAATTCTATAATGCAGAATCTTTATGAGACAGTGGGCCCTAGAGCACATGATTATATTTCCTTTTATGGACTTAGAACATATGGTAGACTTTGTAATGGAGGTCCTTTGGTTACCAATCAGGTGAAGCCCCTTCTTTGTTGAATTGTTTTTTATCCTTCAATCTTCCTGTTGACTTCGAAGAAGAGAGACATAAATTGTTTTCTTATGAAAGAAAAAAAAACTTGCCTTGCCTACTCTTTCACTTATGGTCGAAGCTTGCCTTGTCTGTTCTTTTTTTTTTTTTGGAGAGAGAAGGTAGCATGCTATTGCTTCATTCAAATAGAACTTGAATTAAGCAAAGTGAGGTAACCGGGCCTCGGAAAAAAAAAGTTTCTTAATCAGGATGGAAGATTTGTTGTTGGAGTTCACATTTTGCATGGTTATATATGTAAATAAATAAGTATTTAAGGATATATATGTAAATATGCTTTCTCATTCATTAGCAGTTCAGTTACCACTTAAAAGTTGATAAAATTATCTAGAGGAGGTATTATGTTGTTGTCCTTGATCATCCTTTTGCCTTCTCAACCTCCCACTAGCATGGAAGAAAACTTGAGCTAGCCTCTCTTTTCTGATTTCCGAATTGGTGACTTATGGACTCACTTGATTTGGAAAATAACAATGTTTTTAGATAACAAATCATTCCGTCATCATTTTTTTAACTGACTATTATGTCTTCAGGTTTATGTTCACAGCAAGTTGATGATAATTGATGATCGTATAACATTGATGGGATCAGCAAATATAAATGACAGAAGCTTGCTAGGATCAAGGGACTCTGAGGTATGTTCTTGTATATAGATTATAACATTCGTAACAAAAAGTTGGTTGACAATTTGACATGTAGTTCATATAACCATGTGATGTATGCATTGGTGCTTGAACAATTTCATCTTCTTTTTTTTTGTTTTGTTTCTTGTTGCTCAGATTGGTGTAGTTATTGAGGACAAAGAGTTTGTCACCTCGCATATGAATGGAAAGCCTTGGAAAGCTGGAAAGTTTTCTCTTAGCCTTCGGCTTTCTCTGTGGTCTGAGCACTTAGGTCTTCATCCAGGAGAGGTTCGTATTCGAATTCATCTGATAGATTCAAGTAAAAAGTACTTTTCAAGTCAGAGGAATGACAGTGTTTTGGTATTTGCATTCAATATCATGTCTTGTCCAGTATTCTTGTTGTTTCTTTTGTATTTCGATCCTGAAATTGAGCGCTAAAGAATATGGTCTTGTTCCTACCTGAACTATTTATCACCTTGCACTTATCTTTTTTGTACAAACATGAGAAAAGTATTAATGCCTTTTTTTTGTCATGGATGTTAGAAGACTATTTCCGTCCTTTTTTTTTCTTGTTCGAGAACGGAAGAGATGTCATCGCTGTTTATTGGTCCATAATTAATAGGAAAATTAGTTGAGCTCCAATGGTTTAGATATTTCTTTCATTTAGTTGATTATCTCTTTTAAAATATTGCAGATTAATCAGATCATGGATCCTATTAAAGATGCAACATACAAGGACATTTGGATGACTGCGGCTAAGGTGAGAGGAATGGGGTGCACTAGCTGTTGTTTCTTTTTTTTCTCCATTTGGTTTCTGATCCGCTTCACTGTTTACTTGTGCATCTCTATTTCACTATCTAGCATCGCCATTTTAGAAAGTGCATATTTATAGATATGTGTTATCGGTTTCTCAGTCAGTTTCAGTGATTCAGTTGGAATTAATTGATTACTTAGTAATAATCTGTCGAGTAATAAAATCTATGTAATCTAGTACCCTTATTTTCATGATGATTACTATTTGTGCTTGAAGGTTGACTATCATGCTTTTATTTCTAATTTGGCATAGAAGATTATGGAAACAACTATGCTACTTCCTTGGTTTTGTGTTCAATATATATATATATTATTTTGTTCGTCCCTGAAATATTTTATTACCTCTATTCGTTGGACAGACGAATACCACGATCTATCAGGAAGTATTTTCCTGTGTCCCCGATGATCTTATCCATTCCAGGTACCATACTATCTCGAAATTTAATTTTCGACTTGCTTTATACTTTACGTAAGAAATGAATCTTCTTAAAAATGTTGGAAATATGCAGACATGCATTTCGACAAAGCGCTGCCCTTTTGAAAGAAAAAGTCGGTCACACGACAATCGATTTAGGGATTGCTCCCGAGAAGATCCAATCTAATCAGATCGAGGATAGCACACTTACAGATGTCATGGAGAAACTAAATTCAATCAAGGGCCATGTTGTTTCCTTTCCTTTGGACTTCATGTGCCAGGAGGATTTGAGACCGTTAATCATCGAAAGCGAGTTCTACGTGGCTCCTCAAGTTTTTTATTAGGTGAAGTCTTGTGGGCTTACCTGTCGGGGCATGCCGCCCATCTCGATTGGCTATTGGCATTGTACATGCTGTGGCTTGTACCATTAGCCATCGACACAGCAAGTCTGCATAATCCCTGTACAGAATCCCTCACCATGTATCAGCAAGCCATCTGCATGCATCAAAGTCGGCACACACCACACACCCCCTGTACGGAGTTCCTTTCATGTATCACTCAATCATCAACACGCAAGACGGTTGGCATGCACGAACCAACGTGCCTGCTGCGCCCATCGGCACTGTAATCTTCGGTTACTGGTTACTTCATTCTTTGAATTGTATATTACTTATTCTTAATTGTTTATATTGCTGGGGTCATTCAACTTGTACACACACACACACACACACACACACACACACACACACGCACACGCACTTAGATATACACCTTCGATTTGATTATGGCACTAAACAGAAAAGGAAAGAAAAATATAGGTCTTGCAGGAATAAGTATCGTGACAAAGCAAATATGGCTTATTTGCTTGTCAAAATTTGGCCATAATTTAAGTTCATTCATTTTTTCTGTAAGAATGTAATTTGCCGGTGTATCATTTTATTCCTGAATCTTCTGTTCTATTATAGTATATGCCTGATAATGTCAGATAATAGAGTTACTCTGGGTTCCATGTTGCTGAGATAGATTTTTGGGGATTTTTTAAAAATAACCCTCTGAAATTTGCAATTTTGCAAAATGACCCTGGCAAAAATAAATTTACAAAACTAACCCTCCTTTTGCCACCTCGGCGCCACGCAGGCCTGCCAGCGTGAAGGCGCTGAAGCGGTCAGCGCCTTCACAATTTTCCTATGAAGGCGCTGAACCGCTCAGCGCCTTCGTGCCTCGTGTTGAAGGCGCTGAAGGGTTCAGCGCCTTCATAGGAATATTGTGAAGACGCTGATCGCTTCAGCGCCTTCATGATATATGCCGAAGGCGCTGGTTCATTCAGCGCCTTCAGCATATACTATAACCGCGCCGAGGACTTAGTCATTTTTGGTGGAAAAATGGCTAAGTCCTCAGTGTGAGCCAAAATTGGCTTCTCTGTGAAGGCGCTGAGTGGCTCAGCGTCTTTAGTGATTTACACTGAAGGCGCTGAGTCGCTCAGCGCCTTTAGTGATTTACACTAAAGGCGCTGAGCCACTCAGCGCCTTTAGTGCAGAACACTAAAGACGCTGAATGGCTCAGCGCCTTTAGCTGGGCACACAGCCGACACTTAAGATCATATTAAAAAAATCTCAAAATTGTACAACAAGTTCAAGCTTTGACAAAATACATTCATAAACACCAACAAATAACATTAATCAATTAACCAGCAATCATTTCATTCACAGAATCGAGTTGAGTAACATGAAAGAATAAAATTTACAAAAATTGAACTCAAAAGCTCAATTTTGAGCACGTCCTCGACCTCGACGTCCTCGCCCACGCCCACGTCCACGCCCTCGCCCTCGCCCTCGCCCACGTGGAACAGCAAGGTCGATGATAGGTATATCATCGAGAAGCTCGACTGCTGCCGACTGATCGAGCTCCTCGATGATACCACCCTCATCCTGTGACGCTATATGCTCGATCTCGTGTGGCGATGATGACCTTGGACGACGGCGTGAATATGTCGATGAAAATGATGTCCATGAGACTGGCGGCGGGAGCGATGCTGACGTCGAAGGAAATGCCATCGGTGCCTGAATGGTAGGAGATGGAGATCGTGGCACCTGAAAGAGTGTAAATAGTTTGTTAATATGAATTTGAAATCTTAATTTGAATTCTATGCTAAATGGTACCTGATGACTCGAGGTAGCTCCCTCATACGACGGTCGGCCTGACGCTCTGACAGTAGGTTCAGATGGTACATGCTGTAGTACCATCTGAATATCTTCATTCATTTCGCTCAAAATGCCATATGCGTACTCAGCCGACGGTCGGTCCTGCAATAACTGGCTGACAATGGTATGAACATGTCGAAGTGTGCCGGCCTGCATTGTAAATTAGAAATTAATTTAAAATTTATATGAGAAAAGTTGAATATAGTAAATTTATATATATAAATTTTAATACCAGTGATCTCTCGATATGTCCACGAGGGTGGAAAGTCAGCGGAGGACGCTGTACTGGATGAGAAATCCATCGTCGTGTAATGCTCCAGTACCACTCCATGTATATGGATGCCGCTTGCAGTGAGTCATCACCAGCAGCCGGGGCTTGATCAAAAATGTGATCAAGCCTCTCGGACCACCTCTCAATGTGGTCAGCATGAAATGCTATCCAGTCCTCCTCCGCACGCCCACGTACTGTGATGCGTGGGATGGACTCCACATTGACAGGTATATGCTGCAGGAGACCGAACTGCCGCATGACTCGGTCTGGCACGTGCATCTCCACGATATGAAAGCATATCAGGACTGTCCGTGCACGCCAGACCACTGAGCCATGCACACAGAAATCAGGTAATGTCTCTATAACCTGATCTGTGTAGGGCATCCATATAACCTGTTAATCGACAAAATGATTAGTGTTGAATAAAACATCTACATACTTAAAGTATGTAATAAAAGATCTACATACCTGCGCCTCTCGCTGCTGATCCAGCTCGTCTCTGTAGAACTCAATGTCACACGTCTTGACATTGGTTCCGTAACGCAGCCCGCCAGTGTTGCCCCATCTAGATTATAAAAAACATATATTAGTTGCATTTATAATTGAAATACAAAAATCTACTTTATGAAAAAAAATATCTTACCGGCAACCCAGGGGTCGATCGAGCATCTCGGGCTGATCTAGAATGCGCGTAGGTCGGCCGATGTGAAGATGGTCCCAAGACCAGATCTGTAAATTGACGCCAACAGGTTAAATGAATTAAACAAATATATATTACCAATATAAAGATAAATCTGAAATCCAAAAATCAGATTTTATACCTGTAATAGGGTAGCAAAACAACAGCATTCGGCCTTCCCGTTCCTCGCGGCATCAGCTAGTGCCCTATATAGATACGCCAGTGTCGCAGCGCCCCACGCATAAGCGCCGCAAATAGCAAAGTCAGCTAAAAGTGGTAGCCACTTTAGATGGACTTTGTATCCGCTAGGGTTTGGCATCAGACTACCGCCGATTTGATATAGCATATAAGCGCGGGCGGTAGCTGCGACTAATCCGGCGGGGGCATCCAGAGGTATATCATGAAAAACACGATATAACCAATCTAGTGATACCTCAGGTTTCTTGAGTTCCTCAGGCGCCGCCCCCAATAACTCCATGCACAGAGCA
>CM054930.1:31102691-31147035 GCA_029168755.2 Tillandsia fasciculata
TCCCGCTTCAACAAGCTCCGATTCGCACGGTCTCTTCCCCCTCTCTACATTTCGCCCACCAAGTGTTCGACAATATGCTTCTGTGGAAATGTTTCCATTTTAGAGTTTAATTGTGCCGACTTTTTTGTCGATGTCGAATTGAATCTTTGTTTGGATTCTAGTCCAAATCATATGATACTGAGGAATTAAAAGCCATAATTGGATTCTAGTCCATCGATTATTCCAAGAAGAGATCTTCATTTCTAGTTGAATGCAACTGAACTCTATGCAGGTTTGATTCCAAACAGAATGTTAATCAAGAATGTGTCGAGTTGATGCTTCTTATACTTGTTAAACAGAATTGATGCTTCTCACTTTGTTGTAGTTCTCTAAATAAGCTTTGGATGTTATTTCAATATCATGCGTCTAAACTTAATAGATCATTCGTTCACCTGTTGCACAAATGTTAATCGATGTTCGGAACTCTGATGCATCAATGCAGATAAGTTGATTATCAGTTGATACATTATGCTGCTGTTGAACACTGTGCTCCGCTCTGTCGCATTAATCTGGTGGCATTTTTAGAGACTATATTTAAATGTGTTGATATGTCCTTTAATCGATTCGACTATTTGTGATTAGGTCTTTCGTATTCTGTCGGCGAACATTATAAGCTTGGTGATTTGATGGCCTCATCTGCAATAAAACCCGGCACGCTTGTCACTTTGCAAGAGTTAGAGCCTTCCTCTCCTATGTTTAAGCAAGGCGCATCTCTTCGAGTCACCGGAAAGTAAGTTAATTTTCTGATTGATATAGTTTGTGTCAAAATTTTCTTTTTGCGTCGCATCAGGGAGCCAAAATCTGGATTGCTTTGAGGATTCCGGTTAGGAAATTTGATCTTTTAAGTCACCGCATATACATTCATTATCAATATATACTCTTAGTTGAAACTTGAAAGTATGATTTATATTTACATATTTGGTAAATCTATGTGTCATTACTTTTTAAGAAACTGTTCTTTTCGTATCATACTTGATATGTTTATCTAGTATTATGTGGACCATGCTGGTTTGGTGGTTTATGTAGCGATTTTTGTGTGATATTACACCATTCTGTCAAAACTGACGACGATTTTGTATTATCTGAAATAGGTTATGATGTTTACTTGTGATTATCAGGCTTCAGGAATACAGTGTGGAGACTGCCGTTGCCGTTATTTCCGACAGTGGCGTGAGCCTCAAGATTGATACCCGACACTTGAGGGACGTCGGTTTCCGAATTGGCTCCATCTACCAGTTCGTTGGTGAACTCCACATCCAATCAGATGATGATGTACGGCGTCACCGATCCATTAACCTTTCTCTCTCTATCTTTCTAATATGGCGCACGCTTGTGGTTTTGCACGTGTCTAAAGTCCTCTACTTTTAAGCGTAGTTTTGCTTAGGTCTTCAAGTACCTTTCTACATTTAAGTGAGGTTTCACCTAAGTCTTTTAGTTCCTTTTCACTTTTGCAAATGGGTCCCTAGTCTTGATATCCCATTAAAATCCAAGCCCTTTTGTGACTGCCTAATTGCCGTATAACTACCATCTTACCTGTTGTTGGGCTACTTGTTTTGTGGGTTAGAATGGACACTGGTTACATGGCGGTATTTTACTGTGAACATTTTTGTCAATTTTAAACAATTCAACTGAGGGACTACGATTGCGACAGTGGAAAGTTCGTGACAACTACAAAAATCAAGTTGTTGAGGACAAAAAGAAAACTTTTTAATAGGTCAAGGACGCATCTAGCGATTTATTAAACATTAGAGAACCTCTTACGTTTTCCCTTTTTCAGGCAATCTTGCAAGCACGTGTGGGGAGGAATGTCAACGGAATCGACCTCAATCTCTACTACCAATCACTACAACTCCGTCGACAATTCGAAGCTGAATTCTTGAATTCAACAAGAACTTGATGTACTGTTTTGAATTAGTGGTATCAATTAATGTGAAAGCCGTATTTGCCATCACCAGTTAGACTAGGTTTTTCACTTGGCCACAATTAGTACTTGATTCATGCTCCAATTTGAACAGCTATCTTACTTAATTATGGCATTTCCAGTACTTTGTTGACTAATGTGCTCGGCTAATGAAAGTGATCTTTTTGTTCAGTGGTAGATGAATCTTACATCTTACGCCAAAAGATTGATTTGTTAAGAGACCATTCATATATTATCTTTTTTACACCGCTGTTTATACGCACGATGGGATCAAGTACTATGCATTGGTAACAAATGAGATTTAACTTGTTTGGCTCGCCAGAGTTTTTGCTGATGTGTTACTTGAGTAAAGTTGTTTGTAGAAGCCCTATAGTTCAAGAGCTTCTGGCTAAAAAGGAACCAAATTGTTCAAAACTTCTAAATTTGAGTCCTAAAAGTTTATTTCAGATTTCCGTCACTGCAAAAATTTCAAACTTTTTATTAACACTAATGCGGCCGTCTCTTTCACGGTGGCTCACGGCATCTTGGATGGTTTATTGACTGTTTAGGCAGTCATTTTCCTTAAGCAAAGTGTTAATTATTGTTTCGTATTTTCGTTTGTATCTCATAATGCTGACATTAGATCTTTTATCTGTCTGTCTTAATCACTTTTGAGGATTCCTCATCAAGCCACTGATTGGAGCTGCATCACCATCCTCACACCTTGCCTCCCTTTAAGGTAAGGCTTAGTCATCTCTTTTGTGTCTCTTTCTCTTTGACATGTCATCCATGTGAGACTTTGCCCTCTGAATTTAGCCACATTCAATTTTCTTACCTCTTCATTCCTGTTGCCTGTTGTTGTTTGCTTTTCAAATAAATCTCTCTCTCTCTCTCTCTCTCTCTCTCTCTCTCTCTCTCTCTCTCTCTCTCTCCCTCTTATTGCATGAACCTGGACCTGGACCACCATGCCATCCATGGACTACAGTAACAGTGATTCCACATTTGATTCCAATTAGGGACTACAGATAATTTCAATCATAAGAATTTGGCAGAGGAAAACATGGTTGGTGAACTAGTGTCCAAAGTGACAGTGTTTGGTTGCGCCTCGCCGGTATCGCGCTGGCCCCAGTCCATGAAACAATCTCTCTCTATTTCGACCTGCAAGTCATTGTCTCATTTCCATCAAATACCAGCAAATAAAACTTTACGCTTCTAAAGGTTGTGGTGCATGAATGATGTCGCTTGTCTCTCTCTCTCTCTCTTCACACTTACACACACACACACACTTTTAAACCTAAGATAATGACATCAGAAAGCAAAATCTTGATGTAATTAAGCTTTCCTTAGTGGAAGCCAACTAAGTTCAGCTTTAGTATGCTAGTGGAGCATTATACCATTATGGGTGGGAACTCATACATCTAGTAGTCGCACACAAATATTCACACACAAACTTGTTGTGATGGGTCAAATTGAGAATGAGATATCCATCTTTGTGGGTCACCAATCTGAGGATCGAAAGTGTTAACCAACTATTTCAAAAGCACACCGATATATCATTACATTTTAGGGCTCGATTACAGTGCTAACGGATTTTGACTCATTTGAACGCTGAGTCTATTATTCGATCTCTTGCTGTTAGATTTATTGTGAACCGTAGTATCATTTAATTTATTAGGCTTATCCAACTAAACTTATTAGTTTTTTGTGCTTACTATCGGTCAGGAGGTAGGAAGTTGAATTTATTTTAACTAATAAATAAATAGTCAACAATTCTCCCATCAATATTTGCACCATGTAGAAATCAAATTCGTGTCAGTGGCTCTAATGCTACTTGTGGATCAAAAATGCTAACTAATTTCGAAAAGTATATAGTGATAGAAAGAACGAATTCATCATACTTAAGGGCTCAACCACAAACTTACAGATTTTGATCGAATTCAACTCACGTAGACGTTGGGTCTATTGTTAGGCCTCTGGCCATTAGATCTATTATGGATCGCAGTCCCACTTAACTTATTTGGTTTATTCAAATCAATCTAATAGTCTTCCAAATTTGTTGTCATTAAGTAAAAACTTAAACCTAATTTAATTAATAAATAAATAGCTAACCTTATGAACCACATGCCTTCCCATTTGGGTGGTGGTTCAACTCTGCAGAGGGATTAGAAACCGGCCATTCATTCTTAGCCATGAGTTTTTCTTGTTTTTGGTGTTGGTGGTCTTTGTAGGTACATTTATTTACTTATTTTGTCTCTTTGTATGTTGAAAAAATGGTGACCCATTTTGGTCAAATTTGTGACTAGGACAAAATCCTCCAAGAACAACAATATATATATATATATATATATATATATATATATATATATATATATATATATATATATATATGGCTAGAGAAAAGGCATTATATATGTATTTGGACAAAATCTACTTAATTTTATATTTTACTATTTAAGCTCACTTTTGACCTTGTTGCCATTTTGAACCTAAATTGAATAGTTGGAGTGTAGTTCCCTTGTACAAAGTCCCATGTACATATATAGAAAAGGAAATTTCAGGTTTCAACTCAAAAAAAAAAAAAAAGAAGAAAAAAAGATGGGCTATTTTGTTAAAATTTTCAATAAGAGCATAAAGTAACAAGAGAAGGTTAGGAAAAGCAATTTAATTTTTTTTCTTTTTTCTGTTGAAAAAGTGTTTTATTTTTGGAGGAAAAAATGTACTATTTCAATAAAGCAAATAAACTATATATGGATACGAATCTTTTTCTTCTTTTTTTTAGTTGACCAATAAGATATTTTGAAGTTCACCAAATTATAGTATTCCCCAAGATGATCATGTTTTAATAGGAAAAAAGGTCAGATTAAATTTTCATGCAGAAGTTTTTATTTATTTATTATTTTTTTGAGAATGATATAGCATGCTATTGTTTTATTTTTTTAAAAAATGAACTTAGCTTACAATCTAAAATAATAAGACCTCAAAATAAATAAATAAATAAATAAATAGGAGGAGCAAAAGAAACACCAAAAGTTTCTAAGACTAAGGGAATGTATCTCCGTCAATAAACAACTCATTGGTAATTGGATAATTGGATAAGCTAATCAAAAGAAGACATATAAATAGTTATATTCATAAACTATATATTGAAAGAAACTTGGTAATTAAGTTTCACACATTATATATATATATATATATATATATATATATATATATTATATATATATATATATATCATTATATATAGCTTCACTAAAATTTCTATACGCAGGGATGCTAGATGTACACTTTTTTAGGAGGTATATATTCTACACCCCACCTCATTCTATGCATGCTTCACTACTTCACACCCAGTTAACTCTAAAATAGCTTCTGTTTAACTTCTGTTGGATACTGTCAAAAGCTCCTTGTTGTTCATTTTTAAACAATATTTATTAATGTATTATATCTTATTACCGAATGACAAAAAAAAAATAATTAAAAAATAGGTAGTTTGGTACTTAGGGATAATATATTGCACACCAATATAAAAACTATTAATTAAATTAAAATATATCTGAAAATAAAAATATATATTATCTCCGCCACGAACTTTTGACACGTGTAACACAAAAAACAGTCCCTAAAAAAAAATATCTCACCCCACCAAATGTTGACACGTGTGACACGAAAATGCCGTGGCGAGAGGATCATCACAACCCTACTAACATCCGACACGTGTACTCGTACACGGTCAGAGATAGGTGGGCCCCGATGGCTTTGTGCGGTGGCCCCCACCACCTTAATTATGTACCACCTCACGAGCCACGGTCAGGATATAATTGAATATCCTTTTTTTTCTTTTTCCAGAAATGCCCCTTCATGTTCCCGCTTATTTTCTATAAGTGTTCCCGGGTCATAACGGTAATTTAAAGCTGCGCGGTTGAGTCACCGTAGGTGAGAATGGGGGCGCCATTGAAATTGGAGTGCAAGTATAAATATCGTCCCTTCCACACAACCAAAAAAAAATGTAGCTCTTTAGAAGCTCTTCCCATCGTGGCCATGGTTTTCATCTACTCAATCCCCTCCCCCCACAATCGCTTGTTTCGACCCAGAATCGCTTCTCTTTCATTTCCTGATTCATGGAACGAGAAGTGAATTGAGGTTTTGGTAGTCAATTTTGGTCGGATTCTGAAATTTAGGGGGCGCAAATGCGGCACTTCTCTTCGATGTGGAATGGATTGGCCAAGTCCTTGTACGGCGGGAAGGGGAGGACGAAGAAGAAGGAAGGGGGGAGGGAGGCGGCGGAGGAGCTCGCGAGGGAGGCGAAGAGGAACGACATGGTGTTGAGATCGTCCGGGACGGTGCGGGGCGAGGGTCGAGGAGTTTCGCTTCGGCGTATTCGCAGAGAGGGGAGAAGGGGGTGAACCAGGATTGCTCTGTTGTGTGGGAGGTAATTAATTAGCCATTCCCATTTTCATTTTGTTCCGTTTCTTCTTCTACTTTATCATGAATTTTGTGGGATTTATGTTTGCGGGTTAGTAATTTGATGTTATATTGGAGTAGTTCTTGCTGATAGATTTGTTTTTTTTTTTGGTTTTTCTTTTATTGTTTACAACAATCCATAATCTAGCAACTTGTAGCCAATGCAGAGCTAAATTATAAAACCAAACTTGTTCTTCAGCTGTTGTTGTTATAGATCCAAAAACAAAAATAGGACCTTGTTTTTGTAGTTTGTTAAAAAAACTTCCAATTTGCTTTGTAGTTTGTTTACTGCAGCTGAATTTTGAAAAATTGTGTGTTCATTTTGGTTCATAGGAATTTGGATGCCAAAAAGACATGATCTTCTGCGGGATTTTCGACGGTCACGGTCCCTGGGGCCACTATGTGGCGAAAAGCATCCGGGAATCGCTTCCTCCGTCTCTGCTCTGCAATTGGCAAGAAGCACTTGCTTTGGCCTCTCCAGCAGTTGATAAAAAGCTCTGCCATTTCGACTTATGGAAGCAGTCGTATCTCGCGGCATGTGCCACGGTCGATAAGGAGCTCGAACATGATCGCGGTCTCGACGCCTTCCACAGCGGCACCACCGCATTGACGATTGTCAAACAAGTACTCATCCAATTTTGCTTCTATGTCTTAGTTAGATGCCTAAATTGATCCTGCATTTATAGCACTCTTTGGTATACTACAGGTTGTTAGTTAATTTTCAGTCTTTTTGATACTTAATATAGAAATGCGTAACTGGAAAAGGCTAAGATTTTCCAAATTGATAAGCCATTTTCGCCTTTCCTTGATGGAATTTAATATGTAGATACTCCAAAAAACCATATGGTTTTTCTATTTACATTACAAAATTCATTATTTTGATGATCTTATAAGTAAATGAACTCATATCTTTATAAGTGCTGCTACTTAGAAACTTGTGATAATTGGCCATTGCAATGTTCACAAGATTCAGTTTGCTGTTTACAGTTTACATGTTTAAGATAGTTTTTGACCATTGCTTTTTCTTCTATTTCTTCTTAGGGTGATCTTATGGTAATTGCGAATGTTGGTGATTCTCGTGCGGTCTTGGCTACAACTTCTGACAATGGAAGTTTAGTCCCCATCCAACTCACTGTCGATTTTAAACCGAATTTACCTCGTAAGTCCGCCTGAATATACCCCTGTAAAGTTATCTATTTGCATCTTTCTCTCTCTCTCTCTCTCTCTATATATATATGAAATCTGAGTATACATGCAGGTCCTTCAACTAAAGATAAGGGTTTTTTTTGGGGGGGGGGGGGGGTGTAATTATTTTGGTGTATATACAAAGTTTAGGGTTGTATATGTGAAGAGATGATTTTGCAGGAATTGATATATAGATATGCAAAATCCTCGTTTTGTTTGAAATGTTCATAATACATCTACTTGGTGATTAAATGCAGAGGAGGCAGAACGAATAACTCGCTGCAACGGACGCATATTTTGTTTGAGTGATGAACCGGGTGTACATAGGATTTGGTTACCAAATGAGGAGACGCCGGGATTAGCAATGTCAAGAGCATTCGGAGATTATTGTATCAAGAATTATGGCCTCATATCGGTGCCTGAAGTGACTCAAAGGAGGATAACTAGTGGAGATCAGTTCATTATTCTCGCCACGGATGGGGTACGCACTATTTTCCTAGATAATTCCTTTATTTGATGTTCGTTTTGCTTTTCTCAGACTCTCTGTGTTTCAGAATCTGTTTTTTGGTTTATTTGCTATGTTTACTTTAAATGTCGAAAAATTAAGTTCAAAGAAACATGAGGAGTACCTCTACTAATATTACCATAGTCAATCAAAACATTCTGATGAAGCCCTGCTTATTTTGTACAAAATATTAAAAAACTGTTCTAGTGTAGCTTAAGATTTTGAAGAAATTCGTCATTTCACATGCTATCAAAGCTGAAGAACCTCTAACTACTTAATTCAAATGTGCTATGAAGGATTAAGATGCTGAATTTGGTTGTTCGGACTTTGGGGTAACCATATTACTTCATGTTAACCCTTTTTGTTTTCTTTTCTCAGGTTTGGGATGTGATTTCGAACCAAGAAGCTGTGCAGATTGTTTCGTCGACAAAGGAAAGAGGCAAATCGGCGAAACGGCTGGTGGAGTGCGCGATTCGCGCATGGAAGCGCAAAAGGAAAGGAATAGCAGTTGATGACTGTTCAGCTATATGTCTCTTTTTCGACTCCTTCCCACGCTTAGTATGTTGATTCCTCATTCCACATGTATAACAGATGATAGTGACTTCTAATTCATATCATATGTTTCCAAATCTGTTAGTCTCATTTATTAAATTTACTTGTATCTTCATTTTTGCAATCAACTTTAGGAGGGAGGCAAATTACCTGGGGTGGTCAGGCTTAAGAGCTTTATTACACATCTAAATACCAAGAAAAGAAAGAAAAGAAAAGAAAGAAAAGATTTACTGCTCTTATAGTGTAAGAAACCCAGTTCGTAAATCTAATTATTAGTATTAGAGCATAGGATCCTTATATTCTAAAAGACTTAAATCTAATTATTAATATTAGAATTTTTAATTTTTATATTTTCAATCATAATTTTCTGCCTATCTGATATTGGACTATTTAGATTTTACATATATGAGAATGCTACGTAGAAGCAACCTAAAAATAATAGCAGGAGAACTAACAAAGTACTGTTCTGCGTGCAATACAGATTTTCTTTCTTGGAATTTGGCCTGTCAATTGATTTTTCTTGAAAACCAAAAAAAAGAAGTGTTAAAAGAATAATTGGGAAGAACATTTCGAGCCTCAGTAAATCCCGAAAACAAGCAAATGAAACTAAAATAACAAGAACCAGTGGCCTCCCATACATAAGCTTGTCCTCTAAGAAAGGCAACATTTTTCGTTCCCAAATTGAGCAAAAGATGAAGACCGGACCATTTCAGATAAGGGCCAATGAAGCCTGATGCTAATACTTTCTGAAAAAGTTGAATATATTAAAACATAATTCGTCGGCGATCGATTAATGAAGCAACCAAACAGTCCATATTGAGCTGCATATTAGCAGAATACAGCAGCAGTATACAATGCCTTGGCAACTTCATTTATATTTACATCATTTGTACAACAAAATGTGACATAAAAAGCCACAACTACAGGCCATTAGCAGTTTGAAACCAATAGAGTTTCTCCAGCGGTTGCTCCTGGATGCTGAAAAGCTTCGTTATTCTGTGTCAATTATATACTCTTCTGACACCGAGGCATTGAATAACCGGGCGGCTGCTCATTAGATAGGGCTTTTGGACCGGAAAGATCTTTGTCGCCGTGATCCGGCCAAACCGTAGGCATAATTTGCTGCTGATGCCCATTTGGGCTCTCGCATGTCCGAAGCTTCACAATGAATGTGGCTGTACACCCCTTTCCCATGCCCTCGCTTTCGAGCCAAATGTGCCCTTCCATTAGATTTATGAATCTGGTCGAAGGAGTTACTCCATTAGTATCAAAATGAAGAGAGGAAAACTACTTACCAATTGGTTGATTGCAATTTAGATCCCTCAGAAAACGAGTATTTGTGTGCATATCTGAAACCTTCAGCTCACCTCTGCCTCACAGAATGTGAGAAACTCTAACAGAAACTCGTAAAATTACCATTAAAGACATATCTTCATTTGCACCAATACCTTCCAAATGTTTGCAAAGTCTGTCACCTACTGATAGACTTTCAATTATTTAAGGGTTTCTGTTGAAAAATGAGGACAAATTGGAGATTTTAAGGCATCATACACGACGAGCAGATTAGATGATAATATAATATATAATTTATAGGACAAACTTAAATATGCACTTCAGAGGGGTATACACACAAATATGAATTTTTTGAATTTTTGAGGGATATATATTAAAAATTCAGAACAAGTTTGAATACTGCAAAGAGAAAACGGGAATACACCTAAAATTTCTAGCAAGATAAATCAGGTATACTATTATTTAATCCTACCTCTTACAAATGGCAAGCCCAAGACCACTGCCGCTGTAACCTCGGTCCTCTCCAGGTTGGGAGTGAGCAAATTTAGTAAAGATATGGGGTATATCCTGGGGATTTATTCCACAGCCAGTATCCTTAACCTGCAGTAGCAAAGGTTCAGCATTCCTATACCACTATAGAACTAGATATAAAATTAACAATAAGAACAAGAAGTGTTTGATCCTATAACAATCTTTTACCGTTCAAAAAACATAAAAAATTGCTTATTAAATCAGATAGAATTAGTTAGATCTAGCGAAATTTTTGTTCTGATCTTGTCAAATCACTGAGACGTGAAAGATCTTAAGTTGCTAGATTTACTAAAGCACATTATTTGTACCTGAACTTTCAAATAGAAGTGCTTGTCACTTGCAACTGGATAGAACTCTGGGGATCTAAACTCTCTTAAATATTCTGGCTTCGCAACAGAAGCTATAAGTGCAATGTGGCCTTCCTTTGTAAACTTAACAGCATTACCAGAAATATTTAAAATAGCTTGCATGAGCCGCTTTTCATCACCAATGGCACACAGTGGCAAGTCTGGTGCCAACATCAGTGATACTGATAGTTTCATCACAGCTGCAATTGGCTTTACGAAATTAATGACCTGAAATAACCAAAAAAAAAAGAAGAAAAGAAATCAACAATATGCCCCAGGAAATAGAATCAAGAGATGAACATATCAACATAAGCTATTATACAAAACCGAAAAAAATGGTGGAATATTTATGTAAAAACCTATGGAAAATAAGCAACAAGATATAGAAAAGTATCTCAAACCTCTCTGAACACAGCATGGAGATTGAAAGCTCCAATCTCTAACTCAAAACTTCCATCTTCAAGCTTAGAAAGATCTAAAACATCATTGATGAGTGTCGCTAAGAGGTTGCTGCTTTTTAATACAGTTTCCACCATTAGGCGCTGCTCAGGAGTTAGTTCAGTTTCTAGAAGAAGGGAGGATAGTGCTATAATTGCATGCATTGGGGTCCGCATTTCATGATTCATGACGGCTAGGAAATCATTCCGGGCACGAATAGCCATTTCAGCTTCCCTTCGAGCTAAATCGAGGGCAATGTTTTGTTCCATTAACAAATCGCGGGCCCGCATGGACTCTTCCAGGATGGCCGCATGAGAAAGCGCAACTGCAACCTGAATAAACATACAAACTGCTCAAAACTGGTAGATCGTATAAAGGTCAAAATGCAACAAGGGGAATGTAGAATAACTTGAATAGCTTTCACAATGGTCTATAGTTGAGAGGGTCCCAATACATTTTAACCTATTTCATACCAATCAACTGTTTAACGACATTCCAAAACATAGGAAAACGATAAGAAGGTATAAGGGCTAGAGAGATTATAACCTGATCAGCCACCACCTCAACAAGATCCAACTCATGCACATGCCATTTTCTCGCACTATCAGATGGAAGCATCAAAATCATAACCGCATAGCTCTTTGCTGACAGCTCTGGCCAATCATTTATCTGAAAATTTGAAAGGTGAAGAAGCGGGACACGTACTGCAACTACCTCGGGCGGGACATATCTACTTGAATGGGGCCGGAACCTTGCCAATGGGGATGTATGCGGTATTATCATTGCACGATTGCTACTAAAGACCTGATTCACAACAGCGAGATTGATAGGCACAGTTAACCCCACAGGTATTTGGTGCCTTAGTGTATGAGAAAGTTGAAGACTCGAACCACTTCTTGATGGCATCCATAATGCACATTCCTCTAAACCCAACGTCCTTCCTAATTCCACGAGGGTAGTCTTCAAAATTGTATGTCTATCTAATGTGCTTCTGATTTCATGAGTAAGCATTCTTACGTGCCTTCCAGTTTCTTCTTGAGTCCTTATAAGACCCATTTCCCTGTCAAGCTCTTCAGCCTTATTTTTCAGAAACAGTTCTCTTGTTTTTACACTTAATAAGTCGGGAATTATATGAACAAGCATCAAAGCTGTTGCACAAGACACAACAGCAGTCGAGATCTTCGCTATGGTCATAACTATGGCTAGGGTTTTTGAGTGCATGGTGAAAGTCCACAAGTTTATCAGATGGGTTGCTCCGCAAAGAACTATAAATGCCCCGAACTGAATAAGGACCCATCTATATGGGAAGAAGGATGACTTTTTTACAAAATAAATGAGCTCTAGAGGAATAGAGAAGTATGCGAGGGCTATGAAGAAGTCTGATATGTACTGGTATTTGATTAGAAGCTCATCTGGAGGCCATTGTGGCTCGATACAATCACAGCCCTCCATCATCTTGTGATGCCAACAACAATAATTTTTCTCTACATTCCTGGCATGAAGAAACACTTAATGTCAATACCAACCTATACATGAAGTCTAGTTACTCATCTCGTTTCTAATTTTGATACACAGAGGGCATAAAGCTACAAGCAATTTAAGTAGGATACTTGTAAGAACTGTATGTTAAGCACAAGATAAAGGGATGTAGTATTCTTCAAATGGGAGCAACAAAGGCTCACAAACTACTAGAGGCCTCCAACATGAAGAGTTGAACTGATGATTAAGATCGACAGTGAGAGAGAAAATAATCAGGTAGCAATCCAATTAGTTTCACGATAGATAAGCACGTATGAAGAATCAAACGACGCATCTAGCCAAATCTCAACTATTCACTATCCAAAGCTTAGCAATCATCTCAAACAACACAATCCTACACAAACTCCTTTCCCAATTGAACCTGATCACTTCAAAAACACAAAGAAAAAAAAAAAAAAAAAAAGAAGAAAAAGCTCTAATTTTTCGCTGAAAAACACATCCAATCCCTCGATTTCCCCCATCCAAATGACCAAGTCGAGAAATGGGGCTCCAAATCAACCACCCCGGAACCCTAGAACACACCAGAGTCCAAAACCCCCCAAATTTCCTAATATTCCCCTCTTTAACCAGATCTAAGCTCATTCAAAAACAGAAAAAACGAATCAGGAGCAACAAACAACAAAATTAAGCAGTAGAGAGATTGAGAGCGCGAGAGATTTACTCTTCGATGGAGGTGTGATCGATCGATTCGAAGGCGAAGGAGGCGTAATCCGACTCCTCGGGAGTTGTTCGAGAGAGAGAGAGAGAGAGAGCGAAGCCGAGGAGAGCGAAAACGCGACGAGAAAATAAAATTAAAATCTTTTTTGTGATCTTTTCTCTTCGCCGCCTCTTAAACGAGAAGCTTCCCCCCGCTCCGAGTTTAAAGCATCAGTGGTGAAGCATGTGTTAATGTCGTAAAAGGGATTAAAATTTTCCACTTTTATCCCTAAACTCTTTTCATATTATTTCGTTCCCAAAAATACTATTATTGCTTATTAAATAAGAGCAAATTACATTAATTTAAATGATGATCACATATATAATAATTAATTACTTAGCCTATTAGTAAACAAGTTATATTATAATATAAGTTAATTACTAAATTTTGAACTGCTAAATATTAAGAACTTTATATTTTAGTCCTGAAGGAAAAAAAAAAAATTAAAAAAAATCACAACCTAATGTTAAAAGAAGCGGTAGTAATATGCCACGTGGATTGATATCGTGGTGTTTCATGACGTGGCCGTTTCTGAGTGGTGCCAATGGGTGATCTAACACGAAGGATTTGGGAGTACAATATCAAGAAGATAATGATTTTAAACCCCCCCACCAAAAAAAAAAAAAATCACGTTGTTAACTTATTAATTAATAATAATGGACTGAATATTTGCGCGTTAGTTCCTCAGTTTTTTAGATATTATATATGGCACATAAAGTTTATAATAATATGTATTAGTATTTATATAATAGTCCTTTTCTCCCAAATTATTTTATTCGATTCCCATTATAATCTCATCCATGATCCATGGTAACTTTAAATATTACGTGAACAAAATACATACACGTTTCTGCTAGTTAGGAAACACAACATCAAAAAAAAAAGAAAAAAAGAGGAGTTTTATAATAAAAGCATGCAACTTTATCTTTTATTAGAGAACATCAATCAATTCCAAATATGAATATCATGTATGTTACTAAAAAAGAACAATATTTAAACATTATCTAAGAAATGATCTTTTAATTCTGTTCCAGTAAAATAAATAAGCAAGTCATTTTCTCTTATAAAAATGAAAATTTTTTATATAGTCAAAATAAATTAAGTACAATGTACACAAAGGAACGAAAAAGTATAAATGGGGTGAGATTTGGAACAATTTGATTCCAATTTGGGAGCTTTTAGGGTTAGGGTTTATCTTGGTCGGATCAGATCGGGGAATTGGGAAATGTTTCAGGAAGTGTCGAGCTTGAGCGTGGAGCCCTGCGATCAGGAAAGAGGAGGTGCATTGGTTGCTCTTTCGATCGAGATTTGGGTTTGAGCTTGTAGGTGTTTGATGTTTTGCTTGTGTTAGGAGAATGAGTTCAGGTTTCTATCTGTAAGTGAATCATTCATGCATTTGTTTTCTACGTTCTGATTTTTGTAATTTTTTTTTATATATATAATTTGATCTACACTTTTACAATAATTTAATTTTTTTTAGTGACAAACTTGTGCCTTTGATTCAGGTGGTGTGTGCTTGTTAAAGCGACGAAGAGTATTTTCAAATACGTTGCCAAGGTAAAAGTTTTGACCCAATTAGCATTCCTTGCTTGTGATGAGATTCTGCAGTTCATGAACTTACATCAGTTGGAAGAGTTACCATTCAGTGAAGAAATCAATGTCTCTTTTTTAGAATTTTAGAATTGTGATGCATCCGTATCTGCTTGCGCTTTTACGACCTTACTGAGATCTGAGCAGATCTGAGCAGAGAGAGTGGATAGAGTAATTTGTATTTGGTTTTGGGTTATTAGATAGTGCTTCAGAGTGTCAGAGGAATGTAATCAAAAGAATAGTTTTTAGTTTGTTCGCAGTCCGAAATAGTGAATTGAATGTGAGAGAGTAAGCAGGGAATCATCTAGCAATCAACTTGATGCCACCGTAATTTGTCTCGCCATATTATGAAAATACAGAGCAAAATGATAGAATTACGTTGTCGGTTTCTCTACATCCATCCACCTCTGCAGTACTAGTTTCTTTAGATTGACACCTAGAACTCAATGTGAAATTGGTTTGTGCATCTATATCTGGTTTTCTTTCTTCGACTATTCAGAATATATCTTGGTTTAACAGTAACTGAAACTGTACAGTTTCCTCTTTCAGTCGAGTTATATAATTTTCTGGCACCTATTCCTTGTGTTGAATGTTGATTTCATGTTCAGTTTTATTCATTGAAACTAATTAGATTATGTTAACACATCCACTTCTCCAGGTAGCAAGGAAATATATTACCAGCATTATGGAGGATACAGCATACAAATAAGATATGGCGAGATGATATATTACCTTGTTGTCATACATATCTTAGACATTGGTTAGTAAACTATATAACCAGCTTCAATCTATTCCCTCTCTCTTTGTCATTTATGTTGCACTTCTTTTTGTGTTTGTTAACACGTGCGTCGTTGGATTAGTCCCACATCGGATACTCATGAGAAATTAGAGACGAGAGAGTCGGGTATAAAAGGAGTAGGAGGGTCTAGGGCGAGAGGTGATTCTGTCAACATTGTGGTGAATAAATAGAAAGAGCCTTCGATTGGTCTCAGATCCATTTGTACAGATCTTTGGAATTATACACCTTTTTTCTTAATTATAGAAAAACCACTTGCTTTAATTTTGCAACCTTTTAACTATTATATTTAGATAGTTATCAATATCTGTTTTCTGAAAAGATAGTTATCATTTGTCCTTAAATGCAGTATTTCAAAATGAAAATGTCACTTTACTGGTCACTAGAATTGACAACTGATTAGTATTTCATTTCATCATTGATTTGCAATTCAATTAGCTGAACATACTACATCAAGCTGGTTAGTTTGAAGACAGGACAACTACTAGTTGCTTTTACCTGCAAATATTTTATATCAAATCATTCACATTTGAATATCTTTACAACCATCATCCTCAACCGCAAGCTTGTCGATGAGCAGTTCCATCATCTTCCTATACATAGGCATATAATGATCATTAATCATAGTTTTGGAGAGCCGGATCTTACTGTAAAGCTCTCTCGGAGTTTCGTATAAACCAATGTTGCATTCATCGGTTGCAATGTTTTCATTAGGATCGGAATCTGCCGGTGGCAAAGCGACCATGTGCATAATCCTTCCAGGTGGATATAACTGTTGCCCTTCCAGGGCATCTGCTGAGATGGATTGCTTTTCGTCTACTGCTTTCAAAACTGCTGCTGCTTCTTCTTCAATATGCTCTTTTGCAGCAGCAGCTTGTTCTTCCCGAGCTCGGGAATTAGCTTCTTCTTGCTGTTCAAGTTCTTTTTCCAACTCCAACCACAATTCACCTTCGGTGATTTCTTCGGTGGTGGAAACCGTAGTGACTTCCCTTTCTTGTAGAAGTGTTTCTTCCTCTGTCTCCTCATGGTCGGAAGCCCTATAAATATCAATTTCCTCATGGTCGGAAGCCCCAGAAGTATTAAACTGCAGTTCACCCACCATTACCTCGGTGTTTCCATGCTTAATCAGAGTCAAGGTTTCAGTAGTTGTCTCCTCTTTAGAGTTTGTAACTGAGCCAACGGAACGGCGGCGTGCGCCAATGCATGACCATGAAGAGAATGTCGATTGGCTCCTAACGACAGCCTGTGCAACATTTTGTGCCTGCCTCATAACAACCTGAATGAGCAAAATCAAAGTTAGAATTCAAGGATACTATTAGATGAATTATCTACGTTTTCATTTTTTTAACTGAAAAACAAAGCAGATAAAGTGGATTGGTTTGGGCGCCTCCAAACTAGCAAGAAGCAGGACACTACAAAATATCACAACCATCAATCTAGATCTAATTTTGCACAGAACTAATTGTTCCAGGTTTCAGGCAAAATTGTTTGCTTCCTCATATTCATCCAAAATATTTTCCAAATTTGGAATCTGCTCTAAGGGTATATTACACCATTTGTCACTGAACCAACTGCCATATCATCGGCATATGATCTCTTGAAGATGGCTTGATAGCCGAATATCTGCTGCAAATTACATTGGAGTTTGACAAAGTAACTTGATCGAAACAGAAGTTCACCACACAACGTAAGTGAAACTTCTCAAGGATAAGTTCATAAAACCAATAATGTAACTACTCATTTTCTTTGGTGAATGCATGGTTTATCAATTAAAATTGCAGTTCCGTTACCTGAGTTCTGCTGGAGACAGGACGTAGCAGCGTGCCAGCTCCTGCAACCTTATCTCGAGCACTAGAAACAGAACGGTAAACGACATTTAGGAAACGTGTTTGTTGCAATTGATCCTTGAGATCGTTCAACCATGAAGAAGCCGTCACCTGAAAAGGTAATATGAAAGCAAGGATAAATATGTGTAAACAAAGAACAATTTCCAAGGTTTAGACTTCTGAATTAAGGAATCCAGATTTTTGTAAGGCAATACAGCAATATATTTAGACTTCGGAATTAAGGAATCCAGAATTTTGTAAGGCAATACAACTATATATTTAGAGTTCTGAATTAAGGAATCCAGTAAATCTACCTCGGAACGGAGATCATCAATTGAGGCAGTGGAAAATGAAGGAACAAGATCAGCGCTGTTGATAATGGTGGTAATAAAATGCTTGCCAGATTCTGCCAAGTCCCATGTCATGCAAGCAGCTGACAAAGATAATTTGTTAGCAAATTATTCATTGAACCCGCAAGCAACAAAACACAGCTACAGATTCAGCAGAACATCTTAACTTGATTAAAGATCGAAAACCTATAGAGGGCGCAAACAAAACATATAAATGCATAAGCTCGTATAGACAGGCATGGATTAATAAAATTTGTTTTCTCTTTTGTAAGTTCTGCTCCACAATATTATCAATCAGATCATCTGATGATACAAATAATCAATTAAAAGCAAGTAACAAAATGTAGCGATGCCTTAGGCAATTTGTGCAAGCATGAGCAGCTTGATGACCCTCTGCTTTCAACCCAAATTTTTGAAGTGGATCAAAATGGATAGTATACGGGAATATACAACAGCAGCAACAAAAACACAAATATACATGCTGTATAAACATAACAGATTTGCAGATACATGCCTGGTGCAAATGCAACGCAAGTGGTTGAAAATAATTCTTTGTGTTCTCGCAGAATGTATGTTAAGAGTGCAGCAGTGCCACCACCCAATGAATGCCCAACAATCTAACAATCCAAGAAGGAAAAAGATCAATGATTAATTGCAAATATTATTATGTGAGCATATAAATAAAGTAACAGAAAGCAGAAGGCGTTGCCATTTTTTGTGATCCAAGCCTTCTTCAAGCAATTTCAATTAGTTCTATCAGAAACACCAAGTTGAGAAGGCTAATATAAAAACTGAATAAAGTTTCATACTAGCTGTTCACATTGTTCATTTGGAGATAACAAGTTCAACCATCATTTTGGGGAAGACACAGAAAATAGCATAGACGCTTCTAAACTAATGAAGGATAACCAATTACAGTTGAAAAAAAAAAATTAAAAGACTGGCCAGCTTAAAAATTTATGAAAAGCAATTACATAGATTGCAGCTATTGGGGATTGGCTAAATTAATCGTCGCTGGACTAAAATAAACTATCACCATAAAATCTAGAATCCAAAACCGTAGGTGAGGAAAGAAAAAAATAAAACATACCTTGATTTTGTAGTCTGGAAATTGACTGACTGCCTTCCTGAGACATGGAATAGTACATTTTGCAATCCAACGGGCTGCAACAACCATACCACAGTGTGCATACCCCAATACTAATTTGTTAACACCACTTTCATCTAAAAGTGAATGGTGGAAAGGAACCACAGCACCAGTCACAGCAGTTAGTGTATCCTTGATACTGTGGGTGCCTCGAACCAAAAGAAGAAAACACTTGGAACTCTCATCACGTAAAATCGTGAAAGCAGGCTTCAGAAGCTGCAAAGAGTAGAAAAAGCAGGTTAGAACCTCATCAAGAAATCAATTCTTGTGTTTCAAAGAGCTAGAATAACAACGGTTATTATGACGGATAGTCTCTCCATTATCCCAATATTGCAATTCAGTTCCTCAAAATTTTCGCAACTTGCAATCTCATCACTTGTGTTAAAAAAAATTATGTAAAATGACCAATTTACCCCTTCTGTACAATGACATCCTCGTTTCGAGTACCTGAAGCAAGGTCAGAAAGGCCATTTTATAGGAGAAAGTCAAGTGTTGTTGGATTTCTTTAGAAGACAGGAAGGGTATTCCAATTGATAAGAAAGTTCAAGAACTATCGTGTTTGAGCTCAAACAGAAAGTCGCAACAACGGGAAGTCACAGTATTGGTATTGTGTGGGTCACTATCCATATATTTTACCCTCCAATTGCATTTAGCCAACTGACTTGTGTAGAAATAGGGTATCTAACAAGGGTATAATACTTACGCACCCCTGCCTTAGGCTCATGAATAAGAACGTCTTCCTGGGAATATCCAGCAGTCTCCAAGAACACTAGGAATGGCTTCTTTGAGAAGAGAAAGCATAGATTTAATAATTTCAGAAGATAAATCAACTCAGCCATTATATCTGGGCCTCTTAGTTGCACACAGTTATTTCCAGCATATACACTTGCAACATGCAGATTGCCCTGAAAGGGCAATTTTATCAGTTAGTGTGCGGTAATATCCCTGTTGATTCTATAAAATTTGACTACAAGCTGTCTTATACAAAAACTATATGTCTGACATGAATCATTCCACAGAAATTTCCAAAAAAAACTTAAATCAAAAGTTGACAGTCAGTAGGACATGATGAAAGTAGAAAATTCATGAAGCAAGGAGACTACTCATATCCCAACATGACATAGCATTTTTTTACAAGTTCCTTCCACTATCACTAATAAACCAAAATAAGCAATTATGAACATGCACAAATAATATATTTTGACTGGAAAGAATAAATATTTGTGGCAGAGCATCACTGAATAGAAGGGAGAACTAACATCAATATTTCAATCTTCTCTTGAAAACATTATATTAAAAATAAGCTGAACAAAAATAGAGGATTCAATTCAGGAGTATAGCACAACCTATATTCCCCAGTAAAGGCCATAAATTTAAACCAAATTCAAAGATACACAAAGGAGATGTTCTTGAGACATCTGATTAACTTAAGGAAACTGTTACAATTTGATACTATACAGAAAAGTAAGCCTTAGAACTATGATAACATAAAAACAAATCTAATCTTTCTACTAATTTAAGAACTACCTCGAATTTCATTCATAACCAACACCAAGCAATGAAATTAGCCATAAAATACCAAACATAAGAGCTTTGGACGGCGAAAGATTGAAAGAGTATAAATCAGATTAGTAGATCCAAAGAAACCAAACCCTTATTCTTACTTGTCGCCTCATCAGATACTTAATCCCGAACGCCAAATCCCCGATCGGCCACTTCCCTAGGGTTTCCGCGTAGGTAAACCTAAGCGTCCCCGCGAGCGTCGCCACCGCCTCCCTCCACGTCGAGGGGGGCTGCAACGGTCTCCGCGCCACCCGCCGCCGCCGCGCCCGCCCCGGCTTCGAGAGATCTCCTCCGCCGCCGATCCGCTCCTCCTCCGCCTCCTTCGGCGCCATCCTCCGGCTCAGCACGTAGTAGAGCAGCATCGCCATCCCCGCCGCCGTCACCATCGTCGCCGTCGCCATCGAAACCCTAATCGTAGAATGGATCCGAGCAACGAAACCCTAGAAGCCGAATCCCTATAATAATTTAAGGCGAATTAAGCCCCCAAATTTTTTCGCCATTAACGAGTTCGCTTCCTCTATCCTTCCCCTTCTCCCTCGCACTTTCTCCTCGCTAAATTAGTGAAAAACTACGGTTTCTTTTTTTTTTTTTTTTTTTTTTTTTTTTTTTTTTTTCTCTCAATTACCCACGGCTAGGTACATGTATTGTGCAGTACTACTGTAAATTCGAGATTAAGCAAGGGCTTTTTAGTAAATTAGCCTGTGATGTACTCTCAAAGGAAACAAAGATACCATCAGGACCACCGAGCGTTTGATCCACCGTCCACGTGGACTTTAGTTGATCTCTCCCGTCCAACATTGAACGGTGGATCAAGAGGAGCCACGCCGTTAAATTTATACGGTCGTTTTCCACGCCGTAACGCAATGGCTTCCTTGGGAGAAATTGCGTGGACGATGTCCACCACGTCATCGTGGACCAACAGCCTACACCGGTGGACCGGTGGTGGGTGCACAACGAACAACCATTGTTTGGGCCACGCGCGCGAAAGGTGATCTCCTATTGGAGAAGAAGATTAAGACTAGTTTGGCGGGGCCCACCACAAATGGCATAACGTACGGTTGGAAATCAAAGTCGAAGAGAAAAAGATAAGCATGCGTAGGTGCACGTGTCCTCATCATATGCCTTTGAAGTGGAGAACAATCCTTAGATTTAGATTTAGATAATAATGTTCCGTTATTATATAATTAAATGTGGACAAAATAAAAAGCTTATTGCAAATTTATTACAATTTCTATTCTATATATTTTTACACACACACACACACTATATATATATATATATATATATATATATATATATATATATATATATATATATATATACACACATTGTCACATCACAAAAGTTCATTTAAAGTGAACTAGAAATTAACCAAAGTGCAGTAACTAAATTCGAATTCATCACAACAGTTTTAGAAAGAAATTGTTGTTTGTTGTACAAATTAATTTATGATGTGGACAATTTGGATGGATAGGGAAGGGTCAACCTCCAACATGTTACATACCAACAACAATTTCTTTTGTTTCTCCTCTAAAAGAAAATGTTAATTTTTAAATTATTTTTGAACGATTTGATCCAATAAATTAACCACAATGGAGAACCCTAAATCCAAAATATTCTCCATTTGAGGTAAAAAAAAAAAATAAAGCACTCGAATCTACAAAATTAAAAGAAAATTAAACTAATAAAATGACTAATGAATTTATTTCGATCAACAGTTTAGCTGAAGTTGTTATAACTTATAATTTGGTATTTTAAATGAGAAGGTAACCTAATTTTTAATCAAAGTAGGCTTGGTAGTTGCCCTACCAATTACCATCAATCATCTACATTGATTTAATTGATCACAAACAGGGAACTTAACACTATTATTATTCATGTGTTTGGACATGCCACTTTTTGTGTCATATGACATAACAAGCTCAATAATTCTCATTGGTCACTTTCAATAATGGGAAATAATTAGTTTTTCAAGCACAAAGGATAAGTGTGTGACAACATTACTTAGTTTTATTTTGACAATAAAAATGCACCCTGTAGATCTCTCAAAACTATAAATGTAACATCAAAACTGGCACAGATATCTGAAAGAAAATAAAAAAAGGAATTACTTCTTTATTGACCTTAGCACTATATTATTGCTGCAACCTAGATTGAAGCTCATGAAGAGGAGCAAAAAGAGATGCTCTAGATTATTTGGGGGCATAGTAAGGGGGAAAATTAGTACTATGCGACTAATCGGAAGGGCCGATCATCTTCTCTGGTACGACAAGTTCGTTAAATTCTTCTTCCGTGAGGACTCCGAGACTTAATGCTGCTTCCTGATAGAAAGAAGAAGGTTTATCAGGATGGTGGATAATGAAAATATATGCGCAAAGTTTGAAGGAACATAAATGAAACATTAGTGATCAAAATGTTCGTATTATGCAGTGCGATTAATCTCAAAACTTATGCCTGGGGATTATCATAATCACCTTCAGTGTAGTTCCTTCTTTGTGAGCTTTCTTGGCTACAGCTGCAGCGTTGTCGTAGCCAATTTTCTGAACCCAAGAACACAGAAAAAAGAAACAAAGAAAATGATGCAAAGCATATTCAGATATCAGTTGTTGAGAAAGATAGCTATTTCGTTGAACATAACGAACACGGTACATGATAAACTTACGGGATTTAAAGATGTGACCAGCATAAGAGACTGCAGGAGATATCGAGGTCGCGAGGAATGCATTAAATTAGTTATCAAACATATTGGTGGGGCACAGTGAACTGTTTATGTTTGTAAAAAAAGTCACCTCATGCAGCAATTTTAAAATTCTTTGATGATTAGCTTTTATTCCTTTGTCGCAGTTCTTCTCGAAAGATGAAGAGGCATCGCCCAGTAACCTCAAAGACTGACAAAAAAACCGACAAAACTAAAGTCAGTACGCCAAATTCAATCTGTTGAATTTAGAAAATACTGTAAATTCTATTTCAATACGTGCATCAGTGTGCAACAAATCATACTCGAAGAAGAGCACTAGCTATTAGTGGCTTATACACATTGAGCTCAAAATGACCGTTTGATCCACCAATTGTGATTGCAACATCATTGCCCATCACCTGTCAAAAGAAAAAAGAAATGCTTTTGCCAGGATCAGACAGAAAGAGTTTTGATAATCTGATTAGAGAAAAAAAAGAGAACATGAGCAGTCAAAGAACTGTGACAAGAACAAAAAAACAAAGTTGTTCTGACAATCTAAATAAGAAGTTTTAAGTTGAAATACAATTGAACTCTATTTATAGAGAAGGACAACAAGCTTCTTTTCCCATTTTCAAGCAAATGAGAGACGGACAAGCCAAAAAACAAGCTAACAAAATGAAGAGTTGGTAAACATTTGAAATTTCGTTATCTCAAAGTAACTGCACTGTATCATTAAACATTTAGGAAGTTTGTTCAGTATACCTGAGCACAAACCATGGTTAGAGCTTCACACTGAGTGGGATTGACCTTTCCCTACAACAAAAAAGGGACAGCCGTAGTAAAAGTAAAGTGAGTCGCAAGCATCTAAACAAAGAAGGCAGAACATAATAAAGCATTTTGCTAATACACAGTGAAGCCCAAAAAGGTGCCCAATATGTTAATTAGCACGGAAGACCATTTGTAACATAAGTTATTGGATAGGGCATGTACAGGCATAATACTGCTGCCCGGCTCATTCTCAGGTAAGAAAAGCTCGCCAAGTCCACAGCGTGGTCCACTGAGGAAGAGAAATGTTACAGGTTATAATACATAAATAAATTCATACATATGTACATGCATATATACAGCATTCAGTTATGGGAAGTAACACTGTGGGCCATAAAAATAAATACCTTCCTAGTAGCCGTATGTCGTTCCCAATCTTCATAAGAGAAGCAGCAATTGTGTTTACGGCACCACTAGTCTCAACAAAAGCATCATGTGCGGCCTGGTACAATAAAAAACAAGAACAGTGCACATAGTAGATAAGAGACAAAATTGAAGTTTCATACCAAAAAAAAAAAATCCCAAAAATATGCTACGGTAAATTTCTTGGGAGTTGATAAGTATTTTTTGACAAACAGAATAAATCAGCAGGAGACAGAGAAGAAACAGTAACCAATAGACTATAGCATAATAACATCTCCTATCAAACAAGCACAGTGTGAATACTAACTAATGCTTCAAACTTGTTTTCTGCTGTGACAAAAGGTAGATTTGTTTCCTCAGCCACTGCAGCAGCAATTTTAATATCAAATCTGAAAAATATAGGCAAATATAAACCAAGCTTTAGTGTGACATACAAGTAGGCTGGTTCCATTCGAGCTAAAATAAAGTAACAACAAAATAGTACAATATTTGAACTTGTTGAATAAAAGTTCCAGGGATAAGGATATAATCGATGTACATGCTTGACTGGATGTTGCAGTTTAGTCCCTAACAAGAATGCAAACATGAGGGTTTTTTAAAGTAAAAGCCCTATAATATTAATTACACACAATGAAATTCATTATGCGAAAGCAAAAATTAGCAATTTATACCAGATCACAAATCTATATGATATACGGCATTAAAAAAAGCAAGACGTATATAAAGTTAGACAAATTACCCCTTTTTGTGTTTAACCCAGTCCCCAGCTCACCGACAAGTCAATTAGAAATGGTTTAAAAATGAGAAATCGTCGACTGAAAATATCTATTAGCTACTCTACCTGATACATCCGAGGCAAAGTGCCCACTATTCGATCAATACCATATTTAACCCAAAAAAGACATAAATACCAAGAGCTGATGAAGCATCATTGCCGAATATCCAAGATAGCCTTACATATCGGATGGAGAAACTCTCCTCATGTTAAGAAAAAAAAGGCATTCATACTTGTGTAGTAAAACCACTGAATTCTTGACCAAGCGTCGAAGGAGTCGCATCCTGAGTATGAGTATGGCCTATATTGATTATATTTTTGAACTCAATAGTCTGCAAATCGAAGTAAGTCAAGGAATAGAAGAAGTTAAATGAGAAACAATAAGCTTCAATCAAATGCCTCAAGGAAGCGAATGACAACTACCAAAAGATGTAAATTATCATATTTCATCCCCAGAAAAGCATGTTAATGCAACAAAAATTGCCGATCTTTCCTTGATTTGGAAAAAAGAAGAAAATTAGGTGAAAGAAAGCTTAAACCTGATTCTGTTTTATACATTTCGTTTATCTCCACTCTTTTTGCTTGTTACGATAAAGATCGATTTTTTCGGTGATTAAAGAAATCAGTTATGTGGAATTTGCATACCTTTGCATGAAGTGCACTGTGCAACTGTTTCAAGCTCGGTATAAACCTGGAGTTGATTTCCACAACTGCAGCTATGTGCATAACCTGAAATAAACCAAGCTTTGTACCAGTCATAAATAAAGGCTTATTTCAACTATAAAAGAACTCAACTAGAGTATATACCATGATTAGAGAACTCGGGTTACTCTTAAGTAGAATGCATGATCTAGGAACCACGTTCTTAAAAGAAAAAATACAAGCATATAAAACAAACATTTTCTCAGTACAAAGATTCAGAGGCCAAATGCTAAATGAACTGGTACCATAAACTCTACGTGAAGGCTCCCAGAATTTCGAAGGAGCCATTTGGAGAATAAAAATAAAATCGAAAGATAATGTACTACTAAACAAAGGCTTACGGTTGGAAATGTATCATTGGATGATTGCGACCTATTAACATGGTCATTTGGATGCACAAACTTGTCGCCACGCTTATGCCCAAGAATCTCAGCTGCTCTATTTGCTATCACCTGTGAATAAAAGGAAGATCATCATTTCAAACATAGGAACTACGAACCAAAATCGAGAGTTTTAGAAATTTTTAATATATTAAAGAAGACGGTATCATCATGCTTGAGGACAGGGAAGGATTCATGAGTTGAAGAATCAGTAAGTAGCTTTCATGAGGAGGTGGCGCCGATGGAACAATTCTCATAAAAATAATAATAAAGAACAAAACTTAAATGGAGATTCAAAAGAAGTATAAGTATGCATCTTTCGGCACAATTCTCATTTGAATAATATTGCTCATAACCTGTTCCAAATATTTTAATACGTGTAAGTCGAAAAGTCACGGGATCTTGACAATGCGTTTATGGGAGTTCTGAAAAAAGGAGGATACTATTTGGACTATTGTATAAAAGAAAGAGAATATGTTTAAACCTCATGCGTTCATGTTGCTCTGCGTGCCACTACCAGTCTGCCAGATGACAAGCGGGAAATGATCATCCAATTTCCCATCCGCAACCTCTTGAGCTGCTTGCATTATTGCTTTCCCAATCGTCGGATCCAGACCATACTCCATGTTCACCTTAACAAACAAAAAAATAAAATAAAACAAAATAAAAATAAAAATGGAACTAGTGACACTGTCAGGGAAGACAACCGACGCAGAAATGGTCGCAAAGTGCAGTGTCAAAATTGATATGATTTTGTAATGCAAAGATAACTGAGACACGGGGTAAAGTGCGAGGGGCACATATAGATTTTTTTTTTTTTTTTTTTTTTTTTTTTGAATCAATGATGCATAAAGAATAGATTCATATAAAAAAAAACTACCTACAATCAAAAGGACACTAACATAAGCGAAATAAAAAGCAGTAAAAACGAAAAATTGAGTAATTAATAAGTGCTATATATAGAAAAAGTAACTACCTTGGCGACGCATTTTTTTAAGTACACCAAATGCTCGGATGATCTGCTCCGGCATTCGCTCGCGGTCGCCGCCAATGTTAAAATTCTGCAGCGATCTCTGCGTCTGAGCTCCCCACAACCTATGTGCAACAATTTTTGTACCATCAAATTTACTGAACCTATTAAAAAGTTTTAAATTTGGCGCCTAACGTTTTTAGATTGATTTGAATTGAGTCCTACGATAGCTGAATTTGAATGTGACATTAGATTTAATAAATTTACATTTTCACCAAAGTAGTTTTAACTAAATTTTGATGGTTTAGGTGTGAAAATTAAGACTTCTAAAAGTTAGATAGGGAAATCGAATTGAATCATAGTTCACGTGAATACATTTCTAGCCAAAATAAATATATTAAGGGAGAAGGGCGTACGGACTTGTCGGCGGGAACCTGAACCGGGCCGAAGGTGTCTCACTCGTTCCTGAACCCGGTCGAGATCGACCGGATCAGCGCCGAGCCGACGAGCCGGGCAAACTGACCCGGGTTCGATCGGCTCGCGAGCCGGCGCGGCGCGCCGCCGACCATCGTCGCCATTTTCTTCTTCTTCTTCTTCCGCGGTGCGACGGAGCGAAGGGTCGAGAGAGAGAGATACAAGGGTTTTAGAGTTTGACTAGGTTGACCGGTGAGGTTCTAGAAATTATTCTGCACCTGGTCCACCACGTCATCTGAAATTAGTTTATCTTTAATGCGATGGTGGTCTACGAATGATGTGGTGCACAAATTTCATGTGATAAATATACCTAGTTCTCGAGGTTCTCCAGCCAGAACGAGGATTAGGGTTAGGGTTTTGGAGCTCCGAGAGGCGCCGAACATGGCGAACTGGGAGTGCCCCGACGAAACCCTAGAACATGGCCGAGAAGACCCTCCGATCGAAGATCTATTGCTTTGTTTGGCTCCCGAGGATTAGATCTTGTGGCGGCTACATTCCTCGTGCCGAGAAAAGGTCGTTCTTTTTGTATTTCTCCTCTAGTTCTCATATGATTATGTGTGTATTGGGTGGAAGTTTTGCACCTTGAGTTGATTAAATCTGAGTAGTTTTTGCTAGTTGAGTAATATCAGTTGGATTGTGTTGTCTTTCTTGCAATTAAAGACATTGCTCATGTCTTTCTTGTGTACACATTGAATCTCCTGAAGTAGGGTAGTTGTGGGAACCCTCTAGATAATTGAAATGCGAAATTTTACGGAATTTATTGGTTAGCTGGGCAAACGTGAACCGCCTCAGGATTAGTGTAATTTTTAAGGTGAATTTTGTGTTGAGGAAAAACTACATAGTGATTGGAAAAATGGTTTAATGGGAATAGATGATGTTGTTCGCATGAGTCGCGTTTATTTGTCACAAGTTTATTGTATACATTTTGGATTTTATCAGCATGCCTCTGATGATTTGATAGATTGCTAATGTTTTATGAACTAATCTTGTCATATTAGGGTTTAGTTTTCTTGGAAGCATTTAAACAGCAATTAGTTAACAAATTTAAAATTTAAGTGAGACAATATCAAGTAGCCAGTGCTCTAGTGATTAACCAGAATTTTAAAGGAATTTGAGAACTGCGAAATATTCTTGTAGAATACTATTACTATTTTACTGGAGTAGCTGCTGTTCTGTTATAAAAACTGTTTTAGATTATTTTCCTTTGACCAATTCTTTTAATATCTTGAACATACCGGAAGCTATCTTTTGCTACAGCACTTAATTTTTATACAACCCTAGTTACTGCCGTGGCATGTTATTTTCAAGAGCCGTCGGTAGAATGAATTGCTTCCTACAATGATTTATCGTGACTCTGCCAGGTTTCTCTGTACTGATAGTGTACAGTGAGAAGTATGATGGGTCAGACAAACAAAGGCAAATTTGGGTGAAAGTGCAATTTCTAAGTCATATCTATTGATTAACAAGTTCAGAATCTAGTAAAATGTTGGTTTGTCTTCATGTCTAAATCTCCAGTCATTTTGGTCCCTTTTATTTAGAATTTTGCAAACAAATGCTGAAAAAAAATGAAACCTTTTCTTGCTAGAAGTACGAGGCCCCATTCGGTAGTTACTTTTCTTGGTGTTCTTAATGGTACTAGTACAGATACTGCTATATTCATGACCTTTATAGTTGTCTTATACAAATCTTAGATTCTCCAGTTTTCATTCGTATTTGACTGGTTGATAAATCATGAATTTCTGAACATTTGTTCTTGCTTCATTATCTGTGAAATGTGACTGTTGTATTACATGTTACTGTTATCTAGCTGCCGGATGTAGTTTGATATTAATATGAGAACATCGTGACATTCTTTCTATTGCCAAGTGTGGCCTTTTTCAATTACTGAAGCATGTTCTGTTTACTTTTTCTCCTTTATATCTTAACATAACTTTGCTGGTACTTGACCACTTCTCTTACAGGGATCGGGATTATTGTCAAGACTATGTTTGGGGACATCAAAGAGATGTAGATCAGGATTGAGATACAAAAAAAAGGAGGGAAGAGGGAAACAAAAAGAAGAGAAGATTACTTGACATACTTTTGAACAGTGTCATGTCTGACAGAAGTGTACAGTGGACTGGCTCTTGACATACTTTTGAATTAACATACCTGATCAAGAGGATAAATTGTATCATTAGTCATTCAGGGACGGGCCTCAAGATCAGACATATATGCATTGATGAAGAGTCTATTTCAGGTGCATATAATTCTCTTCTGTATGGCTGTAAATGAAAGAGTTCGGTTGAAAATCCGTATAGCAAAGAATGTGGACAGAAACTTCGCTGTATTGATTTTATTTATTTGTATCTAATAGCTTGAATTTGGTCATGTGGTACAATTAAATCTTACTGTGCCTATCCCTGTGATTGGTGGTCAGTAAATTGAGGTGCCCAAACACTGATGTATTAGTGATGCATCGATGCTTTTTAAAGAGCATAGCTTATAGAATATTAGTTGATATTTAGGATGCATGTGGTTTTCTAATCCAACTAATACTGTGACCGCCTGGTAGCTGGCTGGAAATTTGGAATACTTTGCCGACTTTATTTCTTTATTTTCAACATAATGTTCTTGATTGCAATACACAATATATTTTGTGCATTAAGTGTGACAAATTAAAATTCTGTGCTTTTCATGTTGCTTCTGGGTTTTGCCGTTCAATTACTGCATTAAAGTTGATTATGTGATCATCACACTGCACATAAACTATTGCTAATAGGGAGGATCAAGATTCAGTAATCAAGTCATTTTGTGACATTTTTAATAAGCCACGCGATGTTGTATGAAGCCTACGCTGGTTTCAGATTTTCAATTTTGATGATACTTCTGTTTTTGGCTGTTCTACTGACTAGTTTTAATGGCCATTGAAAATTGAATATAGTTTTATTGCTACGTATCGTTTTAATGCCAAGTTTGGGAGTTCTCAGGTATGTAGTTTTACTGATACATATTGTTTAACCTGCAGAATGTGTTAGAATATAGCCTTATTAGCTTTCTTATTATAGATAACAAAGTAAACAACAGTAGTGGTGATGCTCGTCAAAATTATCTCCCACTACAAGGTAAGCATCTTATTCTCTCCTCTCCTTTCTCATACATTATTTATTCCTTAATCCTTAACTTTACATCGCTATGCATTATTTTTCACTAAACTGCTATTACACAGCCAAAAGTAGAAGGGACAGGTCTAAAGCCTTTAGCTATGAGTTTGTTCCCATTAAGTGCATCATGAATAAGCTACCTACATGCTTGAATAAGCTACCCAAATCCTAAGCTATCCTGCAAGCATTTGGGTTTTCATCAGTGAACATCGATGTGATCTGACTCCCATCTCCATTCCCGTAGTGACGATATTCATCGCCGTAACTTCCTCCATTGTATTTGATGTCCCTAGGAGGTGACAGGAGATATCCATACTCTGGCGCGTATGCTGAAGGCCTGTAGCTGTTGTAGCTGTGAACAACAACATGAGGGGTGAGCTCATGCTGAAAGCTGCTATACCCGTACGGATATTGATGCACCATGTGAATCTCGCCGACCTCCTTCACCTCCGCTGGCGAGGGCTTCACTTCTGGCTCGGCTTTCTGTTCTTCTTTTGGAGGGTCTGATGCTGGCGGAGTTTCGGCTGGTGGTTGGGTTGTGGGGTCGGAGGCAGGTGGTGCTTGCTCCTTGGCCGCATCTGATGGCGGCTGTTCGGATTTGCCAGCAGCTGGGTCAGGCAGTTCGGTGTGGGAGCAGACAGTTGCAATCTTTTTGGTCTTCTTGATGGCCTTGACAATTGCTTCAGGATCGGCACGCCCCACCACTGTTATCTTTTGCTGGGCAAATTCTATGCAGACATCATAAACACCTGAAATGAAAGCCACAATTTATGCCAAAGAGAGTAAGAAACTGCAACTTTCTTCAACAGAAGGTAATAATAGAGGTACTTTGGATTTTCTTTCTTCTGATTTTTGTTTACCTTCGATATTATGCAATGCCTTCTTGATCTTTTGCACACAGCCATTACAATCCATGCGGACGTGCAATTCAGTGACTCGAGCTCTCTGCATGGATTCAGAAATTTACAGAAAAGTTAGCAAAATAAAAAAAAAAGAAAGATCATTATGCTGTTATATATGTTTATCATGATACTATTGATACTGTTATTACTATATCAGGGTATTTGTGAGCTCAGTTACCTCTAGTTCTTGAGCCATTTACTGAAACTTCAGTTCTATGGAATCTGTGAAAAAATTTGGGTTGGTGGGTTAGTGTTATTTTTATGTATTGGTTCTTCGAGAACTTATTCGAGAACTTAAGAATGAGAAAGATTGGAATAAGGGACGAAGGATTGATCGAGGAGGCAAGGACTAATTTGTACTTGTTGTGAGGGGTATGGAATATTTTGGAGGCTAAAAGTTGTGGGGCACTTATTAGGGAATCATTTTGTTTTGTGGGGTAGAAGGGATATAAAGAGGTGAACGAAAGTGATGATAGGGAGGTGGTGTGGTGACTTGTTATAATATCTAAAAGGTTGTGGGTGGCAAAATGGGGCTATTTTTATTAGCATTTTTTTTTGTTTTTCAAAGGGAATATTTACTTTTGACATGGGCTAGCTATGATTGAGGTGTGATTGGAATATCCCAGCCGACCAAACATGATCATGGGGACTTGGTCAGAAAGTGTAGTAAGGACACTTCGAGGGGAGGAAGATATCCACACTTTGAGAATCCCTCTGGCCCAAGGAAAGTAATGGTTCTTACATAGTGACAGATATTAAATTCTTGTTAAAACCTTTCTACTCGCGGAGCAGAAGCCAGATATTTTTCATATCAAAGGCCTCACAGCTTCTAGCTAGAGCCGAAAACTGAGCTTTTAGATTCCAAAAGCAGAACATATAGAGCAGAGGGACAACTGCTGATAAGATTTTATTAAAACAGTCGTCAGTAATTCTTTGAACAACATTAGGTGGCTGCTTGGTCCTGATTCCGTCTTACCCTTTAGCTGCAGCCAGTTTTTGTGAGGCTTCTGGCAAACAGAATAGCATGCTATGGGAAAAGGTTAGAGTGAGATTCTGAGCTCCAATAGTGAAAAATTTTAATGTGGAGCTTTTGCTTCTGCTACGGAGATAGTATGCTAAGGCAGTTCAAATAAGAATTTGTTAAATACTGTGCAGTTTAACGAAGCCGATTGAAAAAGTTCATCACATCTGAAATCCTACAACTTTCTACTGCAGCAAAACCAAAAGATACAAATAGGAGTTCCTACTTTCAAGGTTAAGAGTTTACTTCAACTATTTACTGTTTTTCGTCAAGCATTTAGCTTTTGCTTTTCAAAGAAGAACAGCTATTTGAGATATCAAACTACACGCAACCAAACAGCTCTGCCTCTGCAGAACAGGCCATACGAAGAGATATGGGTGAGAGATTTTTGTGCTGAAGGAGCAGAATAAGTGAAAAATGGTAGTGGTGAATCAGTGAAGGCTAATCTTGCTACTATATGGGATTGGGTTCTCTATCCCTGCTTGTGTTCTATTCTATGCCATAACATGTCCATGCCAAATTCTGCAGCACTTGTTTTCCCTTGCCATAAATAAGGTGCATGCATGCAGCAGATACCTTTTGAAATATGTTTACGTAGATACCTTTTGCAGAACCTGCGCCTAACAAAGATGTTCTTAGATTTGTACAGATGTTCCAAAAGGTTTTCTTCTTTCTTTTAGGGGGCTGCTGTGATTGTTTATTTTATTTTCGGGTGTCGAAAACCTTATTTTGATTTTTAAATGTTGTAATTTAAATTTGCTAAACGAGTAACTGCCACTTTTATAGTTGTTTATGAAGAACTTTTATGTCACCACTTTTAAATGTTGTAATTTAAATTTGCTAAACGAGTATTTATGTTACTTTTGAATTTTCGTTGTCTTTAGCAGAAGACATTGGTGATTAAAACTTGGTTAAAGCTTCTAGGAGTCTCCAGAGAGAAGATGGTGCTTCTTTTGGACAATTGCTAAAGCCTATATAAATCCCCTTAAACTTTACAGCTCAAAGGAAACATTTGCACGTTTCAAACCCCAAATAATAATAATAATAATAATAATAATAATAATAATAAGAAGAAGAAAAGTTTAGAAGGAAAAGGAAAAATGGAGATCAAAACAATTTAATATTTTTATTTTTACGTTTGGAGCATAATGATAATTGCAAATTTAAATTTAAATACATATTCACGATTAATAAAAAAGTTTAGATGAAATAAACTCTTTCACTTTTAAAAATATTATTGAATCTAATCATTAATTTGACTAAATTTGACTATTTTAATCACTTTTAGTTAAAAAAAAATGTCAATTTTTTTAAAAAAAATTTATGTGCCATTTCAAAATAACCAATAGTAGAAGGGTTTACATACACGCTTTTACCGACGCATTTTCACAGCGACACTTTTTCCTACGCATTATCTCAGGGTTGAAAAAGTGAGGACTTTCCTTTTTTGGCAAAAAAACGAGAAAAACCAAAAATAGAGTTATGAAAAGGCTAAGCCCGGCCCAATTCGCTCGAAGGCCACGTACAGGCCCAATCTATAATGGGCCTGTGTATGGCCCAATTACTATTCGTTTTTCTTACCAAAATGGAAAGTTTTCAGTTTTTGACGGGTCCGAACATTATTGGATTACTTTACCCGGCCCCATTTGTGAGAAGCCTCTCTCAATTTTTTTTTTTTTTTTTTTTTTAATTAGCATTGTATTACCTTTTTTTTTTTATCAATAATTTTATGTAACTTAATAATTAATTTTTTCAGTAAATATAATTAAAATAGTCAATTCGACAAAATTTCAACAGAGGTATTCGTTAAGGAGTATTGTCTTTTTTCTTACGTTTTTTATGTCTAACTCCTATTATCGAAAAATATGTTTCCATATTGTTGGGCGATGATATTCGTTGAATCTGAAGGATTTGTTTCAATCTTTTTTTTTCTTTTGTGAATGGTATACACTCTTACTCTTTTATGAATGAAATTACTTTGTAAATTGCTAATATAGTAGGATCAATAAATAAATAAATAAATCACATACCTACGTGTTAGACATGCATGCTTTACCTGCTCAAACAGCTTTAAGATAATGGATATTTAATTAATTATATATCTGCAACTAACAAATTGACCAAACGGGAAGAAAAGATCAGTGCACATTGCTGGCCCAAATTTGGCTTCATTTTCTTGTGTTCATATCCACCTACTACACTGGAGAATGAGAGAGATATATCACTATTGATGACCTCAAAATTTTTTAGTTAAAGCTCCTAAAATTTAAATCTTAATTACCGTCATATATGATCTGTAACTTTAAATTAGTTTGCTTATAAAAGGGTTATAATCTTTGAAAACTTATTAACTAGGCATTAAATAGTTGTAAAATCTTTGTTACATGGAAAAAAAAAAAAAAAAGAAGAGCAAATCATAAAAAATTGTGATCTTTTAAGATGCAAATCTTTTAATATCGTAGATCACATTAAACAATTATAATTTAGATTTGAAAGTGAACTTGGCCAGCGTATCTACCAGTACAATTAATTAACACACAAAGCGCACATGATGATCAAATGATAAAACTATATAATTAATCTACCCAAAATAGTACGTCATGCATGCAATATTGTTCTTATAATATACTTATATATATAAATGATTCGGGTTTATTATAAATGATTATCTAAAATTCATTATAATTTAATGTTAATGATTTCATTGTTTTACTAGCTAATATCTTTAACAACTATCCAACAACTTAGGTGGAATGATAATAATTTAGATATTTTTAATAAAAAAAAAAAAATATGAAAAATTATATATGGTAAACCATGCAAATTAACCCTTCCATCAGTAAGTCTATATATAGCGAACCCTCCCTTTGATCATTCCGTAGGTTCTAAATTCCTGTCACTCCTTCCATACTCTCCATATATTGTTAAAAGGTTGTAGGATCTCCACTCCGTTCCAGCGAAATGGTTTCTGGGTCTTTCACCGATGAGTTCTCATCGCCTGTCGCCGTGGAGCGGCTGTGGAAGGCCGGCGTCCTCGACACCCACAACTTGATGCCAAAGATCGCGCCTGACTTTGTCACGAGTGTCGAGGTTATCGAAGGCAACGGCGGGGTGGGCACCGTCAAGAAATTCAACTTCACCGATAGTAAGATTAGCTTGTTTAACCTTCTCATTAGAGTTTCTGTATAAATGCTGTTTGAATAAAAATATCCAAAAAAAAAAAAAGTATTAACAGCTTTTCTACTGAAAATGCTCCAGCAACTTTTTATTGTTTCAGCAGGATCGGAGTAGAAAGCTTCAAAATGTTTAGAAATTATCTAGACGAGACGCGCGCTAAGCTAGTTTTTGTAATCCATTGTTTGTCTAACTTATGTGATCTTTACGCGCGTTAACCAGCTGTCCAGGCTTTCAGCTACGTGACCGATCGCATCCAAGTGTTGGACAATGAGAACCACATTTTCAAGTACTCGGTGATCGACGGAGGGCTGATCGGGACGAGACTCAAGTCCTACTCTTTTGAGGTTAAGTTTGTGCCGGCGGTCGACGGCAAGAGTGCTGGGAAAGTTACTGTAGAGTATGAAACCCTGGACGAGACAGATCTCACCGAGGAGGACGAGAGCCAGATAAAGGGAGGAGTCTTCATGCTGATGAAGGGTGTGGAAGCATTTTTGCTTGCGAACCCAGACGCATATGCTTAAGCATGCAAACCTAGGGCCGGGAGTCAAAAGGCGGAGTAGTGCTACTTGAAAGTGTTTGCTGTTATTCCTAGTATTTCAGTGTGCTTGTTTTTGAACATTTGAGAAGAGCAAGATCGCAAGGAAAATGAAATCTACAATGGTGCTAATCCCGCAGTCTCAGTGTGATCTCACCGTTGTTGTTGTCGTGGTGGTGGTGGCGTTACTGAGTTCGCTGTTGTTGTCGTCGTCGTGGTGTTACTTTCCAGATCAATAAAATGGTGGTGTGCTATGAATTATTGGATACTACGTCTACTAGTTTCTGCAAGATGTATGTCGATTTACATAAAAATGTCTGGCTCCGAATGATTATATGTTTGGATGCTAAATAAAGAGATACATTTATGTATTGGCATGGGTCTGTGTTTTACTAATTAACTGCATAAAGCTTTAGATGCCTCTTATTAAAAGTTCTCACAAGCCGCAAACAAGGTAAAAAGAAACACCACCTTTACCTCCCAAACGTAAAAAGCATTCACGTCGACGACAGGTTAATTTTATAACAAAAACATCCATCAACGTGCCTCCAACCAACGAAACGTCTCATAGTCCATACTAAAGGTAATGCATCACTTTCCCCAAACAACAAAAGGACGATAAACGACACCCCGCTATCTATAGATACATTCCAACGCTATTTTGAGCTCAACTTTTTGATGTTAAAGGATGGATATCAAACCCGTCAATGTGTAAGGATACTAATGTATGATGAGGTATTATGAAAAGAATAAATATCTAGCAGTTATTTTGATATTTATCATAAAATATAGGGACACGAGAGAACGTTTTCCACTAGTTAACATCATGTTAGATTACGGTTTACCAGTAAAAGAAGGATACCAGCTGCAGCGTCAGTGATGTCGCAAACAAGTGGAAGATAGTTACACTACCACCACCTTTAACATTACAACACAACATTTTACAGGAGGAGAAGCAATTGATATATACATCCTATTTTTTACACTATTTACAGAATCGCAGCAGGTCACCAAAATGGACACCACCTGAGGAAAAAATAAATAAATAAATAAATAAGAGGATTCTAAGAATGTAAGAGATCCAATGTACACTATGGCCTAAAGATTGTAAGCTCTGGTTTAATCTCTCTTCGCAATCAATCAGCTCTTACTAATGCGTACAAAAGCGTATGGATTCTTTTTATATGTTGATTATATGCATTGAATACGATCCATTTTACAATTAATTAGCGTAGATTTTAGAAATTCGTGATGCCAAATTTTCCAATTGAGTGTTACCGTAAAACTAGAAATGGATGAAATTTCCTTATCTGAAGTTTACATGCTCAGGAACATGCAATTATTTAGCATGGAAAATGAGCCCGATAAATTGCTGCTTTATTACCGTAAAACTTGAAATGGATGATATTTCCTTCTCTGGAAGTTCACGTGCTCAGGAACAGGCAATTATTTAGCACGGAAGATGAGCCCAACAAATTGCTGCTTTATTTTATTCTTTAGATTTTAACTATACTACTCTCCTTTTATAATATTACTACACACTGCGCACCATAAGTGCAATAATAAAAGGACATTGATAGAGTAAAGTAAGTTTGAAGGCATACCCGACGTAGTTTTGACACAAATTCTCATGGGAACTTGCTTGTGATATAAGCTTCTGTACTTGAAGTTTGACACTCAAACCATGATCGGCTTCGCGAGCATCCCCAGAAATTAAGTTACTGTGCTCAGCCACATGTTGGACGGAGCTGGCGGAACCAGCAATTGATGAACCAGAAAAAAAGTCACGGCCAGTAAGTTTGTTACTCATCCGAGCCATAACAACAACCGCGCGCTCGTTTAGAACCTCATTAGCATCACCAAGTTGATTAACAGCCTGTTGCAGACCAAATTGGTAAGTTGCATCAAAGTAAAATAAACAGAATTTCGAGAACTAAGCAATATTGTAAGCCACCTGAAGAAGTTCTCTTTCGCGGGCCCCACGAAGGGGTTGCTGGAGCTCTCTGTTAGGTGCGGATTCATCACTATTGACGACTGGGTGAACGTGCATTTGAGGGACTTCATTGAAATTGAACAGACGCCAATTGATGAGAGGGTCATGCACAAAGGCCTGTGTAGTAAAAAGAAAGGTTAATAAGAACCAATCTCCCCACTATGTTTCATCTTCAATGACAAGATGCAAATATCAAATTAGAGGTTAAGATGCATTGATATTAACATATCTAATATTCAAATTATGAGATCAGGAAAAGAAAAACAATTTATTTGCAGCTTTAAACACTCAAGTGCCCAAACATTTTCATGCCACTCTTCCAGAGAATGCCTCTCAAACCTATACATACTTACATAATTAGGACGAACCAAAAAATCAAAATCCTGCTCTAATTTACCTCCATCATGGCCATGACACTGTCCTTATTTGTCCGCAGAACTTGCATGACATTCTCACAGGTTGATCTGAAATTTCCTTCAATCCCACTAACTTCCATAGCTTTCACAAGCATTCTTGTCAACCGAAAAGGTACCTGTTTCATATTGAATTCGATTCATGGGCTACGGATGCCAAATACACTGCAATAGCTCAAAATGTCAGACCCAGCCACTTACTTTTTCAGGGAACTTTTCTCGATTCATTGAAGCCTCAAAGCAGTCTCCGAAATCAATATGCAATATTTTTCCACTGAAAACAAAAACAATATTATTTTCAACTCAAAATTTAACAGCATATTTGCTCTACTTCCAGAGTCAAAAGGCAATGTTTGTGTTATACCTAAAACGATGCAGCATAAGATTACTAGGATGGCGGTCACCTAATCCGAGAAGATAGCCAACCTGAAAAATGAGAACCGAGTTGTTAAGTGCCTATGAACACCAAAAAAAAATCCAACTACAAATATAAAAATTCCATACCATACTCATTACAGCCAGACTTCTTGTATAATTTGTCCGACGTTCAAGCCAAACTTCAGAGGTCCGACTCTTTAGCCACAGAATCTAACACAATTTTGAAACATAAACTAAATCTACCAGTACATACATAATTTTCAATTCAGTTCAAAAGTTTCACATTAATGCACCTTTGCAAGGTCATCTCCCTCAGTATTCTGCAAAGCATGCTCAAAAACTTCCACTTTTGCAATGAGGGGCAAGTGGTCATAGTCAGGTGCAAATGCCAGCATAAGTCTATGCTCTTGATTTAAGAACATCTGAAATAAAAGCAAGGACCAAAAAGTAAGATAGCTTGGTGGAAACTTGATAAGAAATGGGTAAGAGATGGACCTTTCTAGCATCTCTATATTCTCGGATTAGTTGATGAAGGGTGTCGCAATTCGGGACCCATTCAATCAAGCCACTGTTAGGAGACAAAGGAATGACCGCATAACGTTGGATGGAGAGATCCTTTTCTGCAGTTTTTCTTGCGTTGTCTAAGAGAGTATTCACCAAACCAAAAAGCTAGGAAAAACGGGTGGAAATGTTAGTTTATGATGCACAACAAGCTGAAAGAGTTGGACTTGGTATCAATTACCAAGTCTCCAATAAAACAAGATGCTGAAAGGCCAGTCATCTCCTTTAATATAGAGGGATTATCAATGTTAAAAGTTGATACAAACCTGCATGACTCGCTCATCTTGCCGCAAATCCTCATGCCCTTTCAGTAAAAAGGCATAGTCCTTCCCATCACTTCCATGAATTGTTAATTTTCTAGGTCGCTGTTTCGATGTGATTACAATAAGTTGTGGTGCAAAAGATGCAATGGTCACCACAGGGGCATCTGAAATGACAAAGATAGTTGTACTACAGCTAAGGTTAAATTTATTTATGATTATAAAGCAATATGAATATTGTGTCAAAATATAGAAAGAAATTACTTCATTACATAATCATATTGTGTACACTAAACTATTATACCATATGAAATATCATGTTGAAGTGTTGTTTAAACAAGTGAAGAAGTTGATAACATTAAAGAAGTAAATTTTAAAAAACAAGAGCTACAAAAATTGAAAATAAAACATAACAGTAGATAGTTATCTACTTTCAATGACAGTCATCTACATTCTATGAGTGATCTGCTTATATTGAGCTACAGTCTGCAAATAAAGATGCAGATTGAAATTGCTGAAAACTTGAGCAAATATCTGCAAGTCACCTCCTTAAAGACCAATCAAGTTTATGTATTGGCTTGTAATAGTAGATATAACTAACAGTTACAGGAGATAACTTTTCAGTTAAGTATATACTATGACTCAAATAACTCTTGACCTACTTACCTGCACAATAAGTTCCAGGTACAGCTAGCTCCAAATTACGACATTTGAGCAACTCTGGTGAAACAGTCTAAGAACCAGGAAGATTAGGGAAGTCAGACCTATAATCAGGATGGGGGTAGAAACCTAATTTGCTAGTAGAAAAATTACATGTAGTGCTTACCTGTAGGTCTAGAGTGGTGAGACTGGGCAGCTGTTTGTCTATTCTTCTAAAAACATGATAATACAAATCCCAGGCCTAAAAAGAAAATTCAAATAGAATAAGTTCAAAGAGAGGTCTATTTTTTACGTACCTGAGTTATTCAAATAGAATGATGTCACATGATAAATTTTAAGTACCTGAGTTAGCTCAGCATCCTTTCCAGTGCTCTTATATTTCAAGCAGCATTCACGAGCCTCCAATAATTCACGGCCATATGTCTGAGATGTTCATTGATAAAGGTTTAGAAAATCACACAATAAAAGAAGACGTTAAACTGTCTACTTCAGAAGGTTCTGAATCCAATATGTTCAATTCGGGGTCTATTAAAGGGAAAATGTCATCGAAAGTGCACTGCATACTAGAGATGTATCAATGGCATAAGTTCCATGTGCTCGATTACTATTCAAGAAAAGCACGTTATAAGAATGCAAAGAAATTTATTATTTCATTAATTTTTCAAACACATAACATCCCTTAACGGTAAGTAATGCAGCAACTTAACAACATACAGTAAAAATGACATCATCTAGAAAGTTCTAGCAATGTACCTGAATGAAATTAGTCTCTTTCAATGTCTCAGGCCCCTCCTCTAGCATCGCATGCAAAGGGTCAAGCGTCGCAAGCATTCCATCTATATTATGCTCACCGAAATACAATCGGCTAGCTTCCTCTAAAGCCTCGTGCCACATTTCGTGCCACAAGATTGCAACCCTAATCAACTCCTTAGATACAAGCTGAGCCTGGCAAAATTAACAAACTACTATGTCAAGAAGGTTACAAATACGAGTTTGTCTACAAACCTCCCAAAACATTAGTGTTAACCTGATCGACAAGAACTCCACTATGCTGGCGAATTTTCTCAACGACATCCTGCGCCGCACGCTTACGCAAAAAGCTGATTGACTTGCATGCTACCAGTAGAGGGTACATAAGAGCCTGACAAAGAAAAAAGCAAATTTTCATAAAAATGTTCAACACATTAACAGAAAACATGCAGCTACACCTCTAAACCTATAATCGCCTAAATGTGAGAGATAACAATCGCTTCTACAAGAAACAGAAGGTTGCTCCTTGTTTGCAACTTGGCATGAGTGTAAACTATAAGCTCCTTCCCCAACAAGTCTAAGAGAACCATGGCAGGTATAAACAGAAGGCTGCTCCTTCTTTACTACGGTCTTTGGCACTACTTTCTAGAGTAATATTTACCCACTTCTTACTGGGAGCATTTACATAGTAGCCCATATAGAGAGGAAAAGCTTAGCAAACTGAGAGAACACAAACTTAGCTAGAAGACTCCAGAGTGACAAGATCATAAGTGAGCAACCTAATAATCCTATTGCAAGACGATGAAATGGAATAATCTAGTGAACTTTAACCAAATCACGACTACCCCCATAGAGTTAAGTAGGGATGTAAATGTAAATGGATATTAATATCCGAATTTTATCCAAATTCGAATCCGGACGGAGCGGATTTAACCCGATGTAAATGGATATGGATTCGAATATGGATATTAAAAAAAAAAATCCGACGGATTCGGATTCAGGTATGGATATTAAAATAAAAAACCGAACCTGCCCGAATCCGAACCCGAACAAATTTTACATGCTATCTAATATATAAAAAAAATTGAAACCATCAGATCTCAATCTAAAGGCTAGAAAACATTCTTATACTTCATAACCCAAAATTCTAAAACCCTAATTACTAATACTCAGTGTGGCCATCCTCCCTGCTCCCTCTGAGGGCCATCATCACATCATGCAAGAAAGGGCCATCATCTGTAAGAGGTTATCCCTCTCTCGCTCTCTCCTAAAAGCTGATGCCTTCAACTACTCTCTTGAAAGTTTAGAGGCATATATAGATTCCAAAAACCACAAACTCAAAACCCATAAGAAAAAAATGTGAGATTTTTTTTATTTTTTTTTTTAAGAATTACATTTGCTTTTTTGATGTGGGTTTCTCTGATTCTTCATGTCTATATATATTTTACTCCCTTTTTTAACTTTAATCTCATAATTCTTATGGGTTGTTATGTTAGCCAATGAAAATATCTCTTTTTTTAAAAAAAAAAATGGAGAATTTTTTGGTTCGGGTTTTCGGGTTTGGGTTCGGGTTTCGAATTTTTGGTCATGTTAGGGTTTGGACATGGTCAGTCGGATTCGGGTTTGGGTTCGGATTTCAGGTTTGGTATTCGGGTTCGGGTTCGGGTTTCGGGTTTTTGAAAACCCTCCCCGAATCCGACCCGTTGGCATCCCTATAGTTAAGTCAAATAAGTAGGTAAGTGCTTTGTCATATACACCAATCTGGTGTTGGTGGAGATATGTATTCACTAGATGCACCCATTTTGAATGATCTAACATAACAGTTATATGTGAATTATGATCATTAAGAGTGCAAGAAGTCAGAAGCATATAATAAAGCACAAACCTGTGGATGCCCTCTCCCGATTCGTACCAATAACGATTGTATCAATTCTCTTACAACTTTATTGTTTGAATGAATCCTTGCAATTATCTGGGGCAATACGACCAACCACATCTCGATCTTTACATGTAAAAACCCTTTCTGCAATGCCGTTTGAACTTCGGATGTAGCCCCATGGTTGAACCACAACGTGAGGAGACGAAGAATATCCTTTAAAAAAAAACATAAATTTTGAGTAGCTTCATTAAGAAAAGAACCAGGAAATAAGTTGGTGCAAAAGAACAAGAGAAAAACCATATAGCACATCGAACTAGCAAATATATGTAAAATATGGGAAAGCTATAGGTAGAAAAGAGCAAATTAAAACAGATACTTCGAACAAATATATAAAAGTAATAACAGTAGCATCATGTGTCTTATGGTACAAGGAATTTCAAAGATAGGTTCTTAGAGAAAATGATAGGCAACATCTTGTAAGAGATATAAGAGAGAAGTATTATTCAACCTATTATTGAAAATCGACAGAGAGTTTTAAAAAAAAAAAAGGAAAGAAAGCTCAAACACCATTGACTGCAAATTGGAAAATATAAATTAACCCAGAAGACACGAGTGACAAACTTAAACTTCAAGAAACCAGATTTACCTGTAAACTGTCATCAACTCCTTTGGTAGTTGATGCACAAGCTATAGAGTAGAAATAGCCAGTAACTGCCGCAACAACATATTTCCCAGTAATATCGGAGC